>JAFIDM010010028.1:49493845-49505247 GCA_023159025.1 Thereuonema tuberculata | reverse complement strand
TATACAGGGTGTTTCAAAAATACACGGCATAATTTCAGGTATGTATTTCCCACATGTAGACAATCAAAATAGTTCATTACAACATATGTCCGGAAATGCTTCATTTCCGAGTTATGGCCTTCACAACATTGAAAATCACCGGAACGTTTTTCGTATTTACAGATGAAGCACAGTTCGCACGAGATGGCATAACAAATTTCCACAATCAGCATGTATGGGCGTATGAAAACCCAAATGCAACTGTTGTAACTCATCACCAGGTGCGGTTCTCCCTCAACATGTGGGCCGGTATCATTGGTGATCGATTAGTTGGACCCCATGTACTTGTAAACAGACTTACGGGGCAGGCGTACACAAACTTCCTGGAAAACACCATACCTCATGTTTATGACGACACTCCACTGATCGATCGTCAGCACGCTCACTTCTTGCATGACGGCGCTCCTGCACACTTCAGTCGTACGGCTCGCCGGTACTTGGATCGAACGTTTCCTGATCGATGGATAGGTAGAGGTGGCCCAATTGCTTGGCCTCCACGCTCACCTGATCTGAACCCTCTCGATTTCTACTTGTGGGGCCATTTAAAATCATTGGTTTATTCGTCTCCGGTGCCTGATTTGGAATCCCTTCGGAATCGAATTGTGGCACGTTCTGAGGACATACGCAACATTCCTGGAGTGTGGGATCGTGTTCGCAGGTCATTGAGACATCGATGTGAGGTCTGTATTCAAGCAGGAGGTGGTCATTTTGAACATCTTCTGTAATGGCATCGACCGGCGGAACGAAAAACGTTCCGGTGATTTTCAATGTTGTGAAGGCCATAACTCGGAAATGAAGCATTTCCGGACATATGTTGTAATGAACTATTTTGATTGTCTACATGTGGGAAATACATACCTGAAATTATGCCGTGTATTTTTGAAACACCCTGTATAATAGAAGAAATTGATAATTGGACTCCAAATAGTAAAAATAAAAATATAATATTCCTAAATATAAGAAGCCTAAAATCAAATTTCCTATATTTAATGGCAAATATTAATAAAAAAATTATACAAATAGATATTATAATTCTGGTAGAGGTTAATTTTTCTATTTAATATCAATGGATTTAAAAAAGATTATAAATTGAGGCGAAATTCAAGAGGAGGTGGAATCATAATTTTTTATCGCGAAAATTATAATGTCCAAGCTGAAAGTGAGGATGCAATAAGCATGAAAATTTAATCTGTTCATTCAATAATAAGTCCCTCTTAATGAAAGAACTAATTATTTATATCATATATAAACCTCCACATACGGATAAGAAAAAATTTATAAAGGAATTAAAAGCCAACATACATATAATACAGAAAAAAGGAAAAAAAAATATCATTTATATTGGGGACACAAACATAAACGTAGGAGAAAAAATTCATAATAAAATAGTCTGAAATATGTTAACATGTTATATAATCTAGGTTTCTTGAATCATATACATAAAACTTACAAGATCGGCTAAAACAAAAATTTCAGAATCAAAAACCTGCATAGATCATTGTTTTTCAAAAACAGAATCTTTTAATATCAATGCTAACATTATACAATGGGACATTTCGGACCATTACAGTATTTTGCTTGAAATTGAAAAGTTAGGATTACAAATAAAAGAGGAAAGTATAAACAATGAGGAAAAAAAAATAAAAATTGATACTTTAAATAAAGCATTAATATTGTTAACAGATGAAATAAAAAGGAATAAAGAAGAAAATCCAAACAAAATTATAAATAAATTAAACAGATTAATAAAAAAAAATTAAAGTTAAAAAAAAATAATCAAAGATGATAATAGAAGAGTCCAAAATGAAAGACAAAATCAGAATTTTTTAAAAAATTGGATGAATGCTCAAATATTGAAACAAATTGATGAAAAAAATAACTTATACAAAAATATACAAAAAATAAAACAAACGCAAAGTTAGAAAGAGAATATAAAAAAAAAAGAAATTGGTTGAAAAATCAAATAAATAAACAAAAGAATAAATATTATAGGAAAATGATAAAGACGATCCAAACGCTAATTCAAATGTTTGGAGGATTTTAAATAATAATATAATTGGAAAGCATAACAGTAATAAAACTTCAAACTATTCAAACTTATTAAAAAACTATAATATCCAAATATTGTTTAATCACCTAAGTAAAAAATTTACTCAGAATATAAATGCTACCAATACAAATAACAAAAATAGTAGAAAAATGAACGAAGCAAAACAGGTATCTGAATTGAATTCTATGGCATTAACATTTCCAAATAAAAATGATTTAATAGAAATAATAAATAATTAAAAGACAAAATATTCCTTTGGACCAGATTTAGTAAGCACAATTCACATTAAAGAAATAAAAGAAAATCTTTCAATTCTGTTGGTTGAACTTTTTCAAAAAAATTTAGATACAGGTATTTATCCCAATTCATGGAAGATTTCTTATATAATTCCAATTTATAAGGGAGGAACTCAAAATGATTTAAACAATTACAGGCCTATCACAAATCTTTATTAAAAACTCCAAAAACTTAATAAAGATTTGTGATATCTTATAAAAGATCTAAGATTTCGTTGAATTATAGGCCTATTTCACTAATCTCTAATATATCAAAAATTCTTGAAAGCTATTTAACTAAAAAAATTTATAACTACATAAGCCAAAAGAAACTCTTAACAGCAATCAATATGCATACCAAAAAAATAAAAATACTCTACATTTATTGAACACTGTTAACGAATATATAAATGAATCTTTAAACAATGGAAAAATTATCTATGTTGCATTTATTGACTTTAGGAAGGCTTTTGATTCTATAGACCATAAGATTTTACTTCAAAAAATTAATCAAATGGGAATAAGGGGAAATGTGTAAAAAAAATTATAGAAAACTATTTGAAAAAGAGGAAGTTTAAGATTAAAATTGGTAATAAAATCAGTCGAATTTATAACTCGAGAAGAGGGATCCCACATGAGTCAAATTTGGGCCGTCTTTTATATTAATTCAATTAGCAACAACATTAACAATTCTAGAATTTTTCTCTATGCTGATGATGTTATTCTGATTTCTACAGATGCAAGCCAAATTCAAGCACATAAAAATTTGCAAATAGACATAAATAATATAAGTAAATGGTCATCTTTAAATAGAATGAAAATAAATACGAAAATTATGATAATTAAAAATAAAAACAAAATTTTAAACAATAATCTAATAATAAACTTACATGAAATGGAATGTTCAAATATTAACCAAAGCAATAATGATTTAATAAACACATGTAATTGTAAAAATATGGAAATAATTTCAACATATAAATACCTTGGTATATATACATTGATAATAAATATTATTGGAATAGACAATATGACTTTGTAATAGGGAAGTTGAACTCATATTCTTTTCTTTTCTATCATACTAAAAATGTTTTTCCATTTAAACAAAAACGTATAATTTACAAATCTCTTGTGGATTCTCTCTTAAATTACGGTCTAGAATGTTGGATTAATATTAATAAACAACAACTGGAAAACATAAATAAATTGACTATGAAAATATTCAATAATGTACACATAAATTCTAAATATAAATAAAAAAAAGAACAAATTAGAATAAGAAAAAAATATGGAATATTAAAAATAAATGAAAAATTTGTATACAAAATTTTGATAAAGAATTATTTGAAGTAATAAGAGAAAGAAATTCTCAAGAAGAAGAAATAAATACTAGACACAACTAGTATAAAAAAAATCTTTAAATTGGATCAAATTAAAAACAATTTTGGATAAAGGTTAACAAATTACGTTAAATACAAAATTTTCAGTCAAATAAATATTAATCAAGAAGAAATTCTAACATTTAAACAAATAAAACAGAAAATGATCTCTGATGTGGTGGATGGGTTAATTAAATATTAAGAATGAAATTTATACTAATTTTAAAATGAAATTTAATAATTTTAAGTGAATAATTTAATTATTATCTTTAACTGGTGATTTAACTTTCAGATCAATAGATCAAAATTCTCAGTCCTATACAACAGGTATACAGTTTTTAAGTATACCTAATGGGACTGATAAACATTTAAAAAAAAATAATAATGTAATAGTCTTTTTCGCAGTTAGAAACTCAATTCTTAATTTTGCGTATTTCTCTTTTTGAATCCCCCATGGTTTAGTAATATTATAACCAGGGTTGTTTTTTTTTTTTGCATGTTATCATTTTTTTTTTCAATCTTTATTCTTATTTTTGTATTTAAGTAAATACATTTCCAATTATATTTCAAAAACTAAGCCGGAACACCTGCTTATTCAAATAATTTAAAATTTAATGAACACTAAAATTAAAATAATAACATTTCTTCCGACTAAAATTAAAAATTAAAACATAAAAAAAAAATTAACACGACCTAGATTTCGGCTTGAAACGACAAGCCAAAAGATTAGACAGTTAAAAGACTTGTCGTTTCAAGTCGAAACCTAGGTCGTGTTAATTTTAATTTTTTTTAATGTTTTTGCGTACGTAAAAATTTTATTACTCTACATTTCCAATTTTTTTTAACTTCACGGCTACCGTCGCTTCGCTCCGAAAGCCTTGCAGATGTAACGTAAAAAAATGCTTTATTTATTTAGCAAATTAATATCAGATAGTATTCCCAGCCCTTTGTCGCCTTCACATCCCTTGCAACCTTCCGCAGTTAGTAAAAAAAATCACGTGATCATTAGAAATTAATGTTATATTTTAAATTAAAGTTTAAATTGTAAACAATATCCAACGAATTAATTACCCGTATCGTATATTTGTCACCGCAGACATCGCCTAATAGAATATCAGGTAACTCGTAAATTAATCATGTTCGTCGCCTACAAAAAATGACGCACTCGATTTAAAACTGCGGTCGCGCCATTTATCGAGAGCTTTGGAAAGTTTTTTATTTTGAGTAGTTTTGGGAAGTTTTTCATTCATCCCACGGGAAATACGTGAAGGACAGGGAAAAGTAACCTGTATCCTTCTATCTGCATGCAAACTTTTGTTCCGATCCGTTGCGCAGTTCAGGCGTGATTGAACGCCGTACAAACTTACAAATTTTCACTTTTTTATATTAGTTAGGATTAGTATTAACAGTGAAGAAATTAGTTTCAGCCAACATACAAATTAATTTAAAAATATCTTACTTTGCAGGAAAAATGTATTATAATTAAAAAATTAAAACCATACATACATGCTCTGGAGCTTTCGAACTGTCTTCGCGGAGCTCATTTTCAACAATTTTACAAAAGTGTTTGGTCCTATGCATATAGATGGAAAGCAAATAAATCTTTACAGATTATGGATTAGGATTAATAACATAACATATTTTTGTTTTATTCACCTAATGGAAAATCCGTTTCAAACGCTGATTCCTCAACGGATTGCGGGAAGTCGGGTTTTTTTTCCCCCCTTAATATTTAGAAAAATTATTTTGAATGTCTTAGATAATAGCTGTGATTTTTAAGTCGTAAAATTTCGAGCCCTAATGATATTATTTATTGTTTCTAAAATACGTAATCTTATTTGAACTATTAAACATTTCTAAAAATTACTAGACGGGTACCGTCGCTTCGCTCCGGAACCCTTGCATGTATATAAAAAAAACTTTATTTATTTAGCAAATTAATACGGAAATCGGAGAATACACGACTTCCCAGCTCGCTTAACTCAGGTGGGCTTCTCCGCGTAACTCAGGTGTATTGCGCGTTGGTACTCACACGGGGGGTTTCCGCAAAAACACTTCATTTTTGCATGTATCTTCCAAACGCAGATACGTTTGTTAATGACTGATATACCGTTCGATAGAACTTTCAAATACTAACATTTTCTCAATATAATGTTCTCTTCCAACTTTTATACTTTTCGTTTAAATTGAGAAAAAGTGAAAATTTGACCCTTTAAAAGGCGCTATCTTGCAAACCCAAAACTTTTTTCGAAAGATTTTTGTAGCATTTTGTTTGTCTTAAAAAGCTCTACATTTTATTCATTTACATGAATCTTATAGTTGGGTCACAAAATTAAAAAAACGTAAAGTCTTACGACAATGACAGACAAAATAACGCTTTTATATAATAGAAAGAATTGTACATGATTTCTTATCGTAATTGAGAAACTTTTGTTTGAAGAATGTGATTCTCATTTGAAAAAGTCTTCCATCTCCCCCCCCCCCCCTTGTTCATTTGTTTATTCAAAACGTTTCACAAAAATTCAAGAATAGAAAAACAAAGATATGATTTAATTTAATTTTTCCATTAGAAGACAAAATATAAAAATATTAAGTAATTCAAGATATTAAATAGACAAAATATTAAAGATATGCTTTAGAGGATTCGATTAAACTTCTTCCATTTTCTTGAAATGATTTGTTTTTCTTGAATTGAGTTAATAACACTGGATGGCAAAAAAAAAATTTTTTTCGATCGCTGACACCATTCCTGTTGATTCTTGTAGCAGATAGTAAAAAAGATACAATAAGAACTTCGTGAGACTATTGTATGTATTGTAAGACTATAAACAATTGCCACGCTGGGATTGTTTATATGAAGTTCTCCAGTGCTTGTTTAAAAGTGGATTGTTGGAGTGTAACTCGGTAACTTGGCAACACGGAACTAGTGATGTGTTGGTAAAAAGAAGATAAATGGCGATTAAAAGGAACGAGACGATATGGCACAACTTTATGGAAGTAGAAAATATATTCTGCTTCTAATAACTATGAGTATCCTTATTTATATATATCTAGAGTTGTGCAGCTGTGATTACAATTGAATTATTTAAAGTAAACTTAAGAAAGGCTTTACTTTAATAAAACTCTAATCTGTTCTTTATTAAATTTTCGGTTTGGATTTACAAGCGGATACTAGCCAATCAGAAGCGATGTTGCCATTCACTGCCTAACGGCGTGTTACTGCTTCCGGCAGTTTTCAGAGAGTGTAAATACATTTTGTCATTGGTGTTGTGGTGATGTTTATCCTGGTGTTCCACGTGGTCGCGGTGCACGTAATGTTATTGTCGGTAACGTCATCATTTCTCTTTCATTTCCAAAATGGAGGATTATGGAATGAATTCAATGTCTGCGTTGGATGAAATTTACCTATTGGCGAAAACATCGAAGATAATATTAGACGAGAGCGTGTAGGTTTTTTGGTGGACGATCCATACAGGAGAGTAAATTGGTGGTTAGTAGCGCAGGATCAGAATTGAATTCTCGCCACCTCTACACGTTCGATATTGTCAGGAGGGAGACAGTATATGTCGATGGAAGTCCGCGGGGACATTTTGTTCCAGGTGTCGGTTTGCGGTACGTGTAGGGGTTTTTTTTTTAGAATTTTAGTATTCCTGGCTACTGCATTTCATCACCAATTTTATTCTACAACGCTAACAACCAACTTTCGCTATCCTGTGACACATGACAGACGCCATGACAGCAGGTAACCTTAATTTCTGTTTTTTCGATTTTTTCACAAATACAGTATTACGCAATCGGACGAATCGTTAGTATTCATGGGTATTCAATTATGTAATCTATTCAAGCTGGCACCTTTTAGCAAAAGATCTGTTTTTATTTCTTTGATTTTTTTAATGTCTTTGCTTTTGATTTTCATCCGGAAGTTACATCATGTGACTTTCACTTCCGGTTCCGCTTCTTGAAAATAGTTCCACTTCAGCCATCTTTCCTTCCGAGGAAAAAAAAAAAAAACACCGTGGTACCCGCTTGTAAATTTTAACCAAATTTTCTTATTCCATCGATACGAGGAATAGAAAAGGTGAACCAGTACAAAGATGTTTGAAGTAGTGTCAACAAACTTCATGAGTATTTAACTGAATCGTAAATCGTGGAATCGTCGATTCAACAGCGGAACGGATGCAGATAATAGGGTTATCCAAACCTAGATATTTGGAGGTTACTTTTAAGAAGAATATAAAGTAAGTGACTGTTAATTATTGTAATACACAGGACACTGGGGTTATTTAATACATTCTACAATTAAACCTGGAAGACATAAAAGAATTTATCGTCAACGAAGCTTGATATTTTAAAGAGAGAAAATCGTCATTGGGAATATGAAACTTGAATATTTTTCCTAAAGAAATACATGCAAGAATACAAAGTAGTTAATACGGTCAATTTGGATATTAACTTTTAAAAAAAGGAACTTTTAAAAGTTAACTATAGGAATAAAGGATTATATAAGCTACACTAGATTATCACATAAGGTGATTAATCATTTTGAACATTGACATACGGTGATTAACCATTATCATGATCAGTAGATATAGTAATATTCTTGCAGTAGGTGAAAAAAACCAATTATATTATACATAAGGTGTCAAAGCATTTAGACGTTTATTTGTGTAAAGAACTTAGAGTACTAATAGTATTAATGTATGATACAAGTGAACTATAAAGAACTTTAGTGCAATTTATCAAAGGAATAGAAGATAATTATGTTACTTCAATTGATGAAACTGTAAATCTTAATATACAATTTTTTAAGATATAAACTTTATATGTTTAATAGTTAAACATTAGCATTGGGTCCAATTTTCATTATAGAAAAATATACACAGGTTTGGTAAGAATAATAAAGGTAATCATTATATGCAACTACTCTGATAAACTAATATATACATATTAATTATCATATTACTCTTTCAATTCTTATGTAAAATGACCTCCTGAATCCGAATATAACCTCCTTTTTCCCCTATCAACCACCGTTTTCGGGGGACGCCCCCCCCCCTCCCTATTTTTATCACTTTTTGATAATTTGGAGGGATTAAAAGGATTATTTTAGCCTTTACATGTCTTCTGAGGGGCTAGAGAGGTGAAAAGTTCTAAAACATAACATTTGTAGCAATGAGGTAGATTGGAGGGGGGGGGGGGTTTGCCCCCTTAAATTGTAAAAAATTACTGCTACATAGATAAAAATGATAGATTCTTTCTGTTTTTTTCCGCCAATTTTTCACTTATTTTCTACAAATTTCAGCTTCCAGCCCCCCTCATCCTCCCCAAATAACAAAAATGTATATTAACAAAATATAGCAACAATATATAGCAACCATAATAAAAATAAATAGCAACAGTTCGAAAGAATCACTGTAGCACGCTCTTGGTCTCAATACCTCATGCGCAGAAATAAAAAGTAAAATAATAAATAAATAAATAAATAAATAAATAAAAGAACTTTTTGGGTAACATGGAGTGTAACATGTCTCTGAAAGTGCATTTCCTTCACTCACACCTGGACTTCTTCCCTGAAAATTTAGGAGCAGTTTCTGATGAACACGGGGAACGGTTCCATCAAGTCATCAATAAGTTCGAGAGGAGATTTTCAGGGAAGTGGAATGCGAGCATCTTGGCAGAGTACTGCTGGTTTTTGGTACAAGAAACTTCTATCTCAGGGTACAAAAGGAAAGCAAGCACCAAATGAAGATATTTATTTATTATTCTTTACATTTGTTACTTTACTTTTTACATTTATTATTTTACATTTAATATTTTACATTTATTACTTCACATTTATTATTTTACTTTTTATTTCTGCGCGGGAGGTATTGAGTCCACGTGCTACAGTGACTCTTCCGAACTGTTGCTATATATTTTTATTATTGTTGCTAGAAATTTTTATTATGTTGCTTTATTGTTAATATATATTTTTATTATTTGCGGGAGGATGAGGGGGGCTCGAAGCTGAAATATGTAGAAAATAAGTGAAAAATTGGCGGAAATAACAGGAAGAATCGATCATTTTTAATGACTTTTTTACAATTTAAGGGGGCAACCCCCCCCCCTCCAATCTACCTCATTGCTACAAATGTTATGTTTTAGAACTTTTCACCTCTCTAGCCCCTCAGAAGACATGTAAAGGCTAAAATAATCCTTTTAATCCCTCCAAATTATCGAAAAGTGATAAAAATTGGGGGGGGGGGGGCGTCCCCCGAAAACGGTGGGTGATAGGGGAAAAAGGAGTTATATTCGGATTCAGGAGGTCATTTTACATAAGAATCAACAAGAATGGTGTCAGCGACAATTTTCATGCCGTCCAGTGTAACTAAAGACAGAATTGTTTTGCATGAAAGTATTATAATGATTTATTTAATACTAAAAATATTTATTTTTAAAAGAAAACAGATGCATCTTTAAAGTATTAAAGCACATTAGAATTTTTTTAGATAACACAGTGAAAACGTTTCTCTCACTATTTTACTTATTTCTTTCTCTGATTTCAAATCTGTAATTACTTTTTCTCAAGTTTTAATGGTTCCGTAGTTACAACGATTCTTTTTTGTTTTTGTATGTTTTCACGTTAATCAATAAACATGGCTTCCAGAGGTTATACAAGAATATTCACCTGACTCTTTCTGTTACGTTTGCAGATATTGTTTCAGTCCAAAGCAGAAGAAGCATTACATAAAACCGTACACCAAATATTACACAGCTTACAATGCTTACTTTGGAATGCCAATGGGCGACCAGGAGAAATCATGGGCTCCACATGTTTGCTGTGATTCCTTAGAAGGCTACGAGGATCTCGAAAATGCATACCTTTTGAGGATTCCTAGAATTTGAAGACAGCCAACAAGCAACAATGTCAATTGCGACTTTTGCAAGGTTGATTTGTCATCTTTAAAGAATTTAAAACATCCAAGTATAATGCAATACCCAGATATCCCTTCGTCCATTGCTCCTGTCTCACAAGGGCTAAATTTGTCTATTCCTAAACCCAGTGGCGTATATAGAATATATTTTCGGGGGGGGGGGGGGCCCAAGATTAATATAATTAAGTAGACACCCCATGGAAGCCTATCTGTTCAACCAAAAAAAAAAAAGCGTTGGGAGGACATATCTTCATTATTTCGGAGGGGTCCCGGGTCCCCTCGGCCCCCCCCTTATATACGTCCCTGTCTGAACCAACTCTGAAAAGAGTGCCTGGCAAGCATTTCTTGATATCATGCATGACTTCCTAGACAATAACAAGAGTCCAAATTACCAAGAGTTGATTGAGAACTTGATGAGTACATTTCATTCCTTAGGTTGCAGTCATTACCTGCGCTCACATGTGGACTTCTTTTGACAAAATTTAGGCGATGTGCGTGAACATCAAGAAGAAAGATTCCATCAAAATATGCAGAACATGGAATTGCGGTGTTAGGGCAGGATGTATGGATTTTTCATTGTTACTTGGTATTTTGCTAATTTTCTAATTTATACTGAATACGCATATTAATCAAAAGTTTGCGGTTAATGTCCCAGACAACAATAGATGCTATATGGATAAAATTAATAGTTTTGAACTCAGCGTGCATGAGTTTTATATGAGTTATTCCATTTTCGGAAAAAAAA
>JAFIDM010010028.1:49460472-49477848 GCA_023159025.1 Thereuonema tuberculata | reverse complement strand
CATCAACAGCTAGCACACAAACACTCACTTATTAAGAACACGGTCTCATATTACAAGTACACACCACAAAGCGTACTAGAGTCACCCTCACATAAGCTGTACTGGGACCGTCCCATTCACACAGACAAAACTATATATCACAACAGACCTCACATTACACTTGTTGATAAGGTCAACAAACAGACCTATCTCATTGATATTGCAGTTCCCATCAGCAAGAACATGCAGAAAACTCACGCAGACAAGATAAGTAAATATACAGACCTAGCACACGAGCTCCAGAAGCAGTGGAGGCAGGACCGACTACCTGTTATACCCATCATACTGTCCGCTACTGGTCTGATACCTCACACATTGCATCACAGCCTCAGCACACTAGGACTTCATAAAAACACTTATGCAGAACTCCAGAAGGCTGTGGTACTCAACGCAAGACGCATAGTTCGGAAATTTATGGACACAAGCACACATCCTTAACTATTCTTCCAATTTTTTTTTTTTCTTTATACACTTGGCAATATGTGTTTTGACCCGCCCATATTGTCTTAGCTGGGGAAACGCATGGTTTGAAACTTTTTCGAGATAATAATAATAATAATAATAATAATAATAATAATAATAATAATGCCGTGCTGGCGTGGCCATGCGGTCTAGACGGCGGTCTGCCGTTGTGGTCAGTGCCGCCAGTCCCCGGGTTCGAATCCCGATAGTGGCATGGATGTTTCTTTCTTCTTCTGTGTTTCGTCCGTTTTCCCCTGGGACTCACTCTCTCAGGTGTATCCTCGACGAGAAAGTGCATTCTTTCTCGTCTCTAATTTCCTAGCCTTGTTCTGACGTTGTCAGGAGGGGCTAGCGCGTGGTCCGTTGAGGCCTATTCGCGAATAATAATAATAATAATAATAATAATAAAATAAATAAAGTCACCCGCGTTCGGGGGTTAGGCAGAGGCCTCCGTTCGAAAAATATACTACAGTCTCCCGCAGACTGGGAAACCACGCCAGCGCATCAAATGGTCATCGCAGATGAACCAGGATCTTATGCGCGACTTCGTCACTGCTACAAAGTTAGGGACTCAACTCACAGGATACAGACAAATAAATAATAATAAAATAATAATTACGTGTTGTACCCATTGTTCTGTCTGCCACTGGTCTGGTGCCTCACACATTGCACCACAGTCTCAGCACACTAGGACTTCACAAAAACACTTATGCACAACTGCAGAAGGCTGTGGTACTCAACACTACACGCATAGTTAGGAAATTTATGGACACAAGCACACATCCCTAATCATTCTTGCACACATCTTTACACTTGGCAGTATGTGCTTTGGTCCTTGACCCGCCATATTGTTTTTGCTGGGGAAACCCAAGGTTTGAAACATACAAACATAATAATAATAATGATGATAATAAGCCCCCATGGACCCTACCTCCTCGCGGTGGGGGCGGGAACTACACTAGCTTTAGTTTAGGCTAAAGGGTCCAACCATTTATGATGAGAACACGTTCTAATATGGATCATGCTGCATCGGGTGTGGCGCAGGATAAAGTCACCCGCGTTCGGGGGTTAGGCAGAGGCCTCCGTTCGAAAAATATACTACAGTCTCCCGCAGGTGGTGGTGGAGAAAGTGGCACCCCATCCTGTAGTATGGCTACGACAATGCCCGGGCAACACCATCCAGCCCGAACAGTCGGAAGTGTTTCGTCTGTGTCAGAGCAGGCGACCACCAAGACTGGGAAACCACGCCAGCGCATCCGATGGTCACCACAGATGAACCAGGATCTTATGCGCGACTTCTTCACTGTTACAAAGTTAGGTACTCAACTAACAGGATACAGACAGACACTACACCAAGCTTTCACCACACGCTATCCATCGTTAGGGCTTAGCGAACAGCGGGTAGCGGATCAGCGACGTTCAATTGTAGTAAACAATCTTATTCTCCCATGCATACTTGCACAAATTAAAGAAGAAGTCGCTGAATCCAACCACAGGACACCAAACCACACCCCACCAGAAGACACCATTATGGAAAACACAGAAACAATCTCTACCCCTCAGTACACATGCCCCAACAATACAACTAAAGAAATATTACGTGCAGCTCATGATCATTTCTACACTGCACTTGCACAATACACAGGCACAGATCCCACACTCAGGCCGCCACTCCCCAAAGTACACACATCAAAACAACTCGCTACAGTTATATACCATCTCAACACACACACTATCCCACAACACCTTGACAACATCCAAACATTAGAAGACATACATACAACACTCTACTGTGCTGCACAGGGAACCATTCGGGCACTTGGAATCAAATGATAATAATAATAATAATAATAATAAAATTAAAGCCGTCAACACTTTTGCCGTCCATACACTAACATATTCGTTCGGCATAATTCCATTGACAAACACTGAACTCGAAGCACTACAACGCACAACACGCACTGCATTCACGAAACACAACATGCACCACCCCAAGTCCGCTACGGAAAGGATGACTTTTCCACGCAAAGAGGGAGACCGAGGACTCATCAGCCTCATACCCTATACGAAAAACAAATACACACACTTAGGGAACACTTTCACCAAAGAACACAACACTCCTCTCTCCACACACCCACACACAGCAGCTGCGTGAATCATGGGCTCGTAAGGAACTCCATGGCAGACATCGCCACGAAATCAGCCACCCTCATGTCGACATGGAAGCGTCGAACAGATGGCTGACAAGTGGAGAGCTGTTTGGGGAGACCGAAGGGTTCATGATCGCGATACAGGACCAAGTCATCCCCACACGTAACTACAAGAAACACATTCTACACGACGCAAACACACATGACGACAAATGCAGGAAATCCCACACTACGCATGAGACGATCGACCACATAATATCATGCTGCCCCCTTCTCTCCCAAACAGGCTACCTCCACCGTCCCAATCAGGTAGCGTCGATCGTTCATACGTACAAAGACTCACTTATTAAGAACACGGTCCGGTACTACAAGTACACACCACAAAGCGTACTAGAGTCACCCTCAAATAAGCTGTACTGGGACCGTCCCATTCACACAGAGAAAACCATACATCACAACAGACCTGACATCACACTTGTTGATAAGGTCAATAAACAGACCTATCTCATTGATATAGCAGTGCCTTTCAGCAAAAACATGCAGAAAACTCACGCAGACAAGATCAGTAAATACACAGACCTAGCACACGAGCTCCAGAAGCAGTGGAAGGAGGACCGAGTACGTGTTGTACCCATCATTCTGTCTGCCACTGGTCTGGTCCCTCACACATTGCACCACAGCCTCAGCACACTAGGACTTCATAAAAACACTTACGCACAACTGCAGAAGGCTGTGATACTCAACACAACACGTACAATTAGAAAATTTATGGCCACAACCACATATCCCTTCTCATTGTTCCACACTTGTTTTTACATTTGGCAGTATGTGCTTTGGTCCTTGACCCGGCGTGTGGAGGCGTCCATCCGGCAAAATCTCACCAAATCTAATTTACAGGGAGGTGGGGGGGGGGGTCAATGAAAATCTCACGTCAATTTTTTAATTCAGGGAATATACATATTATAACAGATTGTAATATTTTATACTATTGTCTACGCTCCGGATTCCACTGTTTGAAACAAGCCCTGCGTAAGTGTCAGATTTCAATCCGCGCCACCCTAAAGTGATCGCACACGCTGTAAATCACTTAAAAGAGAACGACTTTGCACGAGGGGATGTAGATACGTCTGATGATTCTCTTCCTATACTACCAAAAGATATGGACGTCATGTGTCCAATCATTATAATAGAGGAAGCACATGAATGCCCATGGAGTGAGTGAAGAATTAGGCAAGGTGGTGTCGCAGCCTATTTTTTTCCTTTTACTAAATTTAATTAAATTCATTACAGTGCACCTTAAACGTAGTAGTATTTTTCTCCTCTTCTTTCACAGAAACAATATATTTCATAGAAGACATCAGTAACGCTTTAAGTATTTAGATGTATGATGCAGAATACATGAACAAATCAAACAAATTTAATTATTTAAAAGTTATAGGGAAATCTCACGTGAGGGGTAGAGGGGTGGTCCCACCATATCTTACCAAATCTCACCAAGGGGGAGGAGGGAGGGCCAAATTTTTTTAAACCTCAGGTAATTAATGGACGGCCCCTATTGTCTTTGCTAGAAAACCCCATGGTTTGAAACTTTTACACAATAATAATAATAATAATTTATTTACTCATTAAATTTAAAGCACAGTGAAGTGCTATAGTTTCTTCTCGCCTCAGACGTTTTTTTTTTGATCGATCGATTTTTAGGCGAGAAGAAAATGTGCGTATATAGGCTTCAGAAGACAAACACAGAAGAGGAAGTAAATATCCATGCCGGTACCGGGATTTGAACCCAGGTTCAGACCACTTCAGTCTCGTGACAGGCCGCCGCTTTGACCTGAAGGCTTGCCGAGCGTCCTGGAACTAATTAACATCGAAAGTCGTGCCACAATTATTTCAATTGAATGGAAAGCATGAATTATGAATGGTAAAACTAGTAAAAAAAAATGTTATTTAATGAATAATTGTTTCATTTTCACTGAGGTTACGTAGCATTTACAAAATGAAAAGGTGAGGCAGAGAAATGACTTCAGTCAAAAAACCTACAGTTGGTTTTTTTCGAAAGGAAGGGTTGATGAATGGACTTGAATTTCAAGCAAATTGTTTACTCTATGTCCTTTTACCTGTGAATAAATTTCCTAATAATGTAACAGGTATTAAATAGTCCTGCCTGTTGCAGCTCAATTAGATATTTGGAGGTATATCGAGTACTTGAGGCTTGTGTGTAGCGAAGATACCTGTTACTGATTAGACAATTAGAACTGCATTAATCTTCCTAATACCCCATTGGTTTTCAAGTTCCATTTGTAAATCTCTATATTTCAATTGTTTTTATTGAAAAATTTTCTCAAGGTTAGGAATTGCAAAGTCTTTTAATAGGACTGTTCTATCAGTGTTGTTTAATTAAAGTATTGATCTATTCCGGGGAATCATTTTATCAATGAGGCTTATTCTGTTCACAGCTTGTGGGTCTCATTTGCAAAATAATATCAGGTATGTCTGTACGCATATATGTATGTATTTGGGTAATAGGGTCTCTTGCTATTTTTCTAGCTAGTCTTTCCTATTGGATCGTGTCTAATTTGCATTCTTTTCGTTGTAATCTCTCTGTGTTATGAGACCTACATCCGGGGATGAGATGTATTCTATTCTCTCGTGTACATCGTGGAATCTTCTAAATAAATTGTACGTTTGGATCAATTCTAGGAAATATTCGTGAAAATGTTTCGTTGGATTTGGAATTTCAGGTGAATTGAAAGAACTTTAAGCCTACTTTCCTTGATATGTTATTTCGTAAATTTTCTTCATTTGTAACTGTTTGTATTAAACAAATGTAGAATTTGAAAATAACTGTAGGCGTTCACGACTTAAAAAAAAAACAGAAATAAAAATAAAGACATAAAGACATAAGGAAAGAAGGCTTTCAGTTCAATTCGAGCTCGTTGTTGAAAGTTGAGAGTCTTACACAGTCGAAGAACATTCCAATTTCTGTGATTTTAAGAGATTTTTAAATATGTTTCTTAAGCACTTTCTTTTTCATCTTTACTCTGCTGAAGATCACAGATTCTTACTATTTCTCATCTATTTTACGAAGTGAAACAGATCCAACTTCGTAGCTTACGGAAAAGTTGTTAATTGTCACTTGTTAAAATTTTTTTTTTTTTTTTACAATAAAAATGAATAAAAAATAGCAATCACCTTTTTTCCCCTCAACTCTTAAGGTCGGTTAAGTTAAATCGTCAAAAAGTACAGGATAGGACGTCAAATAGACGATTACTGTGGCCGTTTTAGAACAGACGACTAGCACAGCAAGCACATCTGTTTTCGTGGGCTTTCTTTGACAAAAAGAAAGAATCTGAAGATGTTTCAAGAATTCCCCCTTAATGTTTTTCCACCTTAATTTTGAGAATTTTAGGAAACACTTCGATAAGAAGCAAGTTGTAATTTTTGTAAATTTTTCAGGGTTTGAGAACTGCAGTTACTTAAAAATTAAGTAATAGAAAAAATTATAATAATTAATAGAGCCAACTATATAGACACCTTAAAAGCATGATAAAATGGCTAAAAATGTAAATATTTGGCTACGTACGTTTCAGAATTCCTTTGTGCGAATTCTATTCTCAAGCCTTAAAAAAACCCTATGTAAACCCCCCTAAAATTTTTAAGGCTTGAGAATAGAATTCGCACAAAGGAATTCTGAAACGTACGTAGCCAAATATTTATATTTTTAGCCATTTTATCATGCTTTTAAGGTGTCTATATAGTTGGCTCTATTAATATATATAGAAAGACACGTAAAATAAATGTAATAATAAGAAAAAATTATAATTTCATTGAAACTCATTTTAAAGTGTAATTTCACAAATGAATTTTATTCACTAATGTATAAATCAACAGCTGTGATGATCAAGAGCAATGTGGTAAGGCAGTATAAAACTAAAAAATCAACAAAAATGCAGCTTACTTCGTATTGAAGTTTTTCCTTAAATTCTCAAAAATAAAGGGAAAAAACCCTAAGGTGGGTTTTTTTGAATTATTTAAACTGATAATATTTTCTTTTTTTTTTATTTTGGTGTTCTCAAATAAAACGCTTGCTATAGCATTCGACTATTCCAAAACATCCCTAGCAACTGATTGTTTAGCATCCTAGCAACCGTGACGTCACAGCAAATGGAGGTTCCACTTACACGGTCGAAACACTTTTAACATTTAAGAATTTAATTTAAGATTCTTATTTGAGCTATCTGAGTATACATTAATGAATATTAATGAGACAGTCCGCAATCCATCGTGATAAACAATAATCGTACAGTTCTGGTCAACACTGATTTAAAATTAATCATAAATGATAGTACTAACGAATTGACGAAAATTACTTCCAAACAAAATATATCCCATTCTCTCCGAAGTTATACAAACTTCCGAAACTTCACATAAATTAAAGATCGAATAAATTCAAATAACAAAAGAATCACATTAGATTCTTTTGATTCTTTAATTTTTCTCAGAATTACTTTTTATTGAATGGCGATAATAGAGTAAAGGATATTGAGAATTTCCATTTTTAATTCACACATAAATAATATTTTAAATTTTATTTAGTTAATTTTAATTTTTCTTCTAATCGCTCTGTCTTGAATTATGCTAATCTCATTCCGATTTGAGACGAATGGATTGTTCTAGGCGGAAGGATACATTATGTCATTTCATATGAAGGAATAGAGAGTACTTCTAGAAGTTCTTTTAACATCTTGTATATCTTCAGAAAATAAATCAGTTTCTGTACAATATTAAATGTGTAACATTGTTAATTTATTATTCTTGCTTTTACAGATACACTTTATAAGAGATTTCTTTTATATTAATGTTTTTTTTTTATTGTTAAGCTGAGCATTAAATGGCAATCATCGATTTTTCTAATTTTTCCATACTAGCAGCCATAATAGAAGATTTAACAAACAGAATTCATAATGACCTTTTAGCAAATAAATCTTAAAAAGTGAAATATGACTATCATAGTTCAGTTTAAAATTTATTTCTCAACAATTCACATTCAATAAATTATAATAGAACATTATAAAATTTGAATTAAAACAAAATAAGTTTTACACAAATAAGTTAAAAGTCACAAAATTGACTTAATTGTAATAGAAGTTAATCATTTAGGCAATGATTTGATGGGCAAGACCCAGACCAGCAGCATAGGTGTTGATTCCTGGGGCAATAAGGCCACCAGCAGCATAGCTGTTGATGCCATGGGCAATAAGACCTCCGGTAGCAAGAGCTGGGGCAGCGGCGTAAGTGTTGATGCCGGGAGCAATCAGGCCACCAGCGGCATAGGTGTTGATGCCATGAGCAATAAGACCACCAGTAGCAAGAGCTGGGGCAGCGGCGTAGGTGTTGATGCCTGGGGCAATAATGCCACCAGCGGCCAGAGCTGGAGCAGCAGCATAGGTGCTAATGGCTGGTGCAGAAGCGATGACTGGGGCGGCACGGATGGCAGGGGCAATGGCGGCTGTGGCTACGGCTGGGGCAATAGCAGCTCTGGTAGCAATTGGAGCAACGGCGGCAACGGCATTAGGGCGGATGGCATGGTCCTTGGCGTTGACGTAGAGACCATTCTCACTTCCGGTGATGACTTGGCGGGTACCGAAAGCGTCAGAGACGTAGTCAGTGGTGCGGATGTATCCATTAGGGTCCAATTGGCTGTTAGTTCCAACGGCAGCACCTGGAACTCTTTCTTCATGGGAAGCCTTGATGTCACCAGTCAGACCATCAGCAACAGAGTATCCAGTAAGAGAACCACCAAGAGCCTATTTGTAAAGAAATAACACTGTTAAAACTTATATAAACTACAGAGACATTTATGTTACGTTTTTAATGTAATATGTAAATTAGATTATTCACACTATATAGAAACATTTTTAATTTTTTCATTAATTTTCTGCAATTAAATTGGAAATCAATGAAGACAATTCGTAGGAATCAAACAGAATAAAGTTTGACAATTTATGTATTACTTTAAAACCAGTCTTCTAGAAGTTTCAGACATTATCTAAATAATGTGTTGACTCTAATTTTTGTCAGGTAAACTAATGTTTAATATAGCACTGGACTGTATTCAAAATAATTAGACTTTAAGTAAAAGAAGTACTAACAGGAAAATAGAAGCTGTATATTGTAAAAATTATAAGTACAGTAAAACCTCTCAAATCCGGCCTAATGTGGCGCCCAGTATGCCGGATTTCTCGGACTATCGAGAGTGTTCTTAAAATAACTCAATAGCTCAATTTTTGTGAAGACATATGTAAGGTTTAATTAATGTAACCCCATTTTATAATTTTGCACTCAAATATTTATTAAAAACAATATGTTTTATTAAACAGTATTAAAAGCGTTAATGCCGTCCCCTCAATGAATACCGGCAATTAACACTATGATCATTTTGCGAGGATATTTACGTTTGAGTGTTTCCGGTACTCCCTTTTGGCAAATAGAAGTTACATTAGGTGGTAAAATTAAACGCGCCGGCCGAATTGACTCAAAATATGGAAACGAACTTAGTTATTAAAAAAAAAAAAATTACTAAGGACCAGGCTTAATTACCGTGGGGGCCGGATTACCGAGTGCCGGCTTTGAGAGGTTTTACTGTAATACCATTCGCAATAATTATATTCCAATATAATTTTATAGAATGTGTACGTACATAGTTGATAGTTCTTGGCAAATTATTACACTTTTCTATTTTAAAATATTGAATTTAAAAATGTAAAAAGCATTGCTACTTACATCCTGAGAATTGTAGATTTCTCGGCTATTGGAAGCTACTACAGCGGGGGCAGCAGCATGGACTACAGGGGCAGAGTAAACTGCGGGGGCAGAGTAAACTGCAGGGGCAGCTGCCAAAAGACCACCAGGAGCAGCATAAGTTACAGCCACGAGGGCAAAAAGGACAACAATCTGAAAGAAAATAAAACAGTACATCAGTAAAAACAATGACAGGAAAACTAAACAAAAAAAAACCTTTTTACTTTCATCATTATATTCTCCATCTTCTTTTTTATAACAATATTTCGATCAACTACAAATTCTTTACTGATCTTCTTTAGATACAGTTTGTAAGGATAAATCCCTTCTAAAAGCTATAAAAAGAAGATGGAGAATGTAATGAGGAATGTAATAAAAAATATCATAGAAAGTATACAGTACATATTTAATTACAAACTCAATTTTGTTTAATATATAAAAATTCGTTTTAATCTGTCTAGGTTCAATGAAGCAACATTTACCTTAGCGTTCATGTTTAGGTGTGTTCTTGAGGACTATTCAAGTCGTTCTGATTTGACCTATTCCGATCTCCGTATTTATACTCCCTCAATAACCCTGAAGTAGCCTTTGCCCTCCAGTACTCCCAGCTCAAAGAATAATTTCCCATTGTGACATTGAAATGACGGTTTTGTAAAACTAAATGCTATTGGTAAAAGAAGGTGAAGAACATTTTGATTCACTTTTTGTAAATTTTTATATACTTTGTTTCTAATTTAATCAATTTAAATCGTTGGTTTCTGATGCAATAATTGAATGAATTACGAAAAAAATAAATTACCGGAATCAACCTGTTCTTGCTTGACCATGGGTGCAATGCCAAATTGTCCAAACAAGACGGCCTACAAATTTGGGGTATTAAAAATTGTCTTACCTTTTTAGAACGCAAAAGGAAATCAAAACAGTCTGAAAATTAATAGAATTTGTTCAATTTGTACAGAACTTATTAGTCAAACTATTTCAAACACTTCTACATTTGAAATAGAAATAATGAATAATCCAAAAAAACAAACAAACAATAAAATAATAATAATAAAGAAATAACCCAGAATATTGGTGACGAACTAATGTAAGGTTCTTAATAGAAAATTTCATCAAAATCTCAAATTAAAAATAAAAAGACATAATTGTTACTAGCAGACAGACTGAGTTCACAAAGTTAATAGTCCTTTTTTATTCAAAATTATAAAAGTTCTTAAAATAAAAATAAAAAAATTGAAAAGAAATAAATAATCAAATATTACTTTTTCAAATATCTTTCAAGTAAAATAGTAATTAATAATCCTTTAGTTAAGTTAATTAAGTTTTGCTTCTTTAGATTAATTAAATAATTAAAGTGTGATTGATAATCAATTAAACGAAACAAATTAATTCATACTAGTTTCATTACTTATTTCACTTAAAAAGATTTATTAAGTTATCATTCATTTTTAATGTAAATTAAAGTAATTATTAATTATTATTAATGAATTGATGATGATATTTCAAATTAACAGGAATTATTGCTACATTTATTTAATAAAGATTATTTATCAGCAGATTCAAATTAAGTGTTCAAAGATTAATATTCATTAGATTAAGTAAACATATAAAAGTTTTCATGAATTGTAAAATAGTCTAAACAAACATTAATCATTTGAAACCGTTTTAAGTGGAAAAGAATTCTCTATTATTTTCATTCTTTTTCTTTTAATAGAGCGTTCGAAAGAGGAGGAACTCAATAACAGGTTGTGGCTGATTTATTCCAGTTTAAACCGGTCGACCAGTGTATTTATTTATTTATTTATTTTTATTTCTTTCCTTTGTTACTTCCCTCAAATTCAGTGTTCATACAGGGAGTTTCTGAAAGAACTTAAGAGTCCACTTTTTTCTTTTAAATAAAGTAATACAACGAAAGTCTCTCGATTTATTTTTAATTAAATAATGTCCACTGAGACGTTCCGGCATGGCCGAGCGGTCTAGACGGCCGTGTGGCCGTTGTGTCGGAACCTGGGTTCGAATCCCCGAGTGGGCATGGCTGTTTCTTTCTTCTTCTGTGTTTCGTCCGTTTCTCCCCTTGGACTTAATATCTCAGGTTATTCTGGACGACATTTGAATCTCGTCCCTCTTCTTGGATTTCCTAGACTCACCTTGACGTTGTCAGGTAGGGCTAGCCAGTGGTCATTGTTGGGCAAAGTCGATGAAAGAAGAATATCCACTGAAAACGAGATTTTTTTTCATTTTCTTGAAAAATAAATATTAATTGATTAATAATTGACATTAATTAGTTGGAATCCAGTTAATTTTAAAAATATTGCAGCTCGTGCAGATATTAAAAGCATTACTAAGCTGGTTAATAGCCTCTGCTTAAAATATCGATAGAAATCCATTGTTTAGTTGCTAAGGCTTTGCTACGAAAAAATTTGTGACCTTCTGCATTAATTTCTCGTCCAGGACCGACACTGGAAACAAAATCAAAATGAGATCGACTCTTGTCTTTTGTATAATGTCCTTAAACCAGCAAGCAAAGTTTCAAAAAGACTCATCCAATGATTCGAAAGTTAGTAGAGAAAGACACACATTGACTGATTTGATTAGCCTCACTTCGAAAATAGACTAAAAATAGTTCACTTTGTGGGAAGAAAACGATGCTCTTCAACCCAAAAAAAAACCCAGTGTAGAGTTTTCTCTTTTTGGATACGTCGGAGGGAGAATTTTAAAACCCTCAACCCACCTTTAGAACGCCAGGGAATGTTGATTATCACTAAAGAAATTTGCTAATTAATTTTGTAAAAAGTTTAGATATATTTAATGATTTAAATCATGAATGACAGGATTAGATAAAAAGATTGTAATGAGCCACTGTACCTGAGTGGTTTAGATCGGCAGAGCTGGGTTCAATCCTATTAGGACATAGAAGGTTTTTTTTCCCAGATTATTTCTCTTTTGGAAGGTGCCTTAGAGATCACCCAAAGGCTGGAATATTATAATTATAGTATTTTTAGTATTATAAATACTATAAATATTATGCATAGTATTTAGATTCAGATTCATACAATTATTATTATATAATAAGAAAAATGTTTAATCGACGCATTCTGAGTTCCATTATCAAAGTAAATCTGGCTGATGAGTCCTAATAAGGACGAAATAGCTATCCCAGATTGCTTTTGAT
The DNA here is from genome assembly GCA_023159025.1 of Thereuonema tuberculata. Lineage (NCBI taxonomy): Eukaryota > Metazoa > Arthropoda > Chilopoda > Scutigeromorpha > Scutigeridae > Thereuonema > Thereuonema tuberculata. The sequence goes on along the minus strand of JAFIDM010010028.1, from coordinate 49,465,224 downwards.
AATGACTCAATGCGTTAAAAGCAAACAATTCTTACGTATTTGTGCAGTTTCAGATGTTTCTGTGAGAAATTCAATTTTTTAATCCCTGATAAAATTAAATTAAAACTAACATCAAGGCTTTGAAATATTTATATTTTTTATTTTCATTAAAACCGAAAGTTAAGAGTATGTTCTTTTGTTGTGTGTAAGCACGTGAGAACAATGGATGTGTTGAACACAGCATGAACGCGGACTTTCAATTGTTTATGGTGAATCCTAGAGGATCAAAAAATGGCGTTACGATGAAAACCGGAATAGCAATGATGCTAAGGTTTTGAAAATGGGAATCGGATGAGTTCCTTCCGATTGTGCTATAGATTAGTTTTGATTTTAAACTCATATTGTGTTCAGTGAAAGGCGGACGGCCTTGAGAATTAAATAAGTAAGGATTAATGGTAAAGTTAAATTAATTCTTAATAAACGGTTAGGCCCAAAGATGAATCTCGCAAATGAGGACTGGCGGACCCAAATGGAATTTTTGCCAAGGTATTATCTTCAACGTTTGACTGGAATTGACAAGAAATCGATGGATTGTTGCTGAACTTTTGTAAGTAGGATTTCTATTTTACTTCACCCATCGAGAATTTGTAAAGGAGTCATCGTTAGAATTTCGAACACAAGAAAATGGAGTTTAGGACAAAGCGGAACGTATACTAATGAACATTAAAGATTAAACATTACCAACACATAAACATTTGTTCGTTGATTAAAGAAATAGTAAAGTTATTTATTTTCAAGTAAAACCATTAATGCTAGGATTTATTAAAGTCAAGGGAAATCGACTTATTACAAATGTTGGACTGAATCAACTAAAGTTAAAGAACTGTAAAGTTGAAAGGATTTAAGTATTTATACAGGAACATTTGTGTTGATTAGCAAGAGGTTTATTTTAAAGATTTTTTTTCAACGAGGTCAAGGATTATTCGATTGAAGTATTCAAGTTATGATTACAAACTGTTTAAAGTGTTTTGGTAAAGACAATAATACTAGAATGTTTAGTCAAGAAAGGATTGGAGAAATCAAGTTTACTTAAACATTCATATTATTAAAGACTGTTATAGCACATTCGGTGAACTTTATTTAAAGCCATCTCATATAAGTTAAAAGACAAATGAGATATAAGAAAGTTCTATGTGTTAATGAGTTTATACATTAAGATAAACTTTAGTAATTATCACACTAGATGAAAATAGCCATTTATCAACGTTGTTAATTAAACAGTTGATGTTAAGAAAGATTTAAAGGAACTTTAAGTTTTAAAGTAAAGAACTTTGATTAATTGAAATCTACATGATAGATTTATAGACTATTTGAAACAACTGTTTCACATCTTGTATTTGTTTAATGAGTATAAAACAAGTTAAGTTTTTATCAGTTTTGCTTTTCATTTTCTCCTTACTCTTAAAGACTTAATATGCTCTGCTAAACCAGTACAGGCAAGTAAATAAATTAAAATGCCGTTTAGAAAATTTATTGTGTGGAACCTCAATGACAATTATATTCATATATAATCCCACAGTTTCTTACTCTTTTCATATTACATTTATGCACGTTAAACCTTCTTTATTAAAAAATGTTTAATTATTTATGGTTTTTTCTTTTTTTTTTTTATTTAACATAACTTTCGTTTTATTTCAATTAATTTTTATTTTATTATGTACTGTCCACTTTTATACATTATTTAAGAAAATTAAATGCATTTAAAGGATTTTTATCACTGAAAAGTAATAAAACATCATCTGCTTAAATATACATATGTGCGTAGCTGAAACAATTATTTATTGAATTAATATATAGATTGAATAGTAAAGATCCTAAATTTGAGCCTTGAGGGATATCAAGTTTGATATTATAAACTTTGCTGATTGATTTTTTTTTTTATTATTTTTATTCGAAACTTTATAATTTTCAAATACCTTTTAAATGTACTGTATTATAAATATTGCCTCGTAAAATTTTTAAAATTTAAATTTTATAGTAATAATTCATGATCAATATTATCAAAAGCTTTTTTAAAATCAATAAATGCTAAATAAATCATATTTCCCTTTATTTAAGTTTCATTTAATTTTTTTAGTAATTTAATTGTACTATTATTCGGTTAAAAAGGATATTGGCTTTTACTCAGAATATTTATTTTTGCAATGAAGTTATAAATTGAGTTGGATTAATAAGTTTTGAAGATCTTCGAAATGTTAGAAAGTAAAGAGATGGGTCTACAATTTCCAAAATTATTAAATGTACCACCTTTAAAGACTAAATAATACAAACGATTTCCCAATACCCGTTAAATAAATGGGTATTGGGTAAATACCCGTTAAATAAATATTTTGATAATTCTGCAATTAAAATGGATATGTTTTCCTTAATTTTTTTCAATTTCATTAATCGTAATATTATCGCATCCTATATAAAAAGTTCTCGCAATTTATCCTTTTGGCGAGCTTTTTTATTGCTTATTTTAACTTTTCGGGTCCACGTTGCCGACGATTTCTCATATAGGCCCGACTGGTTTTGTACTGATGACTGCTCCTAGCTGGTGATCGTCATATTAGCTTGAAACAGCTGTACTAGGATATCATTTAGTATACAACTTGGCCTCAGCCTTTATAATATAAAAAGATATTTTTTGTTTGTTTGTTATATTTAACGTGTCATTATAACTCAATAGAAGTAGGACCTACTTAAAACTTAAAACTCAAAACCTTCTTTCCCAAAAAATTTTATTCCCTATTTTTTTTTTTTTTCTTTTGAAACACAAAAAAAAAACCTACATTTATTATTATTAAAATATTATTAAAAAAAAAACACTCAAGAGTTGAAGGAAAGTGGACTCAAATTCTTTAAATTTAATCATAATAATACAAACCGTATAAATTTTCTATTTTGAAAAAATAAATTAATTACATGCATATATTTATTAATATTAATTAATATTCGATTAATTTTAGTCATATTAAATCATTCAATTTAATTATAGCAAAACATTTTAATCACATTTTTAATCCAAATTAAAGGAATGGATTAGCTGAATGGATTAAGACTTCGATAATCCATTGTTTAAATGCTAAAGCTTTGATGGAAATATGTGTCTTCTCGCGCTAATTTCTCGACAAGAACCCGCACATCAAGCATTTTAAAATGTAAAAGCAGTTCTTTGATGCGTAGCTGGTTACAAGAACAGTGCAGGGGTTCAAGCGATATTGGAGGAGACAATCACACAAACTGACTGGCAAACTTAGCAGGCGTATTACAGGAATATTTATTATTCCTGTATATAAATATTTTTTCATTTTACTTTTATTTTACTTAAAAATTATTAAATGAAAAGTTGACATAAAAATGGTAAATTTACTTCACGAACTTCCTCTAAGCCTTTAAAATTGTTGTTTAGAGATAAATTATAAAATGAAAAAAAACATAAGAAAATTGTTGTTGTTGCTATTATTATTATTATTATTATTAATCTGATACTTTGAATTTAGTAAGCAAAATATCTCTATTCAATTCATTTATAGATTCTGAAACAAATAATAACTCCTTCATTCAACTCTGCTGTACTCGCAGGAGTCTACATATCTTTTCCACACTGTTTAATTAATGAAACGGAAAAGATGATTTCAGCAAAATTTCGTATAATGTTTTAAAGATCTATATTACTAAAATCTTTTATTTCTTTGTCTGTCTGGCGCAATTTCTTGTGAGAAAGGAAAATAGAAATAAATTTTATAATGAAACGTCGGCGACGGGAATCGAACCTGCTACCTTCTGATCTGAAGTCAGATGTCTTATCCATTAGGCCACGTGGGAGTATAACTCACTTTTACGTTGTTTCCTTCCCCTTCCCCCCATCAATAATGAATGAATTCAATCTTTTTTTTTTTTGAATCTCACGATTGTTTATTTATCTTCAATCCGTCTATTTATTTGTAATTCGAAAATGACAATTAGAACTATGATTGCCGAAACGTTGCAATATTTTAAAATATAATATTCTTACTTAACCAAATCCTAAGTGATATAGAAAAACAAGCGCGTGTACACGGGGGATGGCCTAGTATTAAAATAATAAAATTTAAATACATAATAATGATGATTTAAAATCACTTTTATTAAGAATATGTTGTAATTTTGGGCAAATATTAGATTCATTTATAAATACTTAATTTTTTTTTTATTTTAAATAAAATTAGATTAAATAATATTAGATTAAATCTGAGTTCAGCTGCACATCGCAGCCTTATTGCCAATGAGTCTCAGTTAGTACTTCTTAATGAAATTTTCTAATTTCTTTTGTTAGCCTAATTTCCCAGGAAAATAAGACTCATCAAATCATTCAGTCTCTATGCGTGTGTTGTCGCCTTTTGAATCGCAAGATGAACAGTAAACCTTCGATTTGGGGGGAAGTAAAGGAATTTGGGGGGAAAGGGTGTCCGTTGGTGTCAAAAGTTCGTTAAATCGAATGGGTTTTAAAAAATTATACATATTAAATGAAACTAGTCGGCTACCCGTCGCTTCGCTCCGGAAGCCTCGCGTATGTAACGGAAAACAATTTGTTATTTATTAAAAAAAAATACACACACAAATTTCATCAAGTAAAATAAAACTAAAATTTTTTTAAATTTTTTTTTTATTTTAATTTTGGATGTATATATTCTCTCAATTGACGACTGCTTTTAGAATCAGCGTGTGAATCATATATCTGTGATATAT
>JAFIDM010010028.1:49437154-49453971 GCA_023159025.1 Thereuonema tuberculata | reverse complement strand
GAAAGCTGACACACCAATAAAATTTGTTTCTTAAATTTGCATTACAAACAAAAATCTGAGAAATTTGAGATTGAGTGACGGACAATGAAAATATATTTGTGATTTTTTTATTTTTTTTTTTAATTGAATAAGCATGCGAACTATGTGAGGTCTCATAATTCCCCTTTAATATTTTTCTCCTTGGTTAGTCTTTGTGTCCGCTTATCTGTTTATATGGACATCACTCTAAAACGGCTGGTTGGATTTCCATAAAATTTGGTATGTAGCTTACTTATGGTCCAACTTAAAACAAAGGCAGAATCAATTTGGTCTTCACCCCTCCCATCTCTCAAAAATGTTCTTCGAAATATAAAAATGTTCCTCGCTTATAGATGGCCTGGTGTAATTTGATAGGATGCTTATGATGATCGAATTTAAAATATAAACACGATTATTGGTCTCCACAGGTTCCCTTTCATCCTCAAAATTTATGTCCCAGAGCTGAATCCCAGTCCTCGCTACGCGATGATACCTGAGCACATATCTAATGTTTAACTATACACAAAAGGAGCTACTGTCAAATAATCTTGATTGAACTAGGCTTCATTATATATATATTTCAACTCCTTCATTAGAGCGGTATCTTAGACGGCGTCCCCGAATGACAATACTGCGTTTTACAAATACAGTGGTATTTTGGTTAACGACGGTCTTAGTTCACGACGTACTTGGTTAAACGACGAGTTGCTATAAGCAAAGAAATGTCTTGGGTTACGACGCAGGCTTCGGTTTACGACGCCTCGTCGATTGGTGGCGGCCAATAGTTTTTGAGAAAATCGCATTTAAATTTTGCAAAATATTCATACCTTTGTCATTTATATTTTCTTTCCACATAATTTGTACTTTTGGTGAAGATTGACGTTTAAAAACTGTATTCGTGAACTATTCATTTTATTAATGATAAATTTTTTGTTGCAAATATAAATGAATAAATGATATTTACCATATTTTTATGACATTTAAAATCGCTCCTTGGATAACAACGGTTTTCCGGTTAACGACGATAATCCTGGAACGGATTACCATCTTTAACCAAGGTACCACTGTATTAATGATTACTAGAGTCCTTCAAAAATATCTAAAAATGTTACAGTTGATGTACAATTTCTTTCTGTGTAATTTTTTTAGAATTTGCTTTTAAATTATATTAAAACAGCAACCAAAATAAAAATAAAATAAAATTTATTTTCAACAGATTTCGTCCAATAAATTATACAAAATATCATCTGGAGAATTAAAATAATGATGTAATTACCTTCGCAGTCACAAAAACTGACTGAACATTAAATATAATCAATCATTTAGGCAATGATTTGTGTAGCAAGACCTGGAGCAACCAGACCGTTCAGGGTGGTCAAACCAGCAGCGTAGGTATTGATACCGGGGGCAATCAGACCTCCAGCAGCAAGAGCAGGGGTAGCAGCGTAGGCGTTGATGCCTGGGGCAATCAGACCACCGGCGGCAAGGGCTGGAGCAGCAGCGTAGGTATTGATACCGTGGGCAATCACACCACCAGCAGCAATGGCTGGAGCAGCGGCATAGGCGTTGATGCCTGGGGCAATCAGACCACCGGTGGCAAGGGCTGGAGCAGCGGCATAGGTGCTAATACCTGGGGCGATAAGACCACCAGTAGCCAGAGCTGGGGCGGCAGAGATAACTGGGGCAGCACGGACGGCTGGGGCAATGGCAGCGGTGGCTACGGCTGGAGCAAGAGCAGCTGGGGCGACTCTAGTGGCGATGGGAGCAACAGCAGCATTAGGGCGGATGGCATGGTCCTTGGCATTGACGTAGAGACCATTCTCACTTCCGGTGATGACTTGACGGGTACCGAAAGCGTCAGAGACGTAGTCAGTGGTGCGGATGTATCCATTGGGGTCCAATTGGCTGTTAGTTCCAACGGCAGCACCTGGAACTCTTTCTTCGTGGGAAGCCTTGATGTCACCAGTTAAGCCATCAGCAACAGAGTAGCCGGTAATGGATCCACCAAGAGCCTAATAAATAAAGAAAAAATATTAATTAAAAATATAGCTTTAAAAAATAAAGTTCAATATCAAGCTCTCATTTTAACTGTTATTATAAATTATCAAGAAAAAACATGGTGTTAAGATAAAACAAAACCCAACAATTTAAAAAGAACTAAAATTCTACTTTCCAATAATATTAATTCTTCAAAGTTATTTACTTTTTCCATTGTTTTTATCTTTTTAAAGTCTTCAAAAGCACAAAATTAAAAGTTTACATTTATTTTTCAAATTATAATATCTGAATACAAACAGTAGAAATTTTTCATATCAGAAAAAAGGTTCAGTGAATCTAAATACTTTCTTAAGTTGCCGGGAATCTTTATTTATGTTAAATCGTGTCATTTCAACCCATGGGATAATTAATATTCACTATTTGTGACAATGAAATATTAATAGAAATAGGATAGAAATCCATTGTTTAGATTCCAATGATTTTCTTTGGGAATTTTGTCTATTTCTTGTATAATTTCTCTGCAAGGACCCACTTGGCAAAGATTTCAACTTTTACTTTTTGATCGGATCTAGTGCCTAATAAGCGTAATAAGTTTCAAGAAGGTCATCCATCGGTTCTAAAGTGACTTAGAACACACACACACAGGCTGAGTGATTTATTGACCTCGCTTTCCTAGGAAAGTAGGTTAAAAATAAACAAAACAGCATAATTTTTTTTTTAATTATGTGAATGGGACAAAAGCAGTTTTGTCTTTGCACTGTATCTGATTTCATATTAAAAGGTTGAGATTGAGAACCTAAAGTTCGCTTTCTGCATAAAAAGTCTATTAATATATTAAATAAATTTAAAAAATTGTTTTGAATTTCTAAGAAACTTATTTTTCGGAATCACAATGTTATTTATTTTTGATTTGCTTATTTAATCAACGTCACCTTTTGTTGTAATTTTTTTTTTTATTTTGTTTTTAACGTTTGTAAATAAAATATATAGAGTGACTTGATGAAGTATGGACTATTGTGTTTCTAAGATGTTAAAAACCCCTGTAAAGTGCCCTTATTACTTACATCTTGAGCGCGGTAGATTTCCCTGCTATTGGAAGCAACAACAGCTGGGGCAGCAGCAGCCACTACGGGGGCAGAGTAAACTGCGGGGGCGGCAGCCAGAAGACCACCGGGAGCAGCATAGGCCACAGCCACGAGGGCAAAAAGGACAATAATCTGAAATTAAAAAAAAATAAATAAGATTAATTGGTGAAAAAAAAAGAAGAAATAAAAATTACCTTTTATGGTTCTATTTCCTCAGATGGATAGATAGTAATCCAAATTCACCTTTCCGTTCATCTCGATGTGTTTTCGTGAGACTGTGAAGTCGTTCTGAGGTGTCCACATCGACTGCCGTATTTATACTCATCGCTTAACCCTGACATAACCCCCTGTGCACGTGAACTCCGTGCGCGTTGCTGCGGGAAAAGAAAAAAAAGTTACAACTTTAACATTGAACGGATGAATTATTTGTAAAGTGCTCTGATTTTTGACCACGACTACAATGTCACCTACGAACCGACAAAAATAGGATACATCAAATTCCATTTCCTTGATTAAAAATAGAAATAAAAACAGATTTCTTATCAATTTTAATGAATTTTATCCCTAATAAACAAATCGTCTGCATTCCTGATAATGAACTTACAATTTTAGGAAAGAAAACAAAAGAACAGTTCTCTAAACAAAGTAACAATAATGAAAATGTTATAATTACCTATATTTTAATTGTTTCAACGTGAAATTAAAACATTTTAAGGTCAAAATTATGATTTACAAATGCAGGTCAGGAATGAGAAAGAACTGGTAGGCATTGCATCATTTTGTTTGGCTTCTCATCAGCCGACGGAAGGAAGGTCTATTTTAGTGCAAGGATCTCCGACGACGACGTGTAAGTAAGAGTTTTCTTTAAAACAAAAGGAATTGACAATTGAGCGAAAATCGTTTGTAATGTGTATGTTAATTATGCTTGATATTTTAATTAACCTTTAATTTGTTAATCATTCATCTAACTATTCAACCATGAAAATCACTTCCTGAGATTGATGTTTTTAGTGAATTAATAATAATATTTAAAAAAATTGGCTTTACTGTTTTAATATCTGTCTGGTCATAAATATTCTAATTTAAGTATTAAAAATTCGAATTGAACGTTTGGAGAAAACTTAACGCTTGACAAATAGAAGTCTTCTTCAAGATTCATAAATAATAATTAAAGAATAATTAAAGAATATATATTTATTTATTTATTATTCCTTCTCGAGAAGGACCTATTTTATAAAGATTTCATGTATAAAATTTGAATGATCTTTAGTTCTTAAATATACGAACCAAGTTTCAAAAAGATCAATTCAGAGTTCAAAATTTTTTGATTCCAAATGACTTTTTACGTCTATGAAACTTTAGAGATACCAGTTATGGGTTGAAATATGTTAGTGTCTACAAAAACAAAAAAGTCGAAGGCGGAGCTCTTAGGCAGATCGAAAGTAAACAAGTCATTGGTGTCCGATACATTTTAATCAGGAAATAATAAATGACAAGCAAAGTATTCATAACATTTTGCTTTAACCAAGTATTTTGAGAGAATAATGCATTTTTTAAAGCATTAAAAATAAATAAATAAATAAATAATATAATCAAGGGTAAATAGACAAAATAGTCATCAATCAAATTTAATATTCAAGTGCCACTACTGAAATGACACTTCTGCTTATTTATTAATGATTCTATTATTTATTTATTATTTTGATGCTTCACAAAAACACTTTTAAATTCCAAAAATCTACTGAAGTTAATTGAATTTAATTGTTTTATTTGTTAATTAAGATTTTTGAATTCAAACACACGAGGAACCAATGTCTTGGTGATAAATATTCTTGTATTAATGTAAGCTTGAATCATATACAAAATAAATTATATACCGGTAATCATTTTGAAAAACAATTTTTTATTGTAAATTACAGAAAAAGAAAAAGATGTATTAGTTTAAATTAATTAACTTAGGAATATAAAGTAAAGTTTAGAAATTGACAAAGAATTAATACTTGATTTATAATACCACCACTAATTAATTTAGGGCCCGATGGCCGAGTGGTAAGGTGCTTGGCTGCGGGTTGGAAGAGGATGGTTCGATTCTCGGCGAAGGCGGGGATTTTTCAACGTTCCATTCTCCTTCAAACTGGTCCTAGGATCTACCCAGGGTAAAATGGGGTATCGGGTTTCTTTCTGGGGGTTCTGGGTTAATCACCCGGCCTCATCTCAGTCCTCAGTTACTCAGGGCCATAGTGGGATTCACTAACCTAAATACTTTAGTATTTTATGTCTCAATTCTTTTTATTTGTACACAATTTTTATAATTAAACACTGCTTTTATTTAAAAAAGAAAAACTTAATTTTACAAATATTTTTAGAAATGAAGCAGTTTTAAAAAAGAAAGTCTAAGATAAAATTTACAGTTTTAAGTGTTGAAAATATGACTGTGCACTTCTACATGGATTTCTACGTGGCCATGCAAAATTTCCTATTTCTAGCTACTGTAGATGTTGAGTAAAACAATTCACAAAATGTGATCTAGTTAGGAATGGAGAGATTCGCTTCGCTCGCCTAATTATGCAAATTTTTGGAAGTGATTTTCACATTGCGCGATTCTACTCAAAGCCCAGCTTTCTGCTAGAATTTTAAAATAGTTAAAAAAAAAAAAGATATGAGTAAAAATGATAATTTTGTTAATAGATTCTTCGAATGGGAAATAACCCCTCAAGAACTAAAGATAACAAAATAAAAACAACAATGCAGTGTGGAAATCAAATCCTTGGGCAGCTAAACGCAAATGACGACAAAAAAATAATAAATAAATAATTAATAAGAATAAGAAGAAAATCCCTCTAACGGATAAATAAAAGAAACCAATTCGTAATAAAATGATAATGGAATGCCTTTTGAGTCGAACTGAGACCTTGGGACAGCTGTTTCGAGCTTATTAGACTCTCATCAGTCCACGCTACTCAGTCAGTTAAGGTCTCAGCTGGACTCCATTATCATTTTATTATGAATAGATTTTGACTCAGATAATGAAACGTTCTCCACTCAGAAATTAAAAAAAAAAAACGATTTTTTTTTTTAAGTTCTTTCTTTTGTCCCTTAACTGAACTCAAGGAATCCGAGAGTTCCACCATTTGGGAAACGCTCGTCTGAGATGGATTTTTACATCAGCATTCTTGATGTTTTGGATTTCTTATATATAATCTTGAGAACTAAAAATGCAACATAAGTATATCACTAAAGAACGTCTGCCTTATAATGAAATGTCCTTAACCTTTAATCCTGCCTGGAAGACCACGTGAAAGCAGTTATTCAAAGTAAAAATCAATTTAGTGAAATCGATAATTAAAGTAACGTTAATAATTGAATTAACAATAATAATACAGTGGGAGGAATTGCAATAAAATACGACGCGACATACAGTTTTTCATTACTAGATACCGCTGAGATACCTGGAATGATTCGAAACTTCCACTTTTCTATGGTAATCTTGCCTGAACAGAACTATAGCTTCGAATTATTAAATGAAGATATTTAGCTCGAACATCTTTCAGTTTACTATTAATCTTCAACATTTCCATATAAAAATAAATGTAAAAACAATACATTTATTAACTAAGCAAATTTTCGAAGAGATAAAATTTTACTTCTTTCTCAAGCATACAAATAATAACAACAAACGTTACAAAAACAAAATAGATGGAGAAAGACGTGACATCCACATATTGTATCAACAATTACTTATAATACTTAATTATGTTAACATGCTAATTCTTCAGATTTCACTGTATTATTACAACTCGAAGATAAATTTATTAATTCCTTAGCCATCTCAACTATAAATTTATTTACTTCTATTCCTTCATTCCTATTAATATTTTTGTCTTTGGTATTCCTAATATATAAGCTTTCTATTATTTTCCTTATTTTATTGTCTTTTTTGATGCACAGAATTTAGACTTCATTATTTATACACTGCATTTTTTGTATACAATGCTCAGCAAATTCAGATTTATCTGTTAATTTATTTTTTATATAATAGCCATGTTCCAAAGCTCTTTCCTTTACAGTCCTCTTACTTTCTCCTAGATAGAATGTGTCACAATTCATACATTCTATTTTGTATATGGCTCCCATTTCACCTTTTTTGTCACTAATATTTACTTTACTACACAGAAAATTCCTTATTTTATTATTATAATATTATAGAAACCAATATCAACGTCTTTACTAATTTTTTGTAATTTTATACTATTCTTATTAAGATAAGGGATAAATATTTTTTTCTTTTCATTATTCATATTTAGTTCCTTTATTTTAAAGGTGTTGTATTTTTGTTTACAGTATTAATAAAATTTTCTTTGTATCCATTTTTCTTCAGAATTATTTTCATATTTTCAATTTCTTTCTGGTAATCCTCCTCATTACTTAAAGATCTGTCGTTTCTTCTTAAGTAGTTGTCAATAATATTTCTTTTTATATTAGTACTATGTCCTGATTCAAAATTGAGTATGTGATCGCTTTTGAATTTCTTCCTGTAATGTTTGAAAATTATCTTATTATCTTTATTAACTAAACATAGATCAAGGAAATTTAGTTCATTATTTATCTCCTTCTCCATTTTAAATTTGATTTCTTTATTTCTCTTGTTGATATCTTTGAAGAAGTTATCAAATTGTCTAGTAGTTCCGAACCAAATCACGCTAAAACGACTGGACTGATTTTCAAAAAATTGATATGTAACCGTAAAATCAACCGTAAAACATACACATTTATTTTGATCTCAACTCCTCCCATCCCTGAGAAATGACTCCCAAAAACCCTCACTAAAATGGCTGGGCTGAAGCCATTCTTCGAAACCAACTTATAATATCAGCACGATTCTTTTGGTCTCACTTCTCCGACAGTTCCAAACTTGATGTGCTATCACTCCATCCTCAGTCCCAGCTAAGCATATATCTAGATAAAGTTGGACGATAAAAAAACAATGTAGTTATAACTCTTTTTGACTACTTGGAAAAGCTAAATCCTCAGGCACATGTTTACAATTTTTGTATTGAAGGAAAACTGCATTGAAGTAAATCCTTAAAAAGATTTTATAAAGTGTTATTTTTATTAAAGTAATTACTTAACTGTAGTAAATTACATTCTTAGCTAGAAAAAAATAGAGGTCTTCAAATCACTTTGTCTTTGTGTATCTCTTCACCTTTAATTACTGAATCTTTAAGGAAAGAGATGATATAACTTTAATATTTGTATTGTTTTTCTGTAAGAGTCGAGACACCAGCACAAGAAGTGCAAAAGTTCTCATTTAAAAAGCATTAGAATGAAATAATGCCTAAAAATACATGAATCTTTTACTAATTCACTAATCTTAGAACACTTTGATAGAAATAAAATTAATCGAATTTAAGCATAAAAAAACGCAGATTTTATTTTTTTTCAGAAAATCGAAAATCTCTACAATTAGCATTAGATTATTCTTATTAAAAATAATTATTCAAATAAAATTTAAAAATATGCACTATATAAAACCATAAACATAATTGTATAATGTGTTACGTATAGGAAAATATAAATATTAAGGATATTTCAATTGTATATTGAGAAAGTTTTGAGGAACATCATTTGAAAGAATTTCTAGATATTGCTAGTATAAGCGACCACTGAAGAGTCAGAGCGCTGCAGTCGTTTCCCATGATTCAGTGCGACTTTTAGGGACTTATAATTATCATTTACTGAAATATTAATTAAGCCTGCGTTACTTACTTACGATACGAATAAATAGGATTAATTTGAATCATAACCACGCACTTAATTACCTGTAATGATTAATAACAATTGTTAAGATTAATAGAAATAGGATAGATATCTATTGTTCAGATTCCATCCCTTTTCTGTGGCAATTTTTGTCGCCTTCTCGAACTAATTTCTTGACAAGAAACCATTTGGAAAATATTTCAAGTATAAAAGTTAGATCATTCCTAGTCCTCAAATGTGCATACAAATTTTCAAGAAGATTCATCCAGCGATTTAAGAGTTATTAGAGGACGAAACTTACTAATCTGATGAGTTCCACTGTCCTAATAAATGATATAACAAGATAAATTAATGCTTTTAGACAGTGTCAAAAGCAAAGCGGCCCCATAATATGCACAATTTTATAAACAAAATGTGTTCAGAAGAGTCGATATTGGGGGGACGTCTATCGCCGTTTTCCTCTTTATCGGAAGCGACCATTTTTGACCCCCAACTTCCGGTCAGGGAGTGGTCCTACAGGTCTGATTTTTTTTTACGTGGTCACCTACTTTTTGATGCTGAACACAATGGTGAAGGTTTCATTCTAATATCTCTAACCGTTTGGCCACTATAGAGTGTGACATCCAGCAAGCATAAAACCAAGAGTGGTCCCGTACGTTTTATAGGTAAGGTGTAACCTAGGGACCGCTAATAAATAATAACCTAATAAACGGGTTTTGATGTCTTAACAATCTGAATATTTATTGGAATTGGAAGGAAATCGTAAGAAAAGAGATTCTGTGTGAATATTATGAAGGGTTTAAGGTTTCGAATCTACTAAATAAAAATCATTGTTTTATTTTCTTTTCCAGGTTAAGAAGAAGAGAATGGTTGATTTTTCTAATAAGAAAAGCGGAATTAAAGAATTAAACAAAAGACGTAGCAGTTAAAACTAAGACGAAGGAGGAAGGAATCCTGTTTCAGAAGTAAAGGCTCCAGTGAAATAAAATCAGTTGTGGGGTGGAGACAAAATGATCGTGCTCCTATTTGAAGTTGGGTCAGAAATAAGCATTATACCAAATTTTCAAGAAATTAGATCAGACATTTTTGTGAGGGTTTCAATGGTCAACAATGATTGGGAGGGAAACGAGCATAAACATGCCTATATGAAGTTGGACCATAAGTAAGCTACGTACGAAATTTAATGGAAATCCGGCCAGACGTTTTAAAGTATTTTGAAATGAACATAAAGATGGGAAAATGTTCAAATGGAGTAATTCACCCCTCGCATTTTCCCTTATATTATTATTTATGTTCTTATTTCATTATTTCATGCAATAATTATACATACAATGATCAAAAAACTTACGAACCTTTAAAATAAAACAGTCCCTGCTGCAATGTGAACAATATATAAGGATATAAAGTTGTAGGGATGTTTTGCTGTTATGAATTTGATCTACTGATCAAAGATATCAACCAAGATAAAGATATCAACCAAGGAACTTTTGAATGAAATAGCTGACTACAATGTTTTTACTCAGAATATGTCGACCTTTATATTTACTATAATATAAAAATTGAGGAAGAATGGTTTGCTGAGCACGAGGAGGACTTCTCTAACCTCCTTAGTCATCTGATCTCAATCCTATCATGAATTTGTGGGGTTGTGCTGGAAAGACCCGGCAACAGCTTGCATTTTCATCTGGTTAGGGGGTCAGACCATGGACGAAAGTCAAAAATGGATGAATATCAAAGCATAGTCTTTATTTAGCTTTCAAATTTCTGTTGGCCTGCAAATAACGTAAATAACTAAATGTATAACACACGCAGATGCGTGGGAAACCTAAATAAATAGAAATAAGAGAAAATAAACAAAATGATACAAGCAAATAAAGCACACTTCATACATGATAAAAATTAAAAATAAAGCATGTTTCAGGTATCCGTTAAATTGATACCTATCTTCAGAAAATATGATTTAACGGGTATCTGAAACATGTCCATGCTTTGTTTTCAATTTTTATGAGATGTAAAGTGGGCGTTATTGGTCTTTAAATTATTTGTTTGTATTATTAGCCGTTAAATTGCTTAAAAAAAATGATACCTTGAAACATTTTTATTCTTAAATAAGTGGACGATGAAACTGTATTTGAACTTTGGTAATTTAGGGTAATATCGTAGATTCCTAAAATATAAAGGAAAAAATTTCAGAGGATGAGATTCATTAAAAGAGCCAGAAATCAATTTCTTTTTTGGTCTCTAATGGAGCAAGGATTGGATAATTTAAAAAAAAAAATTAATGTTCACCAAATGACTTCCATTCAAAGCCTGAACGAAAAAGATGACGTGGGACAAACATCGTGGAAGGTTGGATGAAGTTGGACGAAAGAGTAAAGCTAATAGACGAAATTCAAGGTGTTGCTGTAGAACATCCTCTTCCATCAGTGATAATAATAGTGTGCGCAAAATATTTGCTACAAGAATAGACTTAAGCATTTGTTAGAATCAATGTCGAGTTCATAATAAAGGAAACCCGTCTCAGTATTAATAAAGGTTGGTTTGTTTTCCTCCAGTGTGCGTAGATATAAAATATAGACTACTGTCGACATGAGACTTATTTTAGGGCTCAATTTAGAATAAGAATCGGTAACTTAGAGATATTCTCTTAAGTATGAAGGTCTTTTTTTTCTTATTTAATTATGATGGATGTCTTAGTTCTTTTTAATTGAACTTTTATTTAAATTAAAAAAAAACAGGTTCCTGAAAGAACTCAGACCTACTTCACTAATAATATTCCTTATAATTTCGTTATTATTTTTTAAATTTTTATGATAGAAAATGCAACGAAAGTTCTCCATATACAGTTTGATTCTGAAGGATGAGTGGGTTCATGATATTGTACAGATCCTTTTGTATTTCGGTGCCTTGGGCCGAAATATAGAGAAAATCTCACCCGGAGTGGGAAAAATCCCTCAAAAAAAAAAAAAGGATCTATACAGTTCTCCCTATATTTTTAAATTCCAATATCTAGTTAATATAGTAATTTTTTTTTTTTTTGTATTTCCCAAGACAAATTTTTAAAAATCAGCATTATTTAGTTGAGCTAATTTTGAATCATATCAAAACGCGTGCAAATTCATTTCGAAGGAGATAGAATGTTAGGAGCCCACGCTTCATTTATATATAAAAAGAAAAACACGGAGAGGATTCGTTGCCTGCTTTTGAAGCAAGAAGTTCGAAACAACTTAAAAGCCTACTTTCCTTAGGTATTTCTTAACTTTGTTTTAATTTTTGAAGTCACAAAAAACGAACAAAAATGAAACTTTTTTTTTTTTTTAACCTATGTTTGTTTTCAAAAATGATAAAATCTTCTAAATACAAACACAACAAGTTTCCGATTTTTGAAACAATTAAACTCATCGTTACTTAGTTTCTAAATTTATACACAGTAGACTCTCGATATCTCGAAGTCGAAGGGACGCTTAAAAAAATTCGAGATACCGAGTTTTCGAGATAACAAGGTCTTAATCAAAACATAAAAAGTCACGTAAAAACATAAGATAGGGAATAATATTCTAAAAATTAGAGTCTTGATAGATGAGAATAAGGATAAATATGCAACGATAGTTGACAATAAATCTAAATACAGCAATGATAATTTTAATTTTTAAAAATAGTCGAAAATAACTACATTAAAATGAAAAGAATCGTCTCTGATCCCTCAGAGAGATAATGAGGGGTGTGAGAGATTCTTGGAAAAATACCTCTATTTGCTTCGACAAAACTGAACGGCGATTTTTCCGGAAAAATTCAGTTTTTACGTCGAAAAATATTCGACATAAGAAGGTTTTGAGTGTAAACTCTTCGACATAAGAATTAAAATTAACATTAGATGAATATACATAATATCAAGGGGAAAAATAATTTTTCGACATATCAAGGTTTTCGAGATATCGAGAGTCTACTATACTTCGTTTAATCATGAGATATACAATCCTTCTGAAATATCTTCTTTAATCGCAAAACGATATTACATTTTCTTTAGGTTGAACTTCTTCAGGTTGAATAATTGACGACAAGAAATCTCTTTCATCTTCCTCAACTGAATTTGGCGCAGCTTAGCCGCAGCTGCTTTTGCGCCATAAAACACCAACCAACCAACCAACAACCTCAACTGAATTCAGTCCTTAAATAGGCATACTATGTTTCAAAAAGATCCATCCAAGAGTTCCAATGGTTTACATACACACACATACAGACAGTGGTTGGACGAGCTTCACTTTTCTTGGAAAGTCAGATTAAAAAAAAAGAAAAACAAAAGAAAAATAAAGACTGATTTTTTTTACGAAAGTAAGCTTTAAGTTCCTTAAGGAATTTGGTATTGCCTGGGGTGGAATCTTTATTCGAAGCACATCTATTGAAGTTTTGATTCAAGTGAAAAGTCTACCAAATTACACCTCGGGAGAAGATGTTTTCTTCTTATTATTTTTTTTCAAATGTCGCTAGAGATGAAATTGGATTCGTCGATACTCGCTAGGAACTATTCGAAATCATCAGTATTCTCTAATTGTGAACGAAAATTTTACGTTAAAAACATTCTCAAAAGCTAACAGGTACAACCTGTAATGACTCCTCCCTTCAGATAATTGATCTGATAAAAATCTGATAAAAGTTCTAATTAACAGCTGATTTAATTTAAATGATTTCCTTAGACAAAATTACGAATTGCTTAGAAGATTCATGACTCTTAAGCATCCCAGGACAGATAGGTTTCGATATATTCAGAATATGAGAAGCACGGGAGTTGTCTTATTGATTCTTCTAATGAATTACAGTGAACTGGAGATTTGATTTGATAATAAGAAGGTCCTGAAAGAACTTAAAACCTACTTTCGTTAAAACGTTATTCCTCAAAATTTCTTACAAAGAAAAATAATAAAGAAAAAAATAAATAAAGGAAATTAATATTTTATTACTAAATTCATTAACACAAGAGAAACGAAAGGCCTACATTTATTTTCAAATTATAATATCTGCTTTTACAAACAGTTTTTCTATTTTCAGAAAAAAAAAATGATTTAAATTCTCATTCCTTAAGGTAAGTTGCTGAGATCGGATTAACAGTTTATGGATTTGCTAAATGGAGATTAAAATTAAAGAAATGAAACAGGAATAGGACAATTTCAATTCAATCAAAAGGACTAGGAATCTAATGGTTAGTTTGTTCTGCTTTTCACCTCCTGGCCTCAGTTTCTTGGCAAGGACCCATCAATTTTACTCCTTCAATTTTTATTGAAAGACTAAAGATGATTTAACCAAGTTTAAAACTTTCGAGCGTTTCAACTTACGGAAACACAAAGACACAGACTCACTGATCTCATGAGCCTCATTTTCCTGTGAAAGTAACTAAACCCTCCTTGAAAGAGGTAATGAGAAAAACTTGTCGGAATCACAAATGATATCAGAGAAAAAGTTTCAAATTTTTTTAAAACTATCTTAACTGAGGAGAGGTGATAGCCTGAAACAAGCTGTTCTAGATTATAAGAAAGATTTGAAATCGTAATGCAACTAGAATAATCACGAAATTACTCTAAGAATTAGGATTAGGCACGCGAGGATGAAAGATATCATGAAAACTATTTGCACCGCTTGGATAAACACTTCTATGTTAAGCTCCTCTCTGTTTCTCGATAGACCCATGATTAGTGGAAGATAAAGAGGTAAGATTTCTGCCAATAATTAAGATTAAGTTTTCTATACCTCATTCTGAAATCTAGAAATCAAATTTTCCCAAATTTTCCCTTGTAAGCATTTTTTTTTTCGCTAGATCTTATTTGTAGTAGAATAGTATATTTATTTGTCAATTCAATTCTACAAATTGAAAATGCATTAAAAAAAGTAGATTGAAAGTCTAAAAATACTTATAGTTTAATTGTCTCTGTTTTTTTTAAGATTTTTACTTGCTTTATTATCTAAAACCGTTCATTTTTTTTTTTACCTTTTGGGTTGTTTGTTTGTTTTTTAATTAAGAAAATTTTTTAATCCAAATTTAATTAAAATTAAATTAAAATTAAATTTTTTTTTGTGATTCGCATACCTGGAAATTTACTAAAAAGGTAATAAAGAAAAAAATACATCTATCTTGAAAAGTAATATAATAATTAAAAAAAATAAATTTACTAATAAAACAAAATGAAACCATTTTCCATGGTTAAATAAATTTACTGATCACTTAATATCTTAATCTTCTTGATAATATTTAAATCTTATATTACAACAACAATTTTAGAAGAATATAAAGAAAGATTTTTTAAATATTTAATTTAGAATATTCGCTTTATTTTGTCTTTACAATATAATATATTATGTCATATTCCTAATTTAAAAACTAAGTTGATTGAAGTTATTATCTTTCATTATATTTGATAATAATTACTTGATTTTCGTTACTTAATATTTTATTTTATTTTTTTATTTTAGAAACTGAAATTGTTTCTTTTAATTTATTTTTCGTGTGAATAAATATTATGATTACTTTTTACTAATAAGTTTTGTTTATTATTTATCATTCTCACTATGAATTGAAATGATATCACTTTCTTTTAATAGCTACAATAGATAGATAAATAAATAAATACCTTAGATTGAACTTTTTTGAATAAAGTTATTTCAGCAAAATAATGATACAGACTCAATATATTTCTTTAAAAATGTTTATTGAACAATAAATTATAAAAATATAAAATATTCATATGAATGTTCTATTCAATAATGAATATGATTTTATGGCAATCTGAAGATCTTTGTACTTTTCAAATTTAAACGATGACTTTGGTGTGGGCAGCGCCGTAAGCCAGAGGGGCAGCATAGGCATTAAGAGCGGGAGCCACAACATGGCCGGCAGCAAGAGCTGGGGCAGCGGCATAGGTGGTAAGGCCGTGAGCGTAGCTCAGAGCTGGAGCGGCAGCATAGGCGTTGATAGCTGGGGCAACGGCAGCAGCGTAGGTGTTGATAGCTGGGGCAACGGCAGCAGCGTAGGTGTTAACAGCTGGGGCAACGACAGCGGGGGCAGCAGCATAGGCATTAATAGCTGGGGCAACAACTGGTGCGGAGTAAGCGACTGGGGCGGCGTAGCTACCGAGAGCTGGGGCAACAGCGGCGTTGGGGCGGATGGCATGGTCCTTGGCGTTGACGTAGAGACCATTCTCACTTCCGGTGATGACTTGGCGGGTACCGAAAGCGTCAGAGACGTAGTCAGTGGTGCGGATGTATCCATTGGGGTCCAATTGGCTGTTGGTTCCAACGGCAGCACCTGGAACTCTTTCTTCATGGGAAGCCTTGATGTCACCAGTCAGACCATCAGCAACAGAGTAGCCAGCAACGGAGCCACCGAAAGCCTATTTGAAAATAAAAAGATTTTAAGTCACAATTTTCAAAAAATATAAATTAATAATTAGCTGAAGACTTAACCATTTTAAAAATGAATAAACTAAGAGCATAGAATTTAACCTAAGTAGTGAAAGAAAATGTATCAATAACTGATTTTGCTGTAGTATAACTTTTACTGTTGTAGGATCTCTAGCAAAAGATAAGTGCTGCTAACTTACAGTGGTAAAAAAAAAGTTTATTTTGCTAACTTACATCTTGGGAACGGTAGATTTCACGGCTGTTGGCGGCAACTACAGCTGGGGCAGCAGCAACTACGGGAGTAGAGTAAACTGCAGGGGCGGAGTAAACTGCGGGAGCAGAGTAAACTGCGGGGGCACCAAGAAGACCACCAGGGGCGGCAGAAGCCACAGCCACGAGGGCGAAAAGAGCAACGATCTATTGGGAAAAATAATAATTAAGTTATTTTCTATATTTTTCATTGTATTTAGGGAAATAAATATATAGAATACCAATAACAAGAAATTTCTGAAGGAACTTAAAGCCTAGATTCTGGGTTTTTCCAGAATGAATAAAATTTCGATTTCTCTT
>JAFIDM010010028.1:49399937-49431396 GCA_023159025.1 Thereuonema tuberculata | reverse complement strand
TCATGGGAAGCCTTGATGTCACCAGTCAGACCATCAGCAACAGAGTAGCCAGCAACGGAGCCACCGAAAGCCTATTTGAAAATAAAGAGATTTTAAGTCACATTTTTCAAAGAATATAAATTAATAATGAGCTGAAGAATTAACCATTTTAAAAAAATGAATAAACTAAGAGCATAGAATTTAACCTAAGTAGTGAAAGAAAATGTATCAATAACTGATTTTGCTGTAGTATAATTTATGCTGTTGTAGGTTTTCTAGTAAAAGATAAGTGCTGCTAACTTACAGTGGTTAAAAAAAAGTTTATTTTGCTAACTTACATCTTGGGAACGGTAGATTTCACGGCTGTTGGCGGCAACTACAGCTGGGGCAGCAGCAACTACGGGAGTAGAGTAAACTGCAGGGGCGGAGTAAACTGCGGGAGCAGCATAGACTGCGGGGGCGGCACCAAGAAGACCACCAGGGGCGGGGGCAGCAGAAGCAAGAGCCACAAGGGCAAAAAGAGCAACAATCTACGAAAAAAAAAAAAAAGGGAAAAATTAATGGATTTTGTAAAATTTTAGCATTTTATGGTGGAAGTACAGTAAAATATGTGGAACTTAAAAATGAAATATTTAGAATTCTGATGTGAAATTATAGCTTTGTTAAAAGTTATCTATTTGGTCGAATTGATGTTTTTTAGAATCAGAAAGTAATCCATGATGTTAATCCTAGTTGATGTTACTTACTTGTGGAGACATGTTGAGAAGTTTTACAGAGAGACTTTGTGTGAGTCGATCTGATTTTCTTCGGTACGGAAGGACTATTTATACTTATTCTTCAGCCCTGACTTGGCCTCCTCATTATCTCTTTTTTTCACCTTCAGAGGTGAGATTTGGTAACGTGGCAATGAAAGGTCGAACTTTGAACGCATTATTCGTCCGTGGACGTCAATGTCACCGTTGTGGAAGTAGATCGATCAGACACACCAGTGATCCCGAATTAGCAATTATCGAAAGGGAAAAAAGGGTCAGAACTGATTTGCATTAAAACATAAAAGAAAAAAAAAGATGTTTTCTTTTTAACAAAAGAAAAAAGTTAAACGAGAATATGATGTGACTGATAATGTTCAAGCACGATGTAGATCGAGTTGGTTTTCCTAATTAATCATTTCTATTTAATTTAATTAACTTTAAGTATCTATTTTTTTTTTAAGCAATTAGAGGATAACCCACCTTTAGACTTCATATTTATGCAGACATAGAAGCTACAAGAAATTCCTGAAAAAAACTTAAATCTTTAAAGATTTTATTTTTATTTTTTAATTATGTTTCTTTATAAAGTTTGTGAAAAAGATACAAATGAAAATCTTTGTTTATTTCAAATTAAAGTATCTGACGGAAAAACATGTAAAAAGTGAAATTCTAAAAAATATTTATAATAATAATAATAATAATAATAAGATAGCGGATCAGCGATAATAATAATAATAATTATTATTATATCCGCTTTAGTGAGTTAAGTTGTCTAAATCGAATTAATTTTAATCAGGCCAAAACCACGCGTAAATTAATGGATTACCTAAAAGATAGAGTATTCATTGTTCAAGATGGAAATAGGAACCCATTGTTCTAATCTCTTCAAAGGGATTTTTTTTCTTAACCTCAAGGCGCTGATTTCTCGATGGGGACCATCTTAGAAAATAATTTAAATGTAAGAATTAGATCGTCTCTTGTTCTTAAATGCGCATACTAAGTTTCAAGAAGACCCACGGATCAGGTTCAAAAGGGAAGGCATAAACAAACACACACAGACACAGACTGTCTGATTCGATGACTCACTTTTCTAGGAAAGTAGGCGAAAGAAAGTATGTTTTTTACTATTATCTAATTAACATTAATTAACATTGTCTTCAAAATAATTTTATTTACTTGAAATTATTGAAATATCTACTTTCAGTAACGGGTACATCATTAAGATTTATTTTAAATTGAAAAACTATATGAAATATTTGTTACATTTAAGTAATCCCTAGAGCACATGTAATGACTTAAGTAAACAGAATTTCATAAAATGATAGAGTAGGATCTAAAAACAACCAATGCACATAAACAAATGTACTATTACAATATTCCAGTTAACTAAACTTCTCAGCTATTTTAGTTTTGACCTCTGTTTGTTCTTTTGTTTCTTCTTCAGTAGTCGCATCACGATAAAACGGCTGAACAGATTTGCATAAAATTTAGTACATGGTTTATTTATAATCCAACTTAATAATTGGTATCTTTTGTTTTGATCTCGATCTCTTACACCCCTAACAAATAATCCTAGAAAACGTTCACTTAAGCTGCTCGAAGGTCTTTCCCTCTCTTCGTTACGGAGATAGTCGTCCTTTGAGTCCCATCATAGAAGGATCCGTAGAATATCCTGAAAACAGATACTGAGGTGTTTTTTTTCCATTGCCTTTCTCAGAAAACCATCATGGACTGGCTTCACACCCAAAAGGAAAGAAGAAGAAACAGACAAACACGGGAAAGGAATTAAACATCCACGCCGGTACCGGGATTCGAACCCAGGTTCAGACTTATTAGTCTCGAAGCAAGCCGACGTCTTGTCCTAAAGGTTAACATTTGTTACGATTCAGTTGCGATGACAAGCTGAGCTTTATCTAGAAATTCTCTAGCTTTGAAATTGAAAAGTCGATATAGGATTTAAAAATAATCTTAGAATTATTAAAATGAAAAACTAGATAAAGGGATTTTTACAGTTCTTAAGGAATTTAAAATGAGATTTTTTTTTTGTTTCATTTTTAATACGTTATCTTATTATTCAACTTGAAATTTTATTTGTCCATTTGTAGTTGTATAGATTTTTTTGAAATTTTGATACGGGGATCATTCATCGTCCAACTTAACGCATGAGCACCATTATGATAATCTCCACCACCCAATTTTCCTAAATTATTCTCTCCTCAATCACTTTGCCATTGATATCGGAGCTTATTAACGAAGTATCTTTTCTAAAATATAGTTTATTAATAGAAAAAGGTAAAGATGAAAATAATTACTTATTAATCTTGCTTTAATTTTGCTTATTTTTAGAAGTAGTTCCATTTCCTCCTTGTAGTAAATGGCCTTGTACTCCATCAAGTAATTCTAGGCCAATTATCAGATTAGCTGATATGCCACAATTAATTCACAATCACCCCCTCATTAAAATGTAAATAGTTTAATTACGAAGCGTTGAATAATCTGAGACATCGAAACGGAAGACATTTTTAAAGAGACTTTCTTTTCAATTTGAGAATCATGAAGTGAAAGCGAACTGATTTGCCCTTGAGAAATGACCTTGTGACCTACTAAAAAATGTCCACGCCCTTCATTGATAGGATGTTGTTCTAATTCACTTTCTATCTTTTTAATTGTAAAGTCGCTGTTTTTTTTTGTTTCTTTACTTTTTTTTTCTTCTTATTTGCAAGAATTTGAAAATAAAGTTGCCTTTGTTTAAATTACCTTAATGTTTTATAGTTCATCAATTAGAAATGGCATTTATTTCATTTTCTTGTTATTTCCTTTATTTATATCGTTTTAACCTGCTTTCCAAGTAAAGTGAGACTCCCGAGATCATTCAGTCTCTACGACTGTGTTTATGTCCCGTCTAATCACTTTCGAAACACTTCTTGAAAATAATCTTGAAATTTGGATTTCTATTTAGGGACCAAAGGCATCCAACTTTTGTATTTCAAATATTTTTCCAAGAGAATTTTGTGGAGAAATTAAACATTAGAAACTAAACAATCAATTGCTATCGATATTTTAAAAGATATTTAAGGATTAATTTCCGCATTAGGCTTTAGCTAATCTATTAATTTGCGCGAAGTCTGAGATGATTGAAATTAATTGTCTTTAGACATTTTAAATAAATAACGTGGATTTAATTAATTATTTCAGAAAATGAAAATTTGTATTGTTTGTATTCAATAGATATTATAATTTATAAATGAATATAGACTTTTTGTTTGTAAAGTTCGAAAACATTTTTTGTTTTGTTTTAAACGGCTTGACATTTTTTCTTGTTCATTTTGTTTCTTATTCCCTTAATGAAACACTATCTTATAAAAAGTACGACAAAATTGGGAAGTACCGTTGATTAGTCTCTTTCCTTGAATTATTTTGTTTCACTGTTTAGTTCTACTATTTGTTTTAAGCCAAACACCTTAGTTTTATGTCTTTAGTCTAAAGAAACAAAAACTATAAATATGAACCAGATAAAGAGATAAACATAGAACAAAGAAACAAACTGGTAGACGCGTGATGCATCCCTTCGCGTCATGAAAATATATCATTAGCCTGAGAAACCTACCCCAATAGTAAGCTGGCATTGCGACAGCATGTTTAGTGATTAAGTTACTATGCAACTGTTTTGTATTTGTTACTGTGTCATTATGCTAAAGAAGCATCGAAATCCTTCAGATACCTTGTGTAGGAGTTATTGACATTTAAAGCTCAACGACGAAATTTCACTCGATTTATCAAAAAGAATGTTGTGAGCTATATTTTTGTTGTAAAGTAGGCTACAAAGATGAAAACTGCCCCCTCTCCCCCATATTTGCTGTGTAATTAGTATTGGGCTATTGAGAGGATGGGTAAATGGTTCCTCCATATGTGCTCTGTGCAATTCCCATGGTTTAGAAGCAATCCAGAGATCATTCATCAGATAGTTATTTTTGTCTAATAAAGATCACATGATTAATATCGAAATTCAAATACACTGAGAAATAATCAAATTTCCATCTTCTCCGAGGCCAGTTGTTCACAATGAAGAATTACCACAGCCTACAAAAGAACACTTTAGCCGACGAAAAAAAAAAAAACAATCCTGCCCAACACGATGTTGCCCTGTTCAACATGAGAAGCAACATAACTCTATTTTTGAAGCAAATACATCTTCTTCTGAGTTCCATCTATTAACTTAAGATGATTTAAACGATCTTGTTTGGGATTTGAATATGCTCAAAAAAAAAAAAAACCTGACGAAATTAGGAATCTAGCAAGGAGTGGAATATACTTAAAGGGAGACACTAAAGTGTATTTTCTCAAAACACCAAGGTATAAAACCATTTATTCTTAAGAAAAGGATTTACTTTATTGCTCTGTGATGGATGATTTTGTCTTGAACATAAAACAACAGAATGATGATTCTTAAGTAAGGCGTCCTTTTGCACAATGGAAACAAATTTCCTTCTCTGCCTTTAGCTTATGCTATGTGAAAGAATCATACGAAAATATGGAATTTCTTTTGGAAAAAATTCAATGAATCAAATACAATTGGAACATTTATAATGATTACGAAGTCATTGTAGTATTACTTGTTAACATGTTCCCAATTATCAATGGTTCACCCTGAAAATATTTTTTTACCTCCACTCCATTTAAAATTAGGGATTTTTAAAAGGCACGGTTAAAAATTGTGATGGTTTGCTTATATGTAAGAAAAGTTCTTAGAATAAGTGATGCTAAAATGAAAGAAGGATTTTTTTTTGAGCTCTCAAATAAGAGATTTCATTCGAGAAGGAAAATTCGAAGATCTGTTAAACCAAGTTGAAAAAACAGCGAGATCGTTCAAAAGTGATATCGAAATACACATACATACGTATCCTTTCCCGTTCCACCAACTGTGGGTCTAGGAATTAACTAGGCCTCTCCACCTCTCCCTGTTCTTCCAAGCCTCTTCTCTACATATTCTTTCCCATGGGATGCCTCTCTCTTCCAGGCTGTGCTTCACATCATCCAGCCATCGCTTACGCGGTCTCCCTCTTGGTCTCTTCCCTCCTTCTTTTAACTCATGCCACACCTTAGGAGTCCTACCATCTTCCATTCTTTTCACGTGCCCGAACCACCTCAGCCTTCCCTCTTCCACCTTTTCCCTCAAACTTTTTACCCCCAACTCCTCCCGGATATCCTCATTTCTCATTCTATCTAATCGAGTCTTCCCTACTATACCTCTAAGAAACTTCATCTACCCAGCTTGAAGTCTACTCCAGTCTCTAGCATTCATCACCCATGTCTCCGCTGCATAGGTGACTATAGGCACGTAATACATTTTATAGATTATTTCTTTTGCCTTCCTTGGGACTTTCTTATCCCATATCAGGTGTCTCACTCCCTGGTATAGCTTTCCCCCTTTCTCCAACCGTCTTGTGATTTCATGCTCCACTCTACCATCACTTGTTATTTCGGTCCCTAGGTAAGTAAAACTATCTGTGATCTTCAATGCCCTGTTGTTTATGCAGATATCCCTTTCCAGGTTTTTGTCCCGTCCTACCACCATCACTTCACTTTTCTCTTCGCTAACTTCAAGATCCACTAGTTTCAGTTGTAGAGTCCATTCATCCAATTCCCTCTGTACGTCAACAATTTTCTCACCCTATATTACAATGTCATCTGCGAAGATCATATGCTTTGTGTCTTTACTCTGTTTTTGTAAGTTTTCCTTAACCTTTCTTCCTACCCATTCCATTATTATATTGAACAGCATTGGCGACAAAACACTCCCCTGCTTTAATCCTCTCTGGATTTCAAACCAACCAGTTGGCCCTTCTGTGGTTCTTACTCTACATCGGTTCACCCTATATATTTCTCTTATCCAGTTCACTATGTATGGATCCACTCCCAGTTCCTCTAGACTTTGCCATATGTATTTCCTGTTCACCATATCGTAGGCCTTTTTTATGTCGATGAACACCATATACACTTTCTTCCCAAATTCCCACTTCTTTTCCACCATCTGTCTCACTGAAATAAATCAAATCGATTGTACTTCTCCCTGGCCGGAACCCATGTTGTTCTTCACCTAACAATCTCTCGCACTTAGTTTTCATTCTGTTCAGGAGAATTCTTTCGAACACTTTAGCGCATTGGCTCATCAAGGTGATTCCTCTATAATTCTTACACAGTCTCCTGTTCCCCTTCTTGAAGATCGGTATCACTTCTCCTTTTCCCCAATCTTCAGGTACTGTGCCTTCCTCCCAAACTGTCCTCATCACTCTATACAACCATTGTACTCCCACCGGTCCTGCAGCTTTTACCATATCTATAGTAACTTCATCCGGTCCACCTGATATCGAAATATTTTGGGAAATTTTAAAGCACAGAATTACCGTTACAATACGGCTGATCTCTTACGTTCATTCAAAGTTATAGGATGCAATATATCCCTTAAAATTCATTTCTTGGACTCTCACTAGGATTTCTTTCCTGAGATTCCCAGTGCTATCAGCGACGAACAAGACGAGCGATTTCACTAAGACATATTGTCAAGTGGAGTCTTAGCTGACTACTGTTGCACACTAAAAAGAATATTATTATATGAATAGTGTTACAAATGTACATAAATATATGATTTTTTTTTAAATTTTAACTTACATGACTGATAGAAAATAAAAGTAGTAATATATTTTAATTCTACTACAAAAAAAGTTCTACTGTGATCACAGAGGTTTTCATGCGTAACAAAAAAATAAATTTTAAATATCTATGTATATATTTGTAATCCAGAGTTATTTTAATGCATTTTTAATTTTTTCCAAGTATTTTTTAACTTACTTTTAATTGATATTTAACGATCTTCAGATTTTTTCAATTAGTGTTATTCAGTGTTTTTTTTTTCTTTTACACTAAAGGTTGAGACCAGCTGTTTACGAGGTGGCATCTTAAAACACGCTGAATTGGCGATATTATTTGGGAGTAGTTAGGTCTCAATATGGTCTCAATACGGAGGTGAATGGAAATATCAATAAGAAGAAATATGGTATCTCCACAAATCTAAACTAAAAACAAGAAATGCACTAAAAATAAAATAAAGAAATACTGAACATATGCTGACCTCCGCCAGCCTCAGTAAATTCTCTATATGCATTTAAGTAACATAAAAGCGCCTAGAAATGTATAAACACACTAAAAGTTGAGATCAGTGTTTACTAGATGACATCTCAAACAGCTGTTTCACGCTGTTGGCGATCATCAGTTGAGAGTAAACATTAAGACATGAGGTCAGCACATGAATCTCTTTATTTTATTTTTTATGTGTATTTCATTTTTTTTTAGTTTAGATTTGTGAAGAAAAATGCCACTTTTTTTTCCTTATTGTTTTTTTTTTTAATTTTAATTTAAATAAGACGAGTCATCATTAAACATTTTTATTGCATCAATAAAGCTTACTATAAGTGCTACATTATATTTTAGGCTCAGTGGTGAGGCCCTGGGTTATGGAATGGAGGAATAGGCTTTAATTCTCGACAGAGCTTTTTCCCAATGGTATTTTTTTCTCCAGGGAGTCCTAGGGTTCACCCATCCCTTTGTATAAGAAGTAACTGGTTTTCTTTCCTCGTGATTAAAGGCAGGCGGGCGACTCAACGTAGTGCTGTTGATTCGGGAACCTAATACTTCTTGCCCAAGCGATAAAGACTGGGTTTGGCACACTGCCAAAACAATGGAACAGACCGTAGGGACGAAAGAAAGCTCTGGAGGGACGGAAAAATACGCTTGGAATTTATGCTTGAATATGCTTCTTCCTTTTGCGCTTGTTTAAATTAGTTCTTTCTATCGTACGACCATCATATATGTAATTTTTCGGAGCCGTGCTGGCGTGGTCGTGCGGTCTCGGCGGCGGCCAACCGTGGTGACCAGTGCGCCAGTACCTGGGTTCGAATCCCGGCAGTGGCATGGCTGTTTCTTTCTTCTTCTGTGTTTCGTCCAACGCTGTTCAAGGGGTCACAGAGGTGACCTATGTCAGCGGATTCTTCTCATTAAATATATATATGTAATTTTTCACTTTATGCATCTCTCCTTTATACATCGTTTGTTTCTGTTCTTGTCGGCACATATGCATCTCCCCTATTTTCACGCCCAGAAAGAAGTAGGAGCGACCACTAAATCACGTGACCAGTCTCTTTCGTCTGGCTAAGCAGTACTTATCCAGTGGCTACTCAAGAAAACTAAATATTCGATTTTTTTTTTTATTCTCAAATCTTTATTTTTAATTACAATTGAAGAAAAGTTCCCTCGTCAATACTGATTTGTCACTGAATTACAATTTACGCAAATTAAAGGACATTTAATTTCCTTGTTATTTCAATATTCTCACCTTCTCAAAATTTAATCATCTGGATGTATTTCTATTCGTTCAGTTTTGAAGAAGACGCCATTTTGCTTTCAGCCCAAGAAGAAAGTTTTCTCTCATTCACAATGAATAAGTTGTCAGCATAAATAGAAATACAGGTGTCACTTATTTATAAATCTTCGCCCTTCATTTGCTTTTTTTCCCTAAATGTATAAGATTCAAAAGAAATTCTAGAAAATCCAACTGAGATTATTGAAATGCAAAAGTTAGGACTATGGTATTTGCCCTAGCGGCAAATTGAGGAAGTAAAGCCCTAGAGGCAAAACTTCACAGTAAATATCATTACAGAAAAATAGTATTAGTATTATTATTAAAGGAAATAAAAAAACTAACAAGAAATCATAAAATAAAATGAGCCTTTATAAAAACTAATAATTAGAATAGAACTCTCGATGATTAGTTGCAGCAAAAATCGTCACAACGCAACGCGAAAACATTCTGTATAATGCAAATAAAGAGAAAGAAAAAAATATATAAGTTACGATGCTTTCTGGAGGCTTTTGTATTCTGCGAGGAGTTGAACAAGTCCTGCAACTTTGTAATTTATGCTTGATCTTTGTTAGTTTTATCAACTTTCTTAATTTACCGCTGAAGGCGCTATAGCTGTGGTACATTCCTGAAGATTGGCCCAATTTCGGTAAATCTAATATCATTTTTTTGCATTATTACTTAAGTGTTTTAATTTTCTAAGATATAATTTGCAGTCGTAATTCTCATGTTCATGCGTCAATGATCATTATAATTTAAAAAAATATATATCTCAGAAAGCTGAAAATTAGGTTTAGGTGTTGGTTGTAATAAGAAAGATCCCTATTTTAATACATGTTGGACTAATTTGTATGGAGGTAGGGACAAAAATATTGCTAAAATACGGAATGTAATCCTTAAAATGCACTGAGCATGCACTTTGAAAACTTATAGTTTATAGTTCATTCAAATTTACTTTAGAAATCAAATTTCCTACAAGATTGTTTCCAAATCGGTCTACCGTGTGGCGTGTCGGAACCTGAATTATTCGAATCCCGGCATCGGCATGGCTGTTCCTTTCGTCTGTTTCCACCTGGGACTTTCTATCTCAGTGAATTCTGGACTTGATGTGCATCTCGTCCCACTTCTCGAACTTTACAAGCTCCACCATGACGGTTGTCATACAGGGCTTTTGAATGAGTCGCTGCTTAATTTCTGGAGGGGGTTTTGGGCAGAAATTCGTCTCTATAGATTTTGTGCTAAATGTGACCGATAGGGTTCACATCTGGGGAACGTGCTCGCCAGTCGATGAGATGAATTGCATGAAGCTCCAGAAGTGTCTGCACTGCTTTCGTACGATGAGGAGGTGCGTTGTCATCCATGAATAGAAAGTCTTTGCCTACTGTACCACAGAACAATCGAACATGACATAGAAGAACGGCGCTCGCCAGGCACAGTCCCATTTTCTAACACTTACAGTTTACTGCATCCAGCAACCATTGTGCCTCCCCAAATCATGGCCCTAGTATCGACACATTTGTCCCTTTCCTGCACATTGTCGCGATGATACGCAATATTCTTTCACGATATATCACCTGACGTTTAGAATCTGAGGAAGAACTCATCTGTGAAGAGTGCATCGGTCCATTGATGACTTATCCAATTTGACACCACTGGAAACATATGCTACGGTGAGCTCTGGTTAAAGGGTCCCAGACTATAGGCTTTTGGGCAAATGCCCGACAAGTAGCAGACATTTTTCCACAGTTTATTGGGATGATAATGTTCCTGTGCTGGATTGGAGGCGACTGATCAGCCGTGGAACGACGATTACGTTTTGTTGTTACAACTAAAACTCTGTATTTGTAGAGCAAAGGTGACCTCCTAGGATGCGTGTGGAACACAGCTTTGAAAACGCTGCCTGGATACAAAACTATGGACGATCCCGATCGCTGGGCAATATCAGTTACTCTTCTTCCAGCTTTTCTATAATTGTTTCCCGTGTGAAATCATCTAAATGATATCTTTGTGAAACTGAAAATTTCACTTTCGAAACTTTTTTTCTTCAGCTTCAAACACAATTCAACTACTGCGCTAATTTGCTTTTTTAACTGTTTCAGTACTATCACGTGACTTCTATGCACACGATTCCCAAATTTGCATGTGTAGACGTTTTCACGGATTGTCTACAGGTAGGTAAATTACCACAAGCTATTTCGTCTGAATTTTTTGTTTGTAACCATTCGAACTAGTGATTTTTTTTATTTATTTTTTTTTTCATCAGGTTGAACATGGGTTAGTCGCATAGACATCCGAAATATTCCTGCAGGATATGTAATGTATTTTTACGATTTTATCTTGATTGTGTGTTTTTAATTTTTATCAAAACTACAATTTTAACACACGTTAAAATATTACAATATCGAACTAGTGATTATCCTTTGGTTTTGGACTCCTGTGTATTTTTACTTGAAGTTTATTGTTACCAATAAACAAAGATGTTGTGCAAAATTATTGTATGAACTATCAAAACAAATAGTAAATGGTCATATTAAGTTATATTGTAGGGCATTAGTCACTGAAATTTCGGTGTTATAGCATTTCATTGTTTTTATTAATAAAGTCTCCATGAATTTTCTTAGATATGTGTCCTTCTCCTTAGTATAAACAATAGGATCATTGGTGAGTAGCGTGTGTCCCGTTTGTTGTTGATGCAGAGCAATTACTGTAACAATTATTACAATTACTGTAACAATTTATTGGTAACAATTACTGTAGACTGTTGAATTATTACTTTGTATTTGTTTGTTGAAATTCTTTTCTGGCTTCAATATTATGTTCGGAGCCATAGATTTTTCCTTAATATTAATACTATGTTTATCATCTGAAGAGGAGGACTACGATCCTCGAAACATGTCATGAAGTTTTTGTAATGAAGTGTTTATTTTTACTTATTGTGTGTGTTTGGTCCTTCTTCAATATAATTACGCACATCATGTCTGATAATAATATTTTTAATAGTGAATTATTTACAATATAACAATTTTATATTGAAGAAAGCTATCCTTTACATAATCTAAAGTTTCACTTAATTTACACAGATTATTTCCCAATATTTCAACTAACTGCCAACATTGGGTTAGCAGTATGTGTCCTCTTTCTATATTTTCAAAGTTTTATCCCAAATATGTGTACAGCTATATTTGTTCTTTATGGAATAGGTCTATCTTTCTACATATTTGTTTTTAGCTTCTTAATAATTAAAAAAATTTTAAAAAATCAGTTTAGTAGTAAAATTTGTATTTTTTTATAATAAAGCTAAATTATTTTCAATTAAAAAGTTTTTTTAGAATGTAACAAAGTTGAACATGATAGAAGTATACGTATATATTATTTAATTTAATAAGATATTTTGCAGTTAGTTGTATTGGAACTTTTTTGTAAGAAACAATCAACAAAAATTCTTGCTTTACAGTTTCTGGGTTTGCTTTTTTTAAGTTATTTTTGTACTGATTGCTATCTTTTATTATTACAGTTGCTGTCACAAAAAAAAGTTTTCCTTATAAGAAAATGACTACAATACTGAATCATGCCTGGAGATTCACAAAGAAAGTACAAGTGATGATTAAAAAGTAAAGTTAATATTTGAACTTAAAATAATTACATGAAATTATAATAATAAACAATATTGCACTATTTTTATAATTATCAATAATTCACAAAATACGTTTATGTTTTATGTTTATGTTGGATTTATTGTTCAGTTGTTTTAACAATAAATGTCACTGAGCTACTTGGCGTGATTAATCCGTTACTAATTGCTTTCATGAAGTCAACTGTATTTACACTAATATTCTATAATATAATGGTAAAAGTGAATTGATAAATATTTCATCTCTATGAAGTGAAACATTCCTTTTGTTATAGTGATGATCATACAAAGGGGTAAACATAAGGAGTGATTTATTTGAATTCAACAATATATCCAGATATTAAGGATTTACCTCAGAAAAACAAAAGATAGGCTAATTTTATCTATATATTCGTTTTCAATAGTTTTGATAATAATTTCAGAAATATACTGATAACTTCTTCAATTGCAATGACGTATGCAGGCAGCTTCTTCGCTGTTGTATTGCTTTTTTGATAAAGTAAAAACGCTTTAAAACCTTTGATGAATTGTAAACAACTATTGTAACTATATAATATCCTACTGACATCATAGGTTTACCCCAAGTATAGTCTATTTTAAAAAATTAATTAGAATAAATTGTTCTTCCATAGACTCTTTTTAAATAAAACACAAACTACTTTCAAAATAATAATTATTTATTATAAATACTCTCAATAAATATATTTGCAATAAATATAAGAGAAATTAAATGAAATTGAATCATACATAATATTATCTTACAAAATGAGATGCAAATGGAATTGTTATTTAACTGTACATTATGAATCTTGATCCGCCATAACAAAATGAATCCATTATGTCAAGAAATCCATCTTACGAATAAGATTCGTGAATTCAATGAAGACTCGATTGAAACTATGAATTAACAATTTGGAATTTTCTAGTAATTGGAATAAGAGTTAGAATGTGGGCGAATGACGTAATCACCGGTATTTACGTAAAGTCCGTTCTCACTTCCGGTAATAACTTGGCGTGTTCCTTTGCCGTCAGAAATATAGTCTGTGTGTCGCATATAGCCGTTAGGATCTGGTTGAATGTTGGTACTGTAGGCTACACCTCCCGCACTGGAAGCGTAGTTTGTCTGGGGAATGTAGCTGCTAGTGGCTGGTTGTTTGTATTGAACACCTCTGGGAGCGTAAGTAGACTGGTCCACGTAGCTGTTGAGCACTGGCTGTCTGTAAGATCCGTAGACGCCACTGGAAGCAGCGGGATTGTAGCTGGCTTGACCTACGTAGCTACTAAGAAGTGGTTGCTTATACACTGCACCTCTGGAAGCATGGGAACTATAGTCAACAGGACCATAACCCTGAGGCTGACCGTAGCTCTGAGGTTGACCATATCCATTTCCTTGCATATATCCCTGGATTTTGCTTATATGACTGGATCGAATATCTTTCAAATGATCACTGGCATAGGATGTGGGAATCACTGCACCGTAGTTCTACAAAAGAAATTAAAAGAAATTAAAAAAAAAAAAAAAAAAACTTAGTAGCTATATCTCATTTATTTGTACGATTAGGTGGATCGCCGTGATTCGGCATCCGGAAAACGTCCGGGTTTTGAAAACCTTCTTAAGGCTTAAAATACAAGATTTTAAGCAAACTAATGATCATAACTATATACGCATTCGCTTCCTCTGCTTTTTCAGGCGACATTGCGAATTTGAACATCATTATTTTTTTCATCACTGTGAAATATTGCGTATTTAATTGTTATGATCATTAGTTTGTTTAAAATAAATTATAGATTTAAATTCTATGATTCCCTGATAGAAGGCTTCAGTTTTCAAATTGTCCCGCAAAAATAAACGCTCATTAAATTTGCAAATCTTATCAAAATATACGGTGAATTGTCTTAGAGCCATTGTTGATAGTTTTTGTTTTGATGAATGATTATAACAAGAATAAAATTTGTGCATTCCGGAGAAGAGTTCGAAAACAATTGAAGGCAATTCTTGTTTCTTTTTAAATTCATACAGCAGAAAAATTAAAATATGAATTGTGTTTATAGATAGGGTGTCCCAGCAGGAAAAGTCAATATTCTGAGAGGTCATAGTATCAGCTATTCTAAGATAAAAAAATTATATGAATATTTGTTTCTATTCCAAAAGGTTCCCGAGATATTTGAATGGACAGTATGTAGGAATGTTAGTGAACGCATAAAGGCATGTTAAGATGTATTCAGACGAGCAAAACCATGTTCTCACAAGAGTTACAAAGTACACGGATAGTGATGGTGGAGTTTATGTAACAAATTTGTTACTTGAACAATAAATATTAGAAATAGTCCGTTGTATATCTTACTTATCAATAATTTTACAGCTGAAAATTCAAAAACCTATATCTAGGAAATCATTCGGAATACGATATATTACATGTTCATAGAAGCTTTTATTCTTAGAATGACTATTACTGTGACCTCTCAGAATATTAACCTTTTCTCCTGAGACACCCTGGATCTATTGTGTCTATGATATAAATAGATAGATAGAAAGAGAGAGAGAGAGAGAGAGAGAGAGAGAGAGAGAGAGAGTGAAATATCCAGTTTTTATAAATAAGGACGAATTATTTATATTTATAAACTTTATTTATATTTCATGAATTTATATAATTTTCATTCAATTTATCTGAAATTGTCAGTCTACTAACAATCTCATTAATACCATAAGAACGATTGCTACTTAGTATTGCTTATAATTATCGTGACTTTTTAAGAAAAAAAAAATACCTCAATAGCGTCGTTAGCCATGTAATAATTCCACAGAAATACGAAATGGAATTGGTAGGTTAAAAGTCTTTTAAAGATTTACATACTAAAATAAAATATTGACTTTGTAATGCCTATATAACTTACTTGTTGATCATTGTATCCTCCTGAACTGTAGGTAGGGTTATAAGCTGAAGATAAACCGTACTGGTGGTTAGCAGATCCATAGGAACTAGGGGTAGCACTGACCACAGTCAGAACAAATATGGAAATAATCTAAAAAAAAAAAAAAGATATAAAAAAAAATCAACTTCTGTTTGATGGAACGGATAAGAATACAATTAATTAAAACATGTAATAAAATTTAAGTTTTTATTATGTATAATATTTCGAGGATATATAGGAGTTCATTTTCAAATATAGACTAAAGGGAAAAAAAGAATATATCCAATTTATATAATACTGTAATATAATGAGTAAATGGAAGAACTGAATATGGCTAAGAGGAGATAAAAGATAGTATTAAAAAAGCAATTCATAAAATTAATATAAAAAATAAATAAAAACTGAATAAATTGAAGATAAAAATTTTGAAATTACAGAGTAAATCAACCGATAAAAATGATAAAATTTGAAAGCAGCAATAAACAAAAAATCTCAAAAGATTGTAGTAACTTGATAAAAAAAATCATGTTTTAATAAAATAAAAAATAAAAAATCCGGAAAATAACATCGAAACGACAAAATTTGTAATTTTTTTTTAACTAATTTTGGTTACAACTGATAATTGTAAGCAAAAATTAATCCAAGGATATAAAATGTAAACATCTTACTAATTCTGATATGTTTTGTATAGTTGTATGTTTTAAATTCTTAGTTTCAATCGTTGATTATTTCAAAAAAATCTTATTAACGTTAATGATTCGAGAGAAATTTAAATTTATGTACAAATTTGAGTCGATTTGAGTAAAATAAACCTTTCCAATTAAAAAAAAAAATATAAAGAAATCTTAAATTCAAAAAGAAATTTAGAAATATCTTTTATTATAATTTCAAAATTAGCAATTTGAAGATGATTACAATAGAAATTCGAAAGAACTTAAGGCCTACTTTACTTGAAACGTTATTTCTTAAAATTTCTTAATTTTTTTCCCACTTTTCTTTTAAAAAAAAAATGATATAGAAGCAAAAACAGAAAAAACCTAAATTCGTCTTCCAATAAATTAAAAATCTGCTTCCATAAATAGAACAAATTTAAAATCTTCTGAAAAAATGAATTATTTACAAAAATTGTTTAAATGGGATTAATTTTAATCGATTCAAGTCAATGGATTAGCCAATGGATTAGCTAAGATTTATTCATTAATGAAGAGAATGAGATATTAATCGAAATAGGAGAACAATCCATTGTTTAGCTTCTATGTAACAATGTTCCACTTCTATATAGATTTCTCGCCCTAATTTCTCAAAGGGACCCGTTTTGGAAAATTTCAAATAAAAAAATCATATCGTGAACCTAGTCCTCGAATGTGCATACCAAGTTTCAACAAGATCCATTGAGAGATTCAAAACTTATTAAATCAATCTGTCTCAACATACACAGACTGGCTGATTTCATTAGCCTCACTTTGGAAATGAGATAAATTGCCAAAAAATGTAGAGATAATAAAAATTACTAAATCAATGTTGATATACCAAAGGTTCTAATAAAATTAAGAAAAAATTAATTTCTATAGCTTGTATCAGGTAATCTTATGCAAAAATTTTAAATTCCCAATATCTGTCAGCTTAAAAATACTTTTCTTCGATTAACTGAACAACATTTAACCCCTGTCCTATTGTATTAAGTAATAAACGTAATCTCACTTACCACCGGAGACATCATGGTTACAGTTGCTTAGGGTTTGAGATTGACCAGATTTTTGATAGTTGAAATGTCTAGAGCGTCGTATATATACAGTTGGGTCAACCCTGACTCATTTAGCTCTCTTAGGTAACAGGGAGGGATTCTTATTGAACCACCTTGACCTGAACCAGATAGATTGTCGAACCACTTATTACGTAAATTACATCATACGACGACCATTCAGTCAGAATGTTCTGGAATTATTCATGAAATTAAGAAGCTAATTAGATTTAATTAGTGGAAAATCTCAGGTCTTTATCTTTGGAATCTGAACTTTTATATTTCCAATAATATGGGATTGAACAGAAAGTCCGTACGGATTTTTAGCCTACTTTCCAACGGAAAAGTAAAATTCATTAAATCAATCTGTCTGTGTATTGTGGGTGTGTTTGCATGTGATTATGTGTTTGTGTGTTTAGTGTATTTACATGTATTTGTCTGTGATTGTCTCTGTGTGTGTGTGTATGATGTTTATGTATAAAAACTACCTTAAAAACTAACAATTAAGAAAACTATTTTAGTTATTAATTTATCAATTATAAAATGGCGTTTATTTCTTTTTTTTTTTATTTTAGTTATTTTATTTCATTTATTTTTAAATATATTCTTTAACCTATTTTTCTAGGAATGAGAGGCTTATAAATCAGCCAGTCTGTATGTGAGTCTGTATATTTGAGTATCTTCCTGTAATAACTATTTTAACCGCTTGATGGAGATTCTTAAATCTTGGAATTCGAGGACGAAGGACAATCTAACTTTTATAGTTGAAATCTTTTCGAAATATCTTTGAGAAATCAGTGCGAGAAGGAGACTCATAGAAATGCATCGGAATCTAAACAATAATTTCTATCTTATTCTGTTATCTCATTGTTAAATAATGAATATTAAATCCTTAATCCATTACATGTGGTTTGATATCATAAATATTATCAAATCCGCTTTAGACAATTTAATAAATAATGAGGATTTAATTAGTTATTTTTCAGAAAATGCTCAATGTAACTAACAATGTTCGTATTCGAACATATAATAATTTTAATATAAATGTAGCTTTTCTTTGTTTTGTTTCGCGATTTAAAAAAAAAAAAAAAAGCAAAGAAGATAAAAATCAAGAAATAACATTTTACGGGCATTGGGCTTTAAGTTCTTTTAATTCTCATTCGTATCACCTGTGAATTTCCAGTGAAACCTGCAAATTGTCTACAATAATATTAATGTATATTTTATTGACAATTTCTTTAGGAAACTAATTATAATAAAATTAATAATATTCCAATAAATTTATTTTAAAATAGAAAAAACTCAAATGCATTTTCGATGCCTTATTTTTTTTTTTTTCCGAAGAGCCAAAAACGCACACACACAAAATGTATTGAGAGAGTGAATAATAGATAGAATGTGCCAAAAGTGGTTTACGGAATTTAAAGCGGCTATTTTTTTTCTTTAAGGCACGCTCCGCAATGCCCTCTACCATTCAAAACGAACAGATCTAACATCCTAATATAAACAGTAACAATGTATTAATTCAACTCTTCAATAAATAATGACTACTGCGAATTGGAAAATTACGAAGATATTTAGGAAGAAAAATTTAAAAAAAAACAACTAATTAATTTCTGGTGAACTAGTTTTAAACTGAAGCTACATTCGTTAATTATTGTATAAAAAATAATTATATAAAAATTGTATGCAGATATAATTTTTAAAACTAGTTTCGTCTAGAATTTGATCTCAAAAAAGCAAATACTGCAGGATCTAATAAAAAAATAATCTAACAATTCAACGCCCAGAGGAGTTTCTGCATTGTCCCATTGTCCCACTAATGATTTTTTTAAATAGATTTAAAGAATTACGTAAGAGAAATCTCTTTCAATTGGGTCGTTGCTATGTTTTTTTATAGAAAACCTTATACTGGTTTATTTCACACCCACAATAATGAATAAATTTTAAATTAATGGAAGTCGTAAAACATCAAAGAACTCAAAGCCTACTTTTCTTAAAATGTACTAGTAATTATTTTTTTTTAAATCCTGAAAACGACGAAAACGAAAAATGTCGCCTATTTTGAAAAATGTAAGGGACTGTCCAAAACTTGCCTTATACCTAATTTTTGTTATTTTCAACCCCTTGTCACACTTTGTCACAATCTTGTGAAATCCCTCCTTAATATTACGTCGTAATTTCACCCCCTTCCCCCTCCTTCGTTAAACTTAGTTATGCTACATATAAACCCATACCCCCTCCCCCTGACATGCGTACATAGTTTATGGACAGCCCCTATTGTGTAAGATACAAACAATAGAGCTTTTTCAAAAATAACTTCAAAAATCAAATTCTTCAAAGATAGACACAAACCCCATGGATCGTGGATGATTTATTTGATTTTATTGTTATTCACATTTGTATTTACGTTATTTGTTGATTCTAGAAAAGAAAGATGTTTTCTTTTCTTCTTATGTACACCTTGAGAAAGTTCTTTGAATAGAAGAATGAAATATTG
Source organism: Thereuonema tuberculata (assembly GCA_023159025.1). Taxonomy (NCBI): domain Eukaryota; kingdom Metazoa; phylum Arthropoda; class Chilopoda; order Scutigeromorpha; family Scutigeridae; genus Thereuonema; species Thereuonema tuberculata. The sequence goes on along the minus strand of JAFIDM010010028.1, from coordinate 49,411,467 downwards.
GTGATATTTGGTGTTTGTGTCTATGTTTAATAGAGCTTTTTCATTTTCTGAAAAAAAAAAAAATCCTTAAAATCAGATGATTTACAGGAATTATTGAATTGAATTAATTTAACTGCATAAAAACAGCATCGAATGGATTTGATATTCATTGTTTAAGATAAGGAGAGATTATCAATAATAGGACACAAATCTATTGTTTATACGAACGAAAGTGCGGCTAATCTATACATTTTGGAATAAATATGCTCATGATGTGTAATATTTAGTTACATTGTATTATAACAGTAGAAAGAATTATAACAGTCTAAAAATTTTCCCGTTTAAAAAAAAATAAATCCGTTTTATTTACTGAAGTCTAGTCTAAAGTCAATTTATTTGAATCATACTAAACCGCGCACAAATTAATGGATCAACTAAAAGGATTAATATCTATTGTTTGATATATCTGTAGAAGTTCATTGTTTACTTTACAATGTTTTTCTCTGGAGATTTTTGTCTTAAGCTAATTTCTTGTCCTCATGAAATAAAATAAAAAAATAGATCGTCTCTAGATCTTGATTATCAAGTTTCAAGAAGATCCATCCAGGGGTTCAAAAGTTATTAGTGGAAATAAACTAATCTACCCAGACTGAGATCTTACAGTGCTTCTGAGATTCAAGAGTAATTACACAGCGCTTAGACATAAAATCCTAGGATCTTTCTTCTTAGAACCAAAGGATTTGATTAAGGTCCCTATAAACAAACTACTGGCATTTGCCATAGCTACTGGTCTTTTTGGGGATTAAGGTTGGGGAAAGTACAATAGACCTTAGGTCGCGGTGCTAGGTATATTTACCACCCATCTTTTACATTACATTACAACTATTCAAATATATCTACTGAACCACTACAAGGTTTTTCTTGAAATTTGGGCTGCCTATTTAAGGACAATCGAACTTTTACCTTTGAAATATTTTCTATGTTGATCCTTGCCAAGTAACGAGAGCCTGAAGGTGACAAAAACTTCCATGGACAGATATTAAAACAGTATTATCAAATAAATGAATAAAAATCTTTTTAGTAATCCATTAATTTACGCCTGCTTTGACATGATTAAAATTAATCAGATTAAAGAACTTAAATAGACAATGCTGATTTTATTATATTTTTTTTTCGGAAAATAGAAAAATTTCTAATTTAGATATTAGAATTTTAAAGTAAATGTAGAATTTTTGTTTGCGTAGCTTTCATTACTTAAATAAATATATATATATATATATATGTTTTAAATATAAAAATAACCAAAAACCAAAAGAAGAAAGTTTAAGAAATAATGTTTTAAGGAAAGTATGCTTTAAATTCTTTCAAAAACTTCTTGTTTCAAAAGACTGACAGATTTTTTGCTTTAAGATATTTTGAGTAATTAATGTTGTTACAGTTCGTCTAACTTAGGAAGGCAGTCCCATCAGGCGTTGGGACTGAGAACTTGAAAAAATAGGGATGAAAGAGTATTGTTGTGGAATTAAAAAAAGGTCTTATGTGATCCTTTTTTTAGTATTTTGGAGAATTCAGATGTTCGGAAATGTATTTACTTAAAGGCGATAATAACGAGGGTCGAGGTCAAGTTCTGTAAACACTGCTGTAATCTTTCCTCCCCACCCTTTACTTTATACCCTTTCACCCCTATTTTTTCAAGTTCTCAGTCCCAACGCCTGAGGGGACTGCCTTCCTAAGTTAGACGAACTGTAAATACATTGTTGAAACAGATAAAAAAAATACTTTAATAAAAGAAAACGCCAAACTTCATCAATTAAAGAAGTAATTAAAATTTATAACAAGAATTCTTATTGTTCCTTTATTTTGTCTATCTAAAATCAAATCATTTCTTAAAGCCTAAGGCAAATATTTTAATTAATATAAAATTAACGCAATTTATTTTTATTTTTTAAATTTTTAGCATTGAAAGAATTATTTTGAAATAAATAAGAACTTGAAGCCTACTTCCTTAAATCTTGGGATTTTATTTATTTATTTTGTTTTTTTTAGAATCATGAAAATAATATAAACGATAAATCTTCATTTATTTTCAAATTCTACTATCCTCTGATACAAACAGTAGAAATTAAAAAAAAAATGAATCAAATCTGGATTATTTACTTAAATTCTTTAAATCCGATTAATATTAAAGCTCGCGCAGATATTATGAGAATTAAAAGGTGAATTAATACTGTTTAAGATAGAAATCCCATGACTTAGTTCTAATGTTTTTCTATAGGAATTTTGTCAATTTTACTCGCTTATTTCCCCACATGGGAAGTATAGATCGCCTCTTGCCTTTAAATAAGCAAGTCAAGTTTCAAGATGATCCAGTCACTGGTTCAAAGTATTTAGAGGGAGAACAGAGACTCGTTAATTTGAGAACCTAACTTTTTTCTTTGAAAATCGACTAAAAAACTTTATTGAAGTTTAATAAAATATTATCTAATTTCAGCTGACCTTTGAAAGTAAAGTTACAAATAATTATTTTGAACTAAATTTGGACACTCCCTTCCTTCGTCTGCTCTAATATCAAAAATAGGTTAGTATTTATAATTACAAAAAAAGCAGATTTTAATTTTTCATAAATATTCATTCCTGCAAAACAATTTAATTAATTTATATATTTCAAAGTTTAATCCAACTATTTCTTAACTAATTCACTTTCGACTCTTTAGCAGTTGAAAAACGTCTTATTGTGAGAGTTGAACGGTCTATTTAGCTAGGAAGTAAGATTTACAGAGACTCTAATGTGATAACTTTGAAACCATTACCATTACCACTGGACCTTCGCACATGTATTTAAACCATCTATCTTTTGTATCTCATTTTTATTCTATATGGGTCCTTGGTAAAAAACTAGAGCATAAATGTGACGTAAACTTCCCTAGAATACATTTCAACTCAAAACTGATATGAAACAATGAATATGAATTCATTTAGTAATCCCATATACAGTGATACCTCGATTCACGAACATAATCCGTTTCTTGACCCTGTTCGTGAGCCGAAAAGTTCGTGATCCGAATCAATATTTTTCCCATTGCAATTAATGTAAATCTAAATAATACTTTTTTTGTCCTAGAAATTTTTTTAACGTTTTGGCTTTATGTGTGGGAATAATACAGAAAGGAAATAAATGTAACAGTAATATTAGAAGAAAGCAGTTTAATTACCAGAATAAAACTAATTTTACAGTACATATACAATTTACCTTTGTGACTGATAATTGCTAGCACACGGTATTGGAGGAGGTGGAGAGGGGAAGGAAGGATTACTCCTACGAAGGAGAAGCAGTTGATAATTCGTAAGATAACGATCCAGAGAAATTTGCCTTTTTCTTTGATTGAGAATTTTGCGAAAATGGGCCATTACATTATCATTTAAAATTTCCACTGCTTTTTTGGGAGCCGTAATAAGGGATAAATTTAATTAAATAAAGAAAAAACTAATATATCAACAATTGTTGTTGGGACTCTACTGCACCCACGCGAGCCAGGCGAACTGGGTCGCTGCTGGGGGCGTGGCTGTGCGCATGGTTTTGTGCGCTCCATGCGCTCCGTGCATGCGAGTTCGTAAACCGAAGCATCGTTCGTGAAGCGAAGCAAAATTTGTTCGCAAATAGTGTTCGTAAACCGATTTGTTCGCAGACCGAGACGTTCGTGATCTGAGGTATCACTGTATTTGCGCATACTTTGATGTAGTTAAATTCAAATAAATTTAGATAATTTAAATAAGCAATACGAACTTGATTAATTCTTTTCAGATGGAACACATATATTGTTTATATTCACAAGATATATTATTAACTTAAATATAATGAAAACACTGTTATTTAAAACTGTTCTTTTAACGATTTTAAAAACAAAAATACAAAAAATAATAACTGTTTTCGTATTATATGAAACGATATGTTTAATTTTTTTTGCCACTTCCTTTGACCGAACTCATATTCTTCTCCACCTCAATGATCTTAAGCTTTCGAAAAAAAAGGCATCTCTCTTATCTTTCCGACTTTCAGTTGGGTGTAGTGGTGGCGACAAGAGTTGGAACACTTTCTCACTTCCTGTCAGACAGAAAGTGATCGCAGAGCGGAACTCATGGTTTTTCCCATCTTTAAAAGTCGCAGTCATGTCTGTCCGATTTTTAGTTTGACTGTAGCTGGACAGAACCTTTCTAAATCCCCCCTCCCCCTTCCTTTAAGCTATTATGTATATGGTCACTAGAAAAGCTACATTTTGACTAAAAATAGGTTTTAGGATTTTCCAGGATTTTTTTTTTGTTTGTCTTTTTTTTGGTAATTGAAAAAAAAATAATTATCTAATTAAACAATATTTTAATAATCTATTGTGTTAGAGGCTACACTAGTATTGTTAAATTAAAGTTCAACTTTTAACTAATGTTATGAAATATTCCTCTATTTCAATACCATCATTCTTATTCATATTTTTTTCTTTTTGTGTTCCGGATACACATACTTTCTTTACACATTACCTTTCTTATTTTCGTGTCTCTTTCAATATATAATATTTTTACCTCGTAAAAACACTGTGTGAAGAGAAATCATTGTATTAACAACAAAGTAAAAATTTTATATATTGAAAGAGACACGAAGATAAGAAAGGTAATAGAAAGTATGTGTATCCGGAACACAAAAAGAAAATATATGAATAGGAATGATGGTATTGAAATAGAGGAATATTTCATAAGATTAGCTAAAAGTTTTATAGATAAAATGTGCACAAATTGCAACAATAAGGTTACAATCAATGAACTAGATTGTTAAGCCATGTATTATATTAAAGAAAACAAAGACTATATGTAAATGGTATTGGTTTCAAATATTGTTATTATTTTTTCTCGAGGAGTTTTTAATCTAGTAATGGGTGATTAACTAAAAATGGAAAGAATATGTAATTTGAAGTATTGTTCTTCAACTTATTGTTATTTAAGGCTTGAAAAAGAGAAGACGTTTTCTTCTCGAAAATTTGCTTTTTTGATATTAAACGTAGTTTACATTTTAATTTTGATGTGATGTTAGAAATGTAGCCTTTATGCTGTTGTCGTTTTCAAAATTTCAAAAAAAAAAATAATAAAAAAGAAAGTTTATGTAATAATATTTTCAGGAAAATAAGACTTAAGTTCTTTCAAGAACTCCTTGCTAGGTGTAGAAAGTTTTCAATTTACTCCTTGCTAGGTGTAAGAAAATTTTCCTTTTTATTTAAAATCTAAAATTTATAAAAATTAATAAAGATCTAGTATCTGATAGCCTTAATAGTAAAATTTCATCTTCGTAGAATAATTAGTTTTTGAGATATATTCATCAAAGACATGCGGAGAGTTGCTTATTCTGATTAAAATTACATTCTAAAACTATTTTATTCTATTTTTTTGTTTTCTTTTCTGATGTTTGTTATGAAGAATTAAAAATAGTAGAATAAACAAACTACATCCTCTGGTAGTGAGCTATAAGATGTAAAAAGTTGGATCTAATGTGATAATCTCTTTGTAATGCAGATGTCGAAGAAACAGGAAATTTATATTGCTAACTTCGCTATGCATTGTTAAAAAATATTTAGAGATTTTTTTTTTAGGTCTCTACATTTAATGGGAGAATTTCCAATTATTTTATTTTCTAAACAAAAAAAAATGAGAAAGTATAGATGAAAAGATAAAGCATGCAAAAAAAAATCCAAATAAATTTCAAGAAATAGTTTGAGAAAAATTTGTAGTAAAAATCGATGCTTTGGCAAAAATGTATGTGACGTCGCACAATCGCATCTTCATCACACAAAGCTATGACGCATGCGCTTTGCTGTTTCAATGTAATGTAAAGAATAATAACCGATTAGTGAAATATCCTAGAATAATTTTTAAAATTATTCATTAAATTTTATATCAATTCTGCATCATTTTTTTTATTCTGTACTAGTTTTATTACATAATTAAAATGGATTTGTTTAGTCTTCCAAAAATCGAAATGGAATTCTATTGTTAGTTCTATTTTTTCTTTGTGCTGATGATTGTTCGCGATTGAAAAACATCTTGTTAAAATAGATAAATACTTTGACTAAATCGTTTTTGAAAGTTATGATTTAATTTCAAATTTTAATTTTAATTTCTGGCTTAATTCCACAGATGAGGAAGTAGGGAATAAAATTAATTAAATCTTTGGCAAATTAGCCCTAATTGTTCTACCAATAAAACCAAAAAAGCTCTTGTTGTAAATTAGAAATTAGAATTTACTAATTACTTAATTCAAAAACTCAAAAATTCCAATTTTCTTAGATTTTGTTTGTTTATATGATAATTTTCAAGTGGAACGAAAGAAAGGAATGACGTCATTAATAAGTCGGATGATTTCGTGGAGTGTTCGGCTGTCTTACGGAATTCCTAAGCTTTTAAAAGAAGTTGCCAAATAATTAAAGACCAGTGTCTTTTTTGTAGCAATCATGAGTTCATGATGCTACGATGATCATGTACTTTTCAAATTTTCTAATGATCAAGTTTTGGAAACTCCCTATTCTTCTTTTATTGCAAGTTGGTTCCAAAAACTGAAGAAAATATTAATATTTACAAGCTATTTTATGTTGTGGAATCATTTATTCCATAATTTATTATCATTGATCTAAAACTTCGATTGCCCTGAAGAATGCAGAATTAGAATGTTTTGTTCAATAGCGTTTACATGCTTTGAACAATTACGCCCATTTCTATTTTAGAGTATCTTTTCTAATGGGAAATTAGACAGTCTGCAAGTGTCTATAATAACTTTTATATCTGTAGATCTGGATTCCTCAACTTGGCGACAGCGTTCCCTTGAGATCTTGTGTGACTATGAACTTTTGGTGGTGATGGTGGTGATGGGGGGGGGGGGAGCATTGACTTTTGAAGTTTGGATTTTTGGAAATATCATTCCAAAATGGGGGGGGGGGGCTTTCTTGAGAGTAAGCATATCTCGGAAACCGTTTGAGTTGGAAACACGAAATTTGACATGAATGTTCTTTGTCAAAATTGAAAAGATACGTATTCGACGGATTTTCGATATTCGAGTCCTATGGGGTGTAAACGAGAGGGGGCAACTTTCTTGAAAGTTCCGCGTATCTTGGAAAGGGGCTGAACATAAACTACGTACGCATGTCAGGGGAAGGGGGTTGTGCGTAGGGGTTGTGACAAAGTATGACAAGAGATGGAGAGGGGGTCAGATGATATGTAATGTCATATTCTTTTCTCATTTTTTTAAATCAAAAATACATACTAAGAAATTCATTGGGAATGTTTTAATGAATTTCTTAGTATTTTTGATTTTTCAGGGTGTTTTAATTATCTGAACTTCAAAGTTCAAACGAAAATATGCTTGAATATGAGGAATATGAATCAAAACGAAAAATTTCTATTAATACGAAAAAAGGTAATTTTAATTTCAGAATTTGATTTTCTCTTATCAAATTTTCCATTATTTGTACCTACATATAATACCAAAGAGATCGTTTCAATTTTAGATTACGATTCTTTTAGATTATAATATTTTTTAATATTGTATTTAGATTATTTGGTTTCTTTTTATACCTACCCAAATATACACAAGAAAATTTTATTTTATTTTTTATGTATAAATATCAATCATTAAGATGTAGACTTTGTAGGAAAAGTTATAAAATATTTAGTAAATTTACTGATATCATATTAAGAAAACTAAATTGAGAATTAAAATGCATTCAGACTTTTATTTTTATTTTTGGTTGTAAATTAATTGCATAAGATCAACAGACATAAGTGATTTTCTCTGAGCGTTTTATGTTAAAATCGAAAAGATAAGTATTCGACCAATTTTCGATATTGGCCTGCTAAGGGGTGTAAATGAGGAGGCCAACTTTCTTGAAACGCATCTTGAAACGTATCTCGGAAACCGCTTGAGTTGGAAGCATGAAACTCGGGAAAACACTCTTCTTAAAATGGAGAATTACATGCTCAATGGTTTTTCAAAAAAAAAAAAAAATACCCGAAGGTTGAACGGAAATAGGAATTGGGGATGGGAAACGTATATCTCAGAAATAGCTTAAGCTAGAAACATTAAGCTCGGGAATAATACTCTTTTTAAAAAGCAAAGAAATACATATTCAATGGTTTTTTCCGATGTAAAAAAATGTCAGAAGGGTGGAACAGAGAGGGGAAACGAGGGGGTGGGTGGGGGGAGGGAAGCTTTCTTCAAGGGTACGCTTACGTTCAAAATTGCTTAAGCTAGAAACGTGAAAGTTGTGGAGCATATTCTTCTTACAAAATAAAGAAATACATGTTCAATGTTTTCGAAAAAGAAAGATGAACAGAGGGATGGGTTTCTATAATAAAGTAGGTGTCCTCACTGATTCGTCAATATACAGCCAAAACTGCTAAACAAAGAAACTTTAAATTTGAAGGTTCCTTTTAAAATTTAGTTAAGCATTTTCTCAGGGTTTGACAATTTTTTTTTCCCTAAAGAAGGTCAGAAAAAAAGGGCAGAAAGATTTGAGGAAGCCGTATGTTCTACGATCTAGATGAAATTTGATATCTACGAAGTCTTCGGGTTACAAAATACAAATATAACATTGATTGCAACTATCATGTGATTTCTTTACCATCTGGGAAAGGTTCGAAGTGATCTCAAAATTTTAATTTCTTCCTTCTCCACATTCTTTCTTTAACCCTCGTGAACTACAGTTATTTTGTTAGTAACACAATAAAATAATGTAGCCTATACACTTTAGTAAAGAAATTCTAGCCAGTGTATTATCCTTAGATATTGTGATGGCATAAGTGAAGCTCAATCACTAAAAGTGGTAATGAGTGCCACCATATTACGCAGATAGTCAATTATTTGTTGTTTTTCTTCAGTGCTGGTACACATTCGCTATCTGTTGTTACTGTGATGTTTAGATGAACTTGTATAACAAAACCATGCTGTTAAACTTAATGATTCTGCTATTAAGTAACACAGTGCATTTCTGTTAGTCTGGACTTGGAATTAGTTTTTTAGCTTATGTTAGGTTTATGAAATAATGTTTTGTTTTAATAAATCATCCTAAGATTTCCATGTGTTATCTAAGTTGCAATTAAAAGACATTACAAAACAATCAGGAAGAATCATGGAAATTATGTTTTATATGTCACAAATATAAGAGAAGAATAAGAATTATTGTCATTTACTTTTTCTAAGGGGGAGGGGGCATTGAGCAGAAAAAGATTTCGTGTAGGTGTGTTGAATAGAACCAGCTTAGGTAACGCTGTCTAAATTGAAACTAAATTGCCTTGAAACTTGCCATGCTTCCCCCTGTGGGTCCTCGTCGAGAAATAAGTGCGTGCGAATGACAAAAATTCTATTAGAAATAATTGTTTCTAATAACAAAATATTGGATTTCTAAGGATGTCTTAAATATTGGATATTAATTCGCCTTTTAATCCTCTTAAGAAATTCTCAAGCTTTAATATGATCAAAAATGTAAAATTAATTATTTTTTCAGAAATTGGAAATTTTTAAATTATAAAATCTTCAGATGATTTTGTAATTTAAAAATTAAAAATCAAATAACATTGATTATGCCCGATGATTTCAGATTTAAGAAAAATAAGCTTCAAGTTCTTCCAGAACTTCTTGTTTTTATTTGTTTTCGTTTATTTCAGAGGTTGTCGTAAGAGAGAAAGGACCAGGCCTAAAATGACCCCGAGAGAAGCTTTCGTAATTATTCGAAGATCTGCTAAAACAAAACGGATTTTATATTCGATAAAACTAGGGTATATTCTCTGTATCGATTTTAATCGAATATAAAAGTATTTCAGTTCATCTAAACTTATATATTATTTTATGTTGCTCAGTAATTACGTTAAATTAGTTAATTAATCCTCTTCAAAATTTAAGTTTACGTTAAGTTAAAAAAATTATCAATTTTTATTTTTTTTATTTTTTAACTTTTTTTTTAAATATTTGTTTTGTGCAGCATTTTCTTTGTACGTGTGTTCTTGTCGAAAATTTAGCTGTGAAGGTGGTAAAATTTCCCGTAGAAAAACATTAGAACCCAAACATTAGATTTCTCTGGCTGTCTTAAACAATAGACTTTGATCCTCTTAACATCTGCCCGAAGTTTAATGTAATTAAATAGGATTTAAGTAATTAATTCGGATTAAATCATTTCTTTTCACGCACCATAATTATATGATTTTTTTTTTAAATATTGTACTTCTAAAAGTTCAAAAATCTGATTATTATAATTCCTGGTTACGTTTCATTAATCTGGTGATTATTGAATCGTAACCAGAAATTAAACCATTAAAATACTAAAATATCTACAGATACATTAGCGATTGTCCTTCAAATAATGGCCCTCTTTTAGTCCTGGCAAAAGTATTAGAGGAAACTTGAAATTCTCTCGCCCGCTGATGACTTTGTGTGCGCGTTCACGGATTGTTTACTTATTGGTGTTGATACCTCGTTTTTGTGAGATTCTTAGCTTATTTTTGCTTAAATGTAACTTATTTATGACTTCGAAGAGTGATGCGAGTGTCAGCGGTGGTGTCAAATGTAAAAACCAGTTCATATCGATCCAAGAGAAAGTTAACATTAAAAAAAAATGAACCGTGGTGTTTTGGTGGATAAGCTGTGTGACATCTACGATATTGGTTCATCAACGGTTTGTGATATAACTTAAAGAAGTTATTATTAAAGAAGAACTTATTAGTATTAATATTGTTACGAATTACTTCTTGATAGAATTTGTTGTTATACTATTTTATTTTTTGTTTATTTTTATTGATAATTTTTTTATTTATTTTAATTACTTATAAAGAGTCACTTAACTATATTTATAATTTGCAAATTTTTACAAGTTTTCTGCCGCGCCGACGTAGTCAAGTGGATGAGACGACGGTCTTCCATGAGGCCGATGCATCTGGGTGTTCGAATCTCGGAGTCGGCTTGAATGTTTACCATGTTTGTCTGCTTCTTCTTCTCATTCTCTTCCACTGTCTACGGCATTGAAGGATGTGAAAACTTGTCAGAAAAATTGTCAGAAACTTTAAAATGGAAAAATAATACTTTCACGATTTCTGACCATTGAAGGATTAGTGCGATAGATCCCCAATAGATGACAACACATGTATGATGTGCCCACGGCCCTTCGCCGAATAAAAAAAAAAGCTTTTACAGTCTCCCGAAGTTAGGGAATTCTGGAAGTTTTGTTGTATCGCCATCGGGTGATTGCACAGAGAAGGCAGAACACGTGTATAGTTAGGAAAGTTCATCAACAAATACTTGACAGTATTATTATAAAATCAAATTATTTCACTTAAATTAAATATTTGTTTAATTCAGTTTCTAGCAGTCATTGTGCTTTAGAGACAAGGGAGGTGTATAATTAGCGAGTTGGAACTGTATTGATGATTTGTTATTATGGGACCACGGCTGGTCCGGCAAAACAGTTAAACCGGCAAGGCTTTAGAACCAAGGGAGTCGGAAAATCGGTGGTGTAACTGTATATTTAAAATA
>JAFIDM010010028.1:49345686-49366906 GCA_023159025.1 Thereuonema tuberculata | reverse complement strand
GGTGAAGACCTCTGCAGGTGATTCTCCAGTCAGTTAAGAAAAAGGTTTAAACCCTGTAAGGTTAAAAACACTGCCAGTTCGAGAGCCAATAGTTTTCAGTGAATATGCAAATTACTTCAGTTTCTAGGGAATTCAGTCTTTCCAAATAAAAACATTTGTGATTCTTGTATAACAGCTTTGTATTCGGTCGCCAAACGAAACAGTCTCATTTTCGTAAGAATTGTTACTTGTGAGCTAAAACTTTGTAAAAATCTTACTAGACTTCATAATTATATTTCAAGGATATTTTTCTCTTTAAGCACTGATTTAAAATTGAGCCTCAACAAGTGGAATTCACGATCGGTGGCCAAGATTCCTTCAAAGAAAATGTATCCCATCTCCGTAAAATTTCTAAAATTATTCAAAAATTACAGAACGAATATAATTAAGGAAAAAAACCACTTCAGGATCAAAAAGATTTCTTAATTTTTCTTCAGAATCATTTTTATTGAATGACGATAATAGAGTAAGTTTTTAATTCTCCAGCAAACATTGTTTTAACTTTATTTTTTTAAATAAACATTTAGCAATTATTTTACTGGTATAGTACGGGATAAGATATGCGTTATAATGTACATAGCATTATCTCTTCCCACTTATATTTATATTCAGATAGGAAAATTTTCTACGATTTTATGTACTACTGTATTCGAATGCGTGTTTATATTAAAATAATAGAAGCCTATACTTAATAGAAATAGTTTATAGAAATAATTATTCTAAATTAACAATTTTGAACATTTTACAGGTCATCTTAATGTTAGTATGGTTTGAAAACAAACAAATTTTGGGCGAAATTTCACCAAATTTGTTTTTAAATAAAAAAAAAATCATTAACTTTTAACTATTCGTTTCTAATATTCATTATAACGTAGTTAGCTAAATTTAAATTATTTTAATACATAAAGTTTCATACGACTTTTGGAATTAGTTTTTAATGCTGCCGGAAAAGAAATAGGCCTATTAAGTATTATTATTCCAAAATTATTAATTTTATATAACTAACTCTGAAATACCACAAATAGTAAAAATAAAGATTATTTTTGAGAGGATGTCAAAATTTGAATATCAATATTGGTTCATACGCTGATACAGCAAATATAATACTTGTTCCTTCAAATACCTGAAGGCCGGTAATAAGAGCAAGCCAAAGAGGCTAATGCTTTAGTTGAAGGACACCTACAAATACCAATGACAGATCTTACCACGCCTTAATCTATCAACAGGATCCAGAACAATAAAAAAAAAACCAGGCTAACCTAAAACCACTATTTGATCACTTCTTATATCTAATGTAATTAGGTGTTCTTAGTGCCTCCATACTAATCAAGGATGAAAACTTTTGTTTTATTCTTGTTTCAACAGATCGGTTATGGTAAAGAAGAAAATAATATTATCAGGTTGAATTTTGAGTTTTTGTTATAATCTATCATCTTAATTATTAATTGTAATAATTATCCCTAAATTCTACTTAATTAATTCCAGTAGCTTTTCACATTGTTATTACGCTTCTAGTGAATTAGTTTGAACTAAAATAACTCAAAAAGTACTTCATCAATTTACATGCAAATTATCAATCACTTTCAAAAATCTTCAAGATCGGATAACAATTGGGACCAGAATTTTTAAAATAACCCTTTTATAATTCTTTCACGTGTTAGTTTCACGACACTTGGAAAATATTGCAAATATAAGAGTTATATCATCATCTGCAGTCATTAAATAGGCATATCAAGTTTCAAGAAGATCGGTTAAAAAGTTATTACAAAAAATAAACACACAGAGCCTCACTATCCTAGAAAAGTAGGATTAAAAAAAGAAAAATAACCTTAATGAAAGCACAAAATACATTTTTTATAGCGTATTAAGTTTGGAATTTGTTATTTATTTAATCGTAAACAATTATAGTTTAGGCCTCAATTCAAACCCTTAAGAATTAAGTAGAAGTTCATAAAAAAATGCTACCTATTTTCCTTAATAATTTACTTTGTTTTATTTTATTTTAATATTTACTTAATTATTACTTAAAAATTAAGAAGAAAACTTTAGAGCAATTAAAATTATTAAAATAACCATCCACCCTTTTCATAAGGTCACAAATTAATTCTGTTAACTTTTATTGTCAGTCCTTCTCTTAATAACCATTTATTGACCAATGCTGTTGTTTTGGTATTGACCAATCGCGCTGTTCCTGTTGGAAATAACGCAATCAGAAAAATGAGTCAGAATTTACTACTAAGGCATTTCACTACATCAGCTTCTATTGAATTAGTGGAAAGGATTTATTTATCCAAATATAAAGGTGAGATAGGATCTCTTCCAAAAGCAACTATTTCAAGTTCAACAAAATCCGTTCAATGGTTCAAAGTTTTGAAATGGCAAGTACACAGATAGTATAAACATTGATAAAATAGATAGTCTATTTAAAAGATTATTGTATCTGTGCGGTCATTTGTATGAATTTGATATTCCAATAACTTTTTGAATCTAATAAAATTTAACAGTATACTGTTATATGGGGTGTTTCACTCGCTATCGAGATCTAATTTTCCCTTATAATTTTCAAACTGCCTTGATGCTAATGGCGGCCACTTTCAACACTTGCTATGAAATCATCCCTCTCTCCTAAAACCAATGTATGTCTGGGTCAATTTTCTCTGCATTACTTCCATTAGTTTAAAAATTATAAGGGAAACCAGAGTTCGACAGCGAATGAAACACACTGTGTTATAGTAATGTATTATAATAATATATTACTAAAGTAGTAAGTATTATAATAATATTATTATAATGCTGAATATTATCAATTGTTTATAATATTTCGTATCAGCAGCCTTGTACTGCAGGGTTGTGAAGATTCTTTATTAAAAGTATATTGAGAAAATAAATTCTTAAAACTCTATTAAAAATATGATAATTTTTATATCATTAAATTTTGTATGCAATACATTGTTTATTTGTATACATTACAATTTTATGTGAATTATTTATTCCTAATCTTGATTCCGTTTGTCTCTCAACGCCATAGTCTTTACCTCCTTCGACCCTTTGGGGCCTGTTAAGACCTTTTATGTGATTCCTTTACTTTATGTTCATGAAAGGACATAAAACCTACTTTCTTTAAAACATTATTCCTTATTCTTCTTTTTGTTTTTTTAAAGTCTCAAAAAAATGACACAAACGAAAAACCTACATTTAATTTATCAATTAGAATATTTCCTGAATGTAAATGTACAAATTGCCCAATTTTGACAAAGTAATTAAATCTGCATTTATTTTTAAATGCTGAAATCCGATTAATTTTAATCCTATCAAAGCAGGAGCAAATCCATTAAGGAAATAAACGGATTGATACTCAATGTTAGACATCGTTGTTTTATTTTTTTATGGAATTTTCATTTACTTCATGAACTAATTTCTTAATAAGGAACCATTTGGAAAAGATTTCAGTTATAAAGGTTTAATCGTCTCTAGTCCTTAAACATGCATACTAAGTTTCAAGAAGATCCATCCTAGTGATTCAAAAGTTATCAAGGGAATAAACAGACACAGACACAACGATGTGATGAACCTCACTGTCCTAATAGGAGCAAAATATAATATAAAAAAATGAAAATCTACAATCTAAAAATGACAAGCAATTTTCCGTTAAGCGCATATCTGCAATGAAATGATTTATTTAATTAAAGTTGCAAGGTTGAATGTAAGGTTGGATGACCAGAGAAATAAAAAACACGAACCTGACCCACATTTCCCTTTCATTTTTACTTAATTATGTAAATAGCTGAAACAAAATGGAAAGTTAATTTATTGACTCTGAATCAATGCCAGCAAATGGAGGATCGGCAATTAAAAAGAAAACAGCCAAACAGAGAAAAACATTACAAAGTTCAAAACATACTTTCCTAAAAATGTTATTTCTTAAAATTTCTCCTTTTATTTTCTAGCCATGAAAATTAAAAAAAAAAATGTTTATTTTCAAATTCTACAATATTCAAATGAAAACAAATAGTAGAAAATTTGCATTTTCTGAAAAAAAATGGATAACATTCGCATTATTCATGGAAAATGTTGAATTGGATAAAGTTTAAACGTAATAAACTAAGCAATGGATTAACAACAGGGTTTAATATTCATTGTTTAATTAGCGATTAATAGAAAAATCTATTTTTATTGCATTTCTATAGGAATTTTTATCCCCTTCTCGGGCTAATTTTCCGACAAGGACTCCTTGGGAAATTATTTCAAATTGTAAAAATAGTTCGTTTCTACTCCTTAAATAGGCCTACCAAGTTTCAAGAAGATTCTTTCAAAACTTATTAGAAACACACACACACAGATTGATTGATTTGATAAGCCTCACTTTTCTTTTGGAAAGTAAGAAAAAGAAAAGGAAAAATAAATGAGCTCTACCTGATATACCTTATAAAAGAGTACATAAATAGCTCAGTAGATGACAGCTCAAATTCTCAGTAAGTTTTAAACTTTGTAAAGATATTATTTGCTTACTAAGGAAGCGAGCCTGTGTCTATTCCCCCTCCCCCCTTCCTTCCCAACAACTTTTCAACTGTTCGATAGATCTTCTTGAAGTTGGTATGCATATTTACAGACCTCAATGGAATCTTTTCCAAGTGAATCCATGTCTAGAAATTACCAATGGATATTAATCCTTTTAACTAATCAATGATTTAAGAGTGATTTGGTTTGATCTAGTTGTATTTAGACAACTTAAGTATATAATGCGGAATATTTCATTTTTTCAGAAAATAGAAAAAAAGATTTATTGTTTATACAGCAGATTTAAGTAATATCTGCTGATTATAAAAAAAAATATTGTTTATAATTTATTGTTATTTATTTTAAGTAACTTTAAAAGTAAATGTAGGGCCTTCGTTTGTACAAATGTAAATGTGTGGTTCAAAAGTAGGTAAAATGTTAATATTATATTTTTTTTTTATGGAAAGTAGGCTTTACATTCTTCTTCTTTATCAAAACAAAGCCACAGTAAGAGACGTAATTGTCAGTGGCAATATGAAGAGGACTTCTCTCAATTTCACTTGTAAGTATGATTTATAAACAAATCTAATTTTCATATGATTTTAAAAAGAATAAATCTACTTCCCTTGAAATTCCTTACTTTTTTCTTTCTTTTTAATTTTTTTTAAGTCGTGAAATTAAAAAACCAAAATGCTATATTTATTTCCAAATTATAAGGGGCCGTTCAAGTATTACGGAAGCACATTTTTAGTCATTTTAGAACCCTTCCTTCCCTTGTAATAAAAAAAAAAGCAGATGCCCCCTTAGTAAGAGTTGCTAAATCATGAACAGTAAATATCATTGAAATACATATGAAATACTGAGGAGAAAAAATGTTTGTCTAACCATTGATCCCTCCCTCCTCCTTGGTAGCAAAAATAAGGAAGGCTTGACCTCCCCCGAATGCTTATTTTATTACTTAAACGGCATCTAATATATACTTATATTATTGATTTTTCATTTTCTGAAAAAAATTAATCCGCATTACTTATTTAATTGTGAAAATTGGATTAACTTTAATCATATCAATACTGGCTGGATCTTCTTTGTATGCATAAGTAATGACCATCTAACTTTTATATTTCAAATCTTTTTCAAGTGGGTTTTTGTTAGAGCGAGAATTTAATAAATATTCCCTTTGAAAGACATTGGCACCAAAGTAATGGATCTTTACCAATGTCTTAAACAATGAATGTTCATCGTTTTAGCTAATCCATTAATTCGTGCGTAGTAACATAGAACTAAAATTACTCTCCTTCAGACCCTACGCACATAATGAGGATTTAATTATTTTTTTCAGAAAATTCAGCAGATATTGTAAGTCGAAACAACTCTTCAAAAAATGTTATTTGTTCTTGAAATTTCTTTTTTTTTCTTTCTTTATGTTTTTAAAGTCTTGAAACCATATGTTTAATTTTCAAATAATTGTAAGATCTATGGAATGCAAATTTTCATTATCTGGAAAAAATACATTTAATCTGTTTTATTTACTGAAGCTGTTGGAGTAGTTTTAGACCTATCATAAACCATGCATTAATTAATGGGTTAGTAATTAACGTTCATTATTTATTATAATGAAATATTAATCTCCATTTTTGAGATTCTAACGCTTTTCTATGGGTAGTTTTGCCATCTTCTCTTGGTAATTTCTCCACAAATTGGAAACGGATTCACAAATAAACATTTTAAATCTAAGTTATTAAAAAAAAATTAAGTAAATTTAAACTTCAAATTTTAAAATTTTCAAGGTGTCTTTTCAGGGTGTCCCACTTTGCAGCTTATATTTCAATTTTTTTTAATTATATTACATTATATTATATTATATTATATTAAGGAATGGAGGAAAGGAGAAGATATAGATTTGAGGTCTTTAAATATGCATGTCATATTTCAAGAAGGGATGTTCCGACATGGCCGAGCGGTCTAGACGGCGGTCTGCCGTGAGGCCGATGTGTCGGAACCTGGGTTCGAATCCCGGCATTGGCATGGATGTTACTTTCTCCTTCTGTGTTTCTGTGGGTATAGCGTGAGCTGCCTCCTAAGGCGTACCCTGGGCAATGTTTCGTCGGCTAAATGCTCACATTTCTCGTTCCTTGTTGAGACCAATAGTGTAAATACTAAAAGCCCTGGCATTGGCCAAAAACAAATATTTCAAGAAAGTCAGTCCAGACATTCAACAATTACGGGGATACAGACAAACAGTAAATTCTGGTTATCCGCGGACTCCGACTCCGACAATTCGCTTATCCACTTCTATTAATTTATTAAATTTCAACAATAACAGAGAAGCGTATTGTTAATGAGTATGTTTCAGCAAAAGCTCCTACGTGCAAACTCATTGTGATGAGCTGTGTGTGAAATTTAAAATAGTATTCTATAGTTATAATTGGAAAAACTGTAACTTCATAAGTTGATGATTGAAAATTTCAACTATTCTAATATTAGCAGAGTAAGCAAAATTGAATACTATAATTATCGGATTGAAATGTTGATAACTCTCTTTCTCACTTGCATGTAGTATTAATAGACTAACATCGGAAAAATTCAGGCATGATTTAATATTGCCATAACAAAACTAAATATATTTCTTTCATAAAATCACAATACTACTTTTAAAATTAATTAGTAAACATTACGCACAGTTCTTCAGTTGTAAAAGTTTAAAAAGTTCAAAATTCACTGAATATAGTTTCTATCGAAACTGTAAATCCTAGTCTTTTCACTTAACAATAAGTTCATCTAACGGTGAATAACATAGTTGATGTGACACATAACTTTGCACTATAATCAGATACGCAATCATTAACTAATCCGAAGTTGTTCCACAACGAATTCTACTATTGTTCGATATACTACATACATTTACTACTACATATAACTACGATATATTTCTCAAAATTCTTCTTCGCGTCGATCGTTTAAAATCAAAATCACTTACTTTAATCTTGTCTGAATGCAGTAGGATTTCGTAGACATGTAGTATCACCGTTTCACCTTATATTTAATAATATTTAATGAACGTTATATTTAATATTTAAAACCAAAACAATTCAATCCCTTGTTTATTCCCTTTCATTTGTTTTAAACAAAAGGATAGTGATTCTTCTCCAATACTCTGTTACAAAATAATAGTCATTGAGATGGCACTTTCAACAAAAAGGTTAATGAGTTCTCTATTGTTAAGTCTTTATCACTCTTCATATTAACTGAATAATAAGAGTTTGCATATTGCTATCTTTCTATTTTCACAAATTTGAGAAAATTACAAGCTGAATGATAAGATTCGTATGAATTGCTTCGTTGTGGAAATTCGGAAGCGTCAGGATAACGAAAGTCTGTAGTGAAGAGGGTCCGTAGTAACCTCATCTCATTTTTCCTTTGGGAACAATATTTCAGTAACTGCTTTCAGTTAGCATAGAACACATTCACCTTCAAACGATAATTGACTGTATTTGGAACATTTGATGAGTGACGCTTTTCTAGGAAGGTAGGTTAAAAAATTTTCTTTTTTTAAAAATTACTAATTGATATGATTTACATCGATTAATTTTCTATATTTTTTTTCCTTTACATTCAGGGTTCACTGTCATAGCTTTTTTTCTACTCGTAACTTTACTGTTGGTGGCTTCTTTCTTAGCGTATCTGTATTGCAGGGAAGTTTTTTGGGGCCGCTTTTCTTTTACTGGATTTATTTGTTAAAGTTTCAATTACAAAATAAGTTTCTAGTCTTTAATAATGCAGACCATTTCTTTGAAAGCCATACAAATTTGTTGTAATTTGTTATTAAATGTAGAAAAGGATTAGTGGTAGACTTAGTAAATCCTGGTTGTCCTTAATTCCTATTCCCTTAGCCATTTCTGTAAAAACTCATGCCTCCACCCAACGCTATCTCTTTGCGCCCATTCGCGCCCATGCGCACTAGCGAATTTTTTTTTTTTTTTAATTTCAGTAAATAATAACAGCGAAGCGTTTACTAATGAAAGTATTTTATGAAGCGCTCCTACGTGCAAATACATAGTGATGAGTTTCACTCACCCTTCAACGTAAGATTCAAGGTTATAAAGTTCACTTTTTTTTATTACATTTTCGTGTTAAAGTGTGTATTCACATGCTTTATAATCGATTTCTTTCTATGCCGGAGATACTGTTAAATATATAAGTGAAATACCTTTCTAAAGAATATACTATAGTACGGTAAGCATAAGAACTTTACACGAAATGATGTGTTTATAGTAACGGGTAGCGAAAGCGTAGAGTGAAGAGGATTCACCGAAAACTAACCTCATTTCCCCCATACAATCAATGCTTTACTAACTGCGGTTTCAAATACATGAATGTAACCCTTCCTTCCCTCGGCTAATGATACTGAAATGTCCCAAGCCATTTGTGTTTCCAAAGAAATTATTAGGATTCTTGACTAATTGGTTTCTTTATTCACTCATTACCTTTCCTTGGAAGGTAGGGTAAGATGGCGAACTTAAGTTTCAGATTTTTTCCTCAGCTTAGTAAGTGGTTTAAAAACCTGAAATTTGAAAGGAAACTTCTTGTAACCTTTAAGTTCAATAAAAAAAATGTGAAACGCTGTTTTACCCTCTTGAATTATGAGAAATATCTCATAAAAAAAGAGTAATTTTCGTCATCTTACCCTATCTACTGGGTAAGATGACGAAAGGGGGTGGGTAAGATGACGAACAGGTAAACGTAACCTACATTATAATATAAACATTTTATTTTAAAAATGCAGAGAAACAATTTCACTTACTAACGAGTGGCGTGAATTAGAAAAGTCAAGGATGAAACAGTTAAATTACAATAACAGATTGCTCGTAATGAAACAAAACTTAGAAGAATTAGGTTCAACAAAAATTTAGAAGAACATTAGTGTTGGCTCTGGCAAGTTAAGTTTCTTTGCTGCAGCATTTACACTTGAGGTTTTATCTTTTACTTCAGCAATAGCTGCATTCATTGTCTCCTTATCCCACTTTCCCCTGTTACTTTTCCTTGTATAATTTCGTGGCATGTTGTTTATAATATCTAAAACATTCATAGATAAACAGTCATACATGAGCATTTAAAGTAAAAGAAAAAAAAATAACTGCAACTAAAATTCAGTTTCAAAACCAATTTTTAAAATAGGACAAAAGCTATTCATAAAAGTTACTCAAAAACATGTTGGATAACTAAGCAAACTTCTCGTCATCTTACCCGCCCTGCCATTCACCAACTTACCCCACGCCGCCAATTTAGTTTAGAACTTATTTATCATTACCGTAGCTTATCGTAAACAACCTACACCATACATGGTTCTTTACATTATGAGTTCTATTTTGAGAATATTTTATGAAAGAGTAAAAACAACGTAACGTACTCGAGTAATTCTTACGCTGTGAAGTCGAAAAATTACAAACACATGGGAAACAAACACATCTTAGTCGCTACTGCTCGCAAAACAATCTTGCCCGACATCGTTTGCAGTGAACTACGTTACTAATCACCTGAGTCTCAGAAATTGCTTGGACAGGTGCTCCTATCTATGAATGCGTCGGAGAAATACCGAGTTCGTCATCTTACACTCTTCGTCATCTTACCAGACTTTCCCCTACATAGATATATTTAGATAGGTGTAGATTTTTCTGCTAAGTTTATTTCCTCAAAACTTAATGTTAAAAAAAACGAATAAAAAAAAAACATAATTCAGCAATTTCAAAATGTCAAGTAATTATTTCAATGTTATCACGAACTAGAGTTACAAAAGTTAATTTGAAAGATTGACGTGAAGTACTTTAGATAGTTTAGAAGAATTAAGTAAGATACAGTGGTGGTCAAAATTATAAGGACAAGGGAAAAAATCGCCAAACTTGGTTACAGTTGGCCGGAAAATTAGGCAAATTTTACGGCTGGAAACCAACGATAAATGCAGCATTTTTTATTAGTTTTTATGGAAATATATGGGAAATTCATAAAATGTATTTTGGATTTAGACAGCCCTGTGATAAGGACAAAATTATAAGGACAATGCTATTTGTGTGTTCTAAAAAGCAAAATTTGCATGTTTTTTGTTCAGCACACGGCACTCCCAGACGATATAAATGCATAGTAAGAGATTGCGAACGTCGTATTCTATTTTTTCAGTCATGCCACTAGGTACGAAACTTTCGGAGTTTTAGAAAGGGAAAGTGGTTGCTTTTAAAAGTTCAGGACTTACTGTACATCAAATTTCGACAAAGCTGAATAGATCGAGAACGGTTATTTATAATTTTCTTAAAAATCCCGAAAAATATGGACGGCAAAGACGTATAGGTAGGCCATCTTCTGTTTCTGTGCGTGTGAAAAGAATGATAATAAGGCGAGCTTGCTCCAAAAAACAAACATCAACGGAAATTAAACGGGAATTAAACTTACGATGCAGTGTTCGAACTGTTCGACATGTTTTACAAAAAGAAAAAAACGTTCGTTATGGAAAACTTATGTCACGACCACCTCTTACAAAAGTTCATAAGAGACTGAGGATGGAGTTTGCCAATAAATGCATTACTATGGAAAAAGAAGTGCGATGATGTTATCTTTTCTGATGAGAAAAAGTTTAATTTGGATGGACCAGATGGTTTTCGCTACTTCTGGTATGATCTCCGTAAAGAAAAAGAAATTTTCGCAAACCATAGATTTAGAGGTGGCTCAGTGGCTGGTCTGGGGAGGTTTCGCAACTGGCGGAACTACTCCAATAGTTTTTGTGCAGGGCAAAATTAATTCTGAGAGGTATATTTATATATTGGGCAATAATCTTTTACCAAAGCACCGTCAATTACGAGTAGAGACTTTTTGTTCCAGCAGGACAATGCCTCAGTACACGTTACTCAAACTTCGAAAGCATGATTTGATGCTCATTTCGTGAAACTACTTGACTGGCCGGCCAGAAGCCCAGATCTAAATCCAATTGAAAATCTGTGGGGTATTCTGGCACACGAAGTATACAAAATGGTATTCAATATCAAAATAAGCAAGAACTTTGTCCTCCATCGAAAAAGCTTGGAAAAAAATTTCTAAAAACATTCTGAAGGAACTGTCAAACTCTATGACATCAAGACTGATAAAAGTGATTGAGAAGAAGGGGGAGATTATTAATTATTAGTGTGTTTCAGGCCAAAACATTCATTGTCCTTATAATTTTGTCCAGTTTTTACAATGACATTTTTTTGTTAAATTTGGCAAAACATTCAAATTTTGCATTTTCCAATGTTTTGCATTCTTCAATGATTTCTAGCATAAAAAGGCATTTTATTTATACATTTCACTTTATTTACTTCACAAATAATTTTTTTCTGTGCAATTTTCATTTGTCCTTATAATTCTGACCACCACTGTATCAAGTCAATTAATAATATTTAATGTCAATGTTTAATATTATTGAATATTTAATGTCAATGTTTAATATTATTGAGATGATATAATCCGTTTGTTGAAGTTACTTGGTTATTTGGTAACTTATTGTTAGGCAAAGGGATTAAAAGAAAGCTCTAAAGGTAGTTATTTTGCTTTCCGTATGATTTCAGAACTGTGATTTGATTTTATTGTGCTACAATTCAATGTTAAGAATGGATAAAAATTTCACGACAATTTTATAGAAGTTTCACATCACAGTGAAGAATAAATTCTACTTTTGGAACTTAGTGTCTAGCAACGTTGTTCGTCAAAGTATTCCACGATAAAGGAGCTAAATGTATATTGGAATACTAAATATAAAGTTATCTGTAAGTGGTAAATATTAATTTGAACATTATTAATTCTGTAGATACGAAGCCTACTACCTAGAATGCTAAATTAACATCATATTCTATAAATGAATATTATACAGAATATTACGAGTATACATGAATGCTATATATGGGAATCCGATGGATACGAATGTTTAGTACAAGAGTCTATTTATGTATTTTATAGAATATATTTATTGTTTTTATTTGGGACAGTGCTAGTTCTGGTTCTTCGTTGCGGTTTCAAAATTACTCTTTTGAAGTATCTTATATGAACTTACAGATAATAATCAATTTGAATTAATAATTCCATCAATAATTTTGTAAATATTTTGAAAGAAAGTTAGAAAAACAACTTGAACTAAATTATTCTTGTTATATTGACTGAGGATGCGAAGTGTTATTGGAACATATATCTTATTTATCAGTTGGTCATTTGAGTAGTTGGTCTGTTGACATGTGCATTACGCTCAAATGTATCAATGGATTTTATTAGAATTTGGAACGCTGCTTATCTGTGCTCTAACTTTAAATATAGGCCCATTTATTTTGGTCTTCACCCCTCGTATTCTTCAAAAATACCCCCACAATTCCTCGCTTAAACTCCATTAAAGTTTGGTACACAAGTCCAACGTATAACGACTAGTCTCTTCTCCCCTGTCCCTTGTCTTCCAGATGGACACCCCCACCATTGAATGAATGGTCCTTTCCTATTACGCAATGACAGTTGAAGTATATCTCACTTAAAAACAAACGGATACTTTGTATTATTGTTACTATTAAAAAGATAACAGAAAAGCAAATAGCGCAGAGTTTTAAGTCAAGTAGAGTTACAGTTTTACTATCATAATTTCCCGTTTGTATTTAAAATACTTTACTGTGATATTTATCTACGACAATTTGCAAAAATTATTGCAACAGTTTGTTGCCAATGACTAAACTACAGTCAATCTTAAATGTCTTCATTGACTTTATTTTAACGAAAACTTAAGATAACTTTGGTATTTGGTTAATATTAAGTACACGGCGATCAGAGCTATTCATTTAGTGAAAGGACTTAAGGAAAAATATAAATATCATAAATATCAAATGTACGAATTATTACATTTAAGTCTCATTAGTTCAATTGTAATGATCTCAAAGAATAAAAAAGACATTCTAAAGTAAATAGCAATAGAGATCAACATTCATGACCTTTGATTTATTATTAGTCCTTTTGTGATTTTTCACCTACTCTTCAAACCAGTCACTCTGTTTGTGTATAGTCCCATGTCCACTAATAATTTTTTTAATGACTAAATGGATCTTCTTGCAACTTGGTATGCACATTTAGAGAAACGGAGATGATTTAATGTTGGTATTTGAAATCTTTTGTAAATGGATTCTTGTCTAGAAATTACCAGGAGAAGGTATCAAAAATCCCCTTAGAAGGCATTGGAATTTAAACAATTGAATTTTTAAATTTTTAAATTTGTACGATGTTGAAAAATATCAATGTGGTTGATATTTTTTTAACTAATCAATTACTTAGTATATCGTTTGATACGATTAAAATTATTTTGATTTAGACAATTTAAATAAATAATGAAGATTTAATTGAGTTATAATTTAAGTTGTAAATATAAATAATGTATAATTTTTTAACATAGTTTTTTCTTAAGCTAAATTGTTTGTGGTGATTTTGTTTAATGTGTGTATATTATGTATTTGTTCAATTCTTTAAAATCTATGAAAATAAAAGAATAAAACTCAATTTTTTGTTATTTGTTTGTTTATTTTCCGTATGGATAACAATATCATCATCATTTCACACATAAATACAGTGCCACCATGTGGCGACCGAAAGTACTATTGGTAATACTGTACAACAAAGGCCTAAGCGTCATTTGACAAAATTAAAAATTAAAAAAAAAAATTGAAATTCTCAATCAGTGACTGTTTAGAACAGATAAGGGTGGGCGGCGTAGGAGAGGGGGTGGGCATAAGAGTGGATACCGAAGTTGTGGGCATAGGAGTAAGGGTGGGCATAGGCAGCTCTGGCGACAACTGGAGCAGCGACGGCAGCGGCTACGGGGGCAGCATTGGGGCGGATGGCGTGGTCCTTGGCGTTGACGTAGAGACCGTATTCACTTCCGGTGGTGACTTGGCGGGTACCGAAAGCGTCAGAGACGTAGTCAGTGGTGCGGATGTATCCATTGGGGTCCAATTGGCTGTTGGTTCCAGTCTTAGCACCAGGGAATCCAGTTTCATGGGAAGCCTTGATGTCACCAGTGAAACCATCAGAAGTGGAGTAACCAGAAGCGTAGTTACCGAAAACCTAAAGAAAGAGTAGCATTGTTAACTAACTGCACAAAAGTACGTTCTAAGACGCTGTATACTGAACAAGCTTTTAGAATATCGATTCTAGTTTTAGAATGAAAAAATGTTACGTACATCCTGGGATCTGTAGATATCCCTGGCGTTGGTGGCAGCAGCCACAGCTGGAGCTGCGTAAACAGCTGGGGCGCCATAAATGGCACCAGGGGCGGCGTAAGCCACAGCCACGAGGGCGAAAAGGGCGACAATCTACAAAAGATAAACGAGAATATTAATTTTAAAGCATTAAAAAAGAAATCTTAATATTTAACACAAGTAAATAGCTTCTGATAAGTGTATATGAAAAGAACAAAAGAAGCTCAATTAAATCAATATATTTCACTAAAAAAGAATCTTACAATTGGTTTAAATAATTTCTCGTTATATTCAATAAGTGCAATCGATGCTAAAAATGAACATATTTGAAATATTATCAAACGCATTTAGAAAAACGAGTTTGATAGAATGCTTAATTTTGAAAACGGGATCATTAATACAAACATTGAATATGTCTTAAACGAAGATGTCTGGGTAAACCTAGGAGTTCTTTAGGTATCCCATAATCCTTTGTTTCCCAAACGAAACAGCTGAGTTCTTACCTTAAAGGCCATTTTAGAGAGTTGTGTGAAATGAGACCGTTGAGTTGGTACTGAAAGATCTGAACCGTTACTTGGTATTTATATTCCACCCGTAACCCTGACATTCGAGGGTTGGGCCTCTCAAAAAACCACGCCACATATCAGTAGCGGGCCAAAGTTGACCCTGAATTCCCGCTCCCTAGGAAATAAATTTACAAGGTTTCGTCTTTTTTTTTTTGTCCTCAGGTTAAAAAACCTGCGAACCGTCGAGAAGCAGTCGATTTTTAATGTTGATTGCACACGTAATTGAGAAACGGCCTTCATATAATTAACCTCGGACGTTCGATCTATACCGTTATTCCGTGCGTCAGCCAATCATATACAAGCACCTGTCATATTTTACCAATAACATTGGCTCTATTTCGACAAAGAACTCATGTTACGACATAAATCTGGAAACCTTCTCTAATTCACAACAGATCACACGATACTATTATTAGAAGTAGCTAAGGTTTAGAATAAGAAAACAAAAGCTAAGTTTTTTAAATGTTTCCTCATTAAAGGTAGCCTAATATCAGTATTTATAATTTCCTAATGTACATAGAATTCAGAATGACAGAGAAATAATTTTTTTTTTTTTTTTTGGCAAAATTACAAATAGATACTCAAATGATTTTCAAATGGAGAATTTTTCTTTCTTTCTTACTTTATTTTTTTATTTTTTTTTATTAACTGAGTAACTTAAGCATCTGAGATCTTACTATTGAACTTATTATTTGTTTATCCATTTGTTATTTTGTTCGTTGAATTACGATGAAATTTGGTTCATCAACTATTGAAGATGGAACTCAGAAAAAGGCTCATTCCTCGAAAATGACCTCCCTAAAACGACTGGACTGATTTTTTTAAAAATTGGTGTGAGATTTATTTATGATCCAACGTAAAATATAAGAACTGTTACTTTGATCTCTATCCTATCCCCAAAACTCAAAACTGTCTACGCAATGGACAGCTGAGAGTCTATTATTTATTTATTTAAGTTTTCTGTGTTAGATTCATCTGAATGGTGCACATAATAAATGAAAAATATTTATTTTTCTTCTATTATTTCTTTAATTAATTTAATAATTACTGCAGTCTTACAAAATGTTCTCATTTACCAGTGAATTTAGATATTCATTAAACTTTTTTTTTTTACCAATTCTTGACGATACCTTTTTAAACCAACCTATTAGCAACTTACCATAGATTAGGTCTTTTAGTTGTAAACCCTATTGTTTTATTGCATAGTGAGGATTGAGAACGCAGTGATGAAGAGGAATCAATAGTATTCAGGTTTTAAATAAACAAAGTAGCAAATTTTACGGAAATCCGTCCCGTTGTTTTAGCGTGATGCAAATTGGTTTCAGAAAAACCAATTTAGGAAAAATGCTCGAATTGAATAGTAAGGCTTCAATCCTCAGTCAAAGTTATAAATAAATAAATAAATAAATAAATAAATAAATAAATAAATAAATAAAAGCGCTTTTATTAATTCAAATAATCTTTTTAGAATTATCCTTAATTCCTTTAACTAGCGAACGAAGAGTTTACATGTAAATCCCTGAAGAATTTAACAAAAAAAAAATCAATCCATTTTTAGCCTCCAATATCTTTTTCTTTTCTTTCAGAAAGGATAACGTGTGGTTTCTTTAAACTTCTTTGTAATCATTTTTCATGGTTGGTAGATTTTTCCAGAAAAACAAAAAAGTCAGCTGACTTTTTTCCTTCCTTTCGTCAAGGATGAAGAAAGAAATGAAAGAGAAATACCCAGGGAGAAATTCCTTTGAGAAAAGATTCTTTGAATTCATTAATTCCATCATTAATTAAACTTCATGTATTAATTCAAAGGAGAGAATCCATAATTTAGGCTTAAGCCATTTTAAATGTGTGAATTTGAATAAAAAGTTCCTCAAAGAACTCGAAGCCTATTTTGCTTAAATCTTCCAATTGTTTTTAATTTTTTATAAATCGTAAAAATAATATAAAACTCTTCATTATTTTTTAAAAAAATGAATATCTGCTGAATAAAAACAGTTGCTTTTCTTTCCATTTTCTGAGAAAAAATAATTCAATTCCTATTGCTTGATTTAAAAGGGTCTGAATAATTTTAATCACTTTGTAGCTCGCGCAGATATTATAGAATAACTAAGCAGATGAAAAACCCATGTTTTTAGAAAATTTTGAAATTCATTTAGAAAAACTCTTAATTCTATGGGGAATTTTGTCACTTCTCTCGCTAATTTCTCGAACACGGGACCCCCCCCCCCCACTCAAAAAAATAGAAATATTAGATCATCTCTAGTTCTTAAATAGTCATAGCATGTTTCAAGGAGATCAAATGCAGAGGTTCAAAAATTATAAGGAAATACACATTCATAAAATTTCATATAAAAGTTTTACACCAACAAGTAAGTATAAAAGTCCACTGCCTTGTTATTAAAGAATAGTTCTCAAAATGCAATAGGATATTTGAAATAGGAAATAGAATAAATATATTTGTGTTCATCTATACACACATAATTTGGAATCATGGAATGACTGAGTTCTGGCCACCACACACAGTTCTAATAAAATACATAAATAAGAATACAATAAATGCGAGCGCTTTCGAAGTGATCTACACTTCGTCCTCAAGCGGAGAAATGAATAACATATTCGAAAATAAGAAATGAGATCCAACGGACGTTTGAGTTGGGCGGAACCATTTGGGATTTAGGAGTGTTGGCATTTATTGTATTCTTATTTATGTATTTTATTAGAACTATGTGTGGTGGCCAGAACCCAGTCATTCCATATTAACTTAAAACACACGTAAAACACCTTCCATAATTTGGTATCGTTTTCATTTTGATGATTTTATTAGTTATAATGTTGTATAACAAAAAATAAGCTCTAAATTACATTGTAGTATAAAAAGAATTAGTTTATTATTGTCCATTGATATTTTTTTATTCCTTTTTCCAGTTATTAATTATATTCTGGCGCTAATTTCTAATTTATTTCTATTTTTTTTTGTCAAGGAAAAAATTTAAAAAATAAATATTAAATCGTTTCTAATCCGTAAATATTCATAGCAAGTTTCAAGAAGACACTTGCAGTGATTCAAAAGTCGTTAGGAGTCAAAAATTAATATTTTTTTCATCGTGATAAAGGGAATAATGATACTCAACTGTATTTCTATGGTAAGTCTTTTATGTTTTGTATAATATTTGTCGATATATCTCATCCATCGATGTAAGATTTCCTTTATTTAATCCATTAAATTCTCCTGGAAAACGGAAGGAAAAGGCCGATTGGGATCTATGCAAAGAAGTTGATAAAGTGCTGTATAAAAATATTTTGACTTTTTTCTTCATTAAAATCAAAGAGATTTCAATGAAATATTTTATTAACATGGCAATGTAAAGTTTCATGAAATTATAAATTGAAAAAGGAGACTTTGAATTATATCAAACAATTTTATATAAATAAACTAGTAAACTTAAAGGTTTCCAAAAAAACTAGTAAACTATATAAGATTTTAAGGAAATTTTAGTTGGCGCACCAGCTTTCCACTCCTCTCAGAAAAGTGTCCTTATAAATAGTTGTTTAGATATTCTTTTAAGTTACCATAGTTTTCATTTACGATTACAAATGTAATTGAAATTTCATCTTCCAAGGGAAAATGGTTTTTAGCTTGTAATGATTTCAGTTGAAAATTACTTTTTGAGCTTCTATTTTAAAGTTAGGAAAATAAAAGTTGTTTTGTATGTAATATGAAAATAGCTAATATGATGCATTTAAAATAAGAAATTATAATCATTCTGTTTGAAAGTATTTTTTTTAACATTTGAAATAAATATGGAACAAATTAAATTTTACAACATTTTAAATAGACTGAATTTCGTTGATAGCAGTTTTCTCAGGATGCTCCCATTTTCCTTTATTGAAGTCATTTATAACAGTAACTTTTTCAATTACTCAAATTTCTTCATAATTAGTTTCCGCTCATCAAGAAAGAATGGGTTTGGAGACTAACGCCACCTGGATTAAAGATCGCGAACTAACCGAGGCATTTAATTCTGATTCAGCTTTTAGGCGTCAGTTGCAAACTTTGTCAAACTTTAATTTATCAAATTAGAAACGTTAGTTTTCAGGATTCTACGTCTTTAGGCTCATTATTTGCTAAGATCTAAAGATTATCTTTCTTACCTAGTTCTATAAATACGTAGCTAAATCTAATTATTTCATATTTTGGAATCATTATTGAAGCACCTGATAATTACAAAAAAAAAAAAAACATTGGAAGAAATGCTTCAATGTCTCATAAATTGCAGGGTCTCTTATTTCTCAAGTGAAATGTACTGAGAAATAAGAAGTTTAAAAGAACTTAAAGCCTACTTTCTTTAAAATGTTATTTCTTAAAGTTTCTTTTTTTCCTTTAAAAAAAAAAAAAACAAGGAAATTCGATATTTATTTCACATTATAATATCTTCTGAATACACTCGAATAAAAATTTTCAGCTTTCCTGACAAAAATTCATTAAATTTACTTAAGTTTAACGAGTCGGATTAGTTTTGCCCAAACAAACCATACGCTATTTCATGAATAAGCCAAATTCATGAATTACTTTTTAGAATTACTTTTTAAAAGAATTACTTTTTATAAATTGTTAAAACACTGAATTATTAACAGAGATTTGATAGAATTCCATTGTTTAGGATCTAGTGTCGTCTTCTCGGGCTGATTTCTCTACTAGAACCAGAACAGAAAGAAGTTACATCGTCTCTTCCTAATGACAGATCTCGAAATCTGTTCTTTCCTTACCTTCCATCAACTTCTTTGATCATCTGCAGTCATTTTAATCTCTCTTCTTGTTCTCAGAATCCACTTTTCAATTGCTATTACACATCCATCAATGCTTTTTCTTGTTACAGATCCCGCCCCATTTCACTACCTTTTTCGGTTTGACAAATTAATTAATATTTCTTATATTTAATTTATTTAATATTTCTTAATGAAGTAAAAATTATTAATAAGATTAAAATTAACTATACAGAACTAAGACTACTGAAAATTACAGCATTCAGTTCATTCTAATCTTGTTAGAAATAAAATTTTAATGTTAATTTTTTTTTATTATTTATTATTTTAGCTTTCTCTCCATTCTTACAGAATCCCCATATATGTTTTTTTCGTATATCTGTGTGTGTGTGTATCTCTGTCTGGTGCCTTCAAAAAAAAAAAATTAAAAAAAATAATAAAAAGTCTTCTGAAATATGACATGCATATTTATGGACAAGAGTCTATCTCATTTTTACATCTTTAGGAGTA
The DNA here is from genome assembly GCA_023159025.1 of Thereuonema tuberculata. Taxonomy (NCBI): domain Eukaryota; kingdom Metazoa; phylum Arthropoda; class Chilopoda; order Scutigeromorpha; family Scutigeridae; genus Thereuonema; species Thereuonema tuberculata. The sequence goes on along the minus strand of JAFIDM010010028.1, from coordinate 49,346,292 downwards.
TGTTATTGTACTATTTACAAAGGTAGTCTGGATTGGTCAACAATGAAGCAATATGATTAAGGCTACATATTTACAGATATAGAAAGTTTTATTTTTTTCCTTTATATACAATTTTCACAACAATAAGAAAAGTAAAAAAAAATGCCATTTTAAGCAGAAAGAGGCTACTTTCCTGGGCTCATCAGACTATTCAGTCTGAATATTTGTCTGCTTAATAACTTTTGAATTAGATAGCCCTTGATTGGATCTTCTTGAAACTTGATATGAAAGATCTTATATTTGAAACCTTTCAAGCGGGTTCTTATCGAGAGATTAATATGAGAAGGCGACAAAAAAATTCCCATAGAAACAAAATAGAATTTTTATCTTATTTCTATTCGTGTTTCATTGTCTTAAATAAATGGGAATTGACTTTTTTTCATCGCTTAATACAATTGAAATTAAACCGATTTCAGTAAGAAAGTTTTAGACAACTACAGTAAGTAATACAGATTTCTTTAATTTTTTTCAGAAAACGGAAAATTTGTACTATTTGTATTCAGCAGATATTATAATATAAATATAGTTTTTGTTATTATTTAAAAAAAGTTAATTCCCATTTATTTA
>JAFIDM010010028.1:49275785-49335683 GCA_023159025.1 Thereuonema tuberculata | reverse complement strand
CAAGGACCATTTGTAAAAATAGACAGATCATTAATATATCAGATCTTTCAACTTTACTTTTCTATAAGTAAAGTTGGAAGATCTGATATATTAATGATCTGTCTATTTTTACAAATGGTCCTTGTTTAACGGGTCTTGATTGACAAAGGGGCCTCTAGAGTAACCCCTTTGAATGCTACTCTTTGTGAATAGGCTTCATCAGATCATATTTACAAATGAGAAATTCTGAAGAACTTAAAGCCTACTTCCCTTCTCTCCAGTTTCTTCAAATTACTTAATTTTTCTTTTATTTTATATTACTTTTTTTTAAATCTTAAAACAACAATAAAAAAAACAACTCTTAAAAAAATCCCATGATGAAATTCTTTATATCTGAACTAATATATGGATAAGTTTTATGAAATAATGTTGCTTATTAAATTTCTATTATGTAATAGAAGGGATAACATTATTGTTTTATATTTTTTTTGTTATTTTTTATCTTGATTTATTCTACTATTTTATTGTTAATTTAATTTAATTTGATTTTATATTAATATAATGTAATTATTATGTAACTTGCACCTGCACACAGGATCTAGAAGTAGATCCTAGCAGGACTGTAATTTCTTAGTATTTTTAAATAATAATAATAATAAAAAAATTATATTTATTTTATAACTTATTTCTATGTTGGTTCATGTATAAACAATAAGAAAAATCCTGTTTTTATTTTAATGTTGTAATATCTGCTGAGAATATAAACATTACAAATTTTACATTTAGGAGAAAAAAATAAGTAAATAGACGTTATTTACTTAAATTGTTTAAATCAGAGTCATTTTAATCGTTTCAAGTCACGCTCAGTGGATTACCTAAAAGGATTAATATTTATTGTTTACGAGAATGAAATGTTAATAAAAATAGGAGAAAAATCTCATTCCTTTCACTGGGAATTTCCTTGCGCTGATTTCTGAACAAGGACTTTTTTTTAGAAAGATTTCAAAGATAAAAGTGAGATGAGCTTTAATTCGATCATCTAAAGAGATTTAAAGTTTCAAGAAGATCCATCGACGGTTCAAAAGTTAATACGGGAGGAGACTCAAACACACACACACAGACTGAGTGGTCTGATAAGCCTCAATTTTCTAAAAATATGAGTTAATTTAAAAAAAAAATCATTCAATAAATATATTATTTCTCTTATTCATCTGGAAAAGCCATTATTCATAAAAGGAGAATTATTTACAAAGAATTTGGATCAATACAGTAAAATTGATGATAATAAAAAAATAAAGGCCTTAAAATCAATGTGTACACACGTTTTGGATCTGCTTCTTGGCAATGTTAGTTTTGGAAGAAATGTTACTTAGGCCTAAATCTAATAAACAGTTGCTCTTTAAGTGCAAGGATAAACTACACCAGATTAAAGAACCAGAACTGAGCTAAAAGGATCAAGGACACATGGACTAATATTGAACTCGCAGCCTTCAAAATTAATTGAAACATTGTGCACGTAAATAGCTGCACTTCTAGTTTCCATTTCTACACTTGTCAGTTTTGTTCTACGAGAAAATGGTGAGAACTGATCATTTGTTCATTGGCAAAGAAGAAATAAAGGTAAAACCATTCTTGATTTGCTGGTGCACGTTTTTACACACACGCAAAGAAAGGATTTGATTCTTGTTCTAATGTAGCCGTGTTAATCTTCTACCTTCAAAGCTTGTTAGTAGTTATAATACGTGAACATGAAAAAAAAATTGTATTCACGTCAATCGTCGTTTCCACTGCTGCACTGAAAACCTATAAAAGTACATCAATTAATGACACACTCCATCGTTCTCCATCGTGTAATGGGGTCTGAGCATTAGGGGTTCATTTTGAGGACGAGAGGGAAATTAAATAATTGTGCTTCTGTTTTAAGAAATAAGCATTTATCAAATTTTAAAGAAATCAGTCCAAGCGTTTTAGCGAGGGATTTCGGAAGAATGGGAGGGACGCAGACGGAAATAAATGGACCAAATAATCAATTTGGATCACAAATAAACTATCTGTGCCAAATTTCAAAAGAAAAAAAGTGGAATAGTGAGATTTCACGTGCTTAGTTAACAACAAGTTCCTCAAAGAACTTGAAGCCTACCTTTTTATAATCTGACGAGCTTTTTCTTTTTTTTTCCGCCTACTTCCTAAGAATATGTGACTCATCAGATCATTCAGTCTGTCTGTGCGTGTTTCTCCGCTAATAACTTTTGAATCTTCCTGAAACTTCGTAAGAAAATTCAAGGACTGTAGGCGATCAAAAGTTGTATTGGGGAAATCTCTTCTAAATGGGGTCTTATTAAGAAAACTTCCCATTGAAAACATTAATACCCTTAAAACCTGAACAATGACTTTCTGTGGATATCTTCAATAATGGGTCTTAATCCTTTTGTGAATCATAATCTTTTGATCCCTGAGGAATCTCTACAATTTGGTAAAAACCACAGGTGAAGAGTCACGAAGAAGAAGGGAAAGATGTGGCCTGGGAGGCTTCTTATGACAAGGCTTGTATTTTGAATTTGTAACCTCGTTACAACACTCAAGGGACCAAACATTTTTGACGACTTAAGCGGAGTGACGACTTACACGGAGTGGCATTTTTGAAAAAAAAAAAAAACAAACAAAAAAAACCCCACTGAAATACAATATTTTCTTGAATTGCTATTGGATTCGGTGAGAAAAACAAGATTTTCAGAAATCAATACATGCAAATGAATGAGTTGTTATAGTTACCACATTATAATCGTTTTAAAAGAAAGGCAACGTCTGTCTTTGAAACGTTCCAGCCAACCATTGCTACCGCCGAAATCTACAATGTTCAACTCCTTAGCAATTTCCATGGCTTTTTCTTTAAAAATCACGACAGAATTCGGCACATTTTGCGATCTGGAATGTTTTAGCCATCGAACCAAAATCTTCTTCGAATCCTCCGAAGGGGTACGAAAGGAATGAAGTGACAGGCATGGTCGAAAATTCCCCGTAAAGGCTTGGCTTTCTTAAGGTGAAGGGGCGGGGCTGAAAAGACAACACGATGGCATGCAAAATGGAGAAGAAAGATGCTTTTGGCCATTTTTAGGGTGACGAGTTATCCGGAGTAGAATTAAATTTGGTGACGAGTAAAAGAGGGTTATTTTACATTATTGTGAATGAGACCTTGTCGGGACCAAAGGAAAACGACGACTTAAATGGAGTGACGACTTATCCGGGTGACGACTTAACGAGGTTTTACTGTAGTAGAATTCCCTGACTTAGACCTCAGTAAATAAATTCAAGTAAGAATGTAAAGCACGCTATTTATATTTACTTTTATAGAAAAATTTATTTTCTCATTTTTTTATTAATGCAGAATTATTTAAATTCTATATTTATAAAATATTATTATAAAAATGAGAATCTAGAAAAACACTGCAATAGGATTTAATTCCGAACTCATGCTAAGAATTAATAAAATAAATAATCCTTTTCGGCAACTGTTTCAGAATTGTTTCTAGTACAATCTAGCAACTGCTGACATCTATCGGAATTTCTGTGAACTAATAAAACAACGAATGCTGGTGCTGTGTATATTTCGGTCCTAAATTTAGATTACTTGATTTGTTTACTTTTGAAATTGTTACTTCATAACACATTGTTTCGAAAGTGAAAAGGAAGAAGCTAAAATTTTAGAAAATGGATTTTGACATTAACAATTGGAAATAAAATGAATGATAAAATAAATTTAATATTACTCAAATTATAAGAAATTGATAAATTTCTTAAGAGAACTGTTAATTAATTTTAAAATCAAGTTAAAGGAAAAATTTTTTAAGTAATTTGCTGTTTTCTTTTATTTATTTTATGTTTTTATATTTTATTTTGTATTTTTAAATTTAGAATTTTCGTATTCTATAATTTTAAATATTTATTTTAGCAATTAAAACAGCCTAGAAAAGTGATGTTCATCCAATGGCAAGGCTTTGTTCTTCCTTGAGAACTTTTGAACCATTGCTTGGATCTTCTTGAAATTTTATCCTTTATAGAATCCTAGGTAGAAAAATTAGCGAAGAATTCCACAGAAAATCTCAGAAACGAAATAATGTTATCTGACTATCAATAATAACCCGTTCAGTAATCCACTATTTTGTAGCTCTTTGATAGGATTAAAAATTCCCCGATTTTAATGAAAATGAGAAATTCCCTCAAAGTTAACAATTCAATCATTATTGTTTAATCGATCAATATTAGTAACTAAAATGCTTCCAGAAGAAAAAGAAGAAAAATATTGAATAGAAGGCTACAAAATATAAAAAAAAAATATATATAATATTTGTATGTGCGTATGTGTGATATAGACAGATGTATCGTGTATTTAAATAGACAGATAGATAGATAGATATGTATTTTAATATTAAAAAAAATAATTTTAAGTTTAAAATTTGCTCCTCAGCCTTTACTGACATCTGGTGGAGCTACGCTGAAATTTCTTCTTTCTGCAAATTTTTTTAACCAAATTTTTTTTAATGTTAAATTTACATTACTAAAATTAAAATATTTTTTTTTTATTATGGCAGTTTAATGTTTTTTATTATTTTATTAATTATTAAATAATAATTTTATTACTTTCATTTAAGTAATTATAAATTTATTTATTGATTTATTTGTTTATTTTATTAAAACTGGTTTGAAAAAAATAATCATTCATTATTTTTCTTATTTTTCCATTATTTTAATTATTATGAAAATTTTATTGGAGAACCTGTGTTTAAATATAAGCTAATTTTATTGTTAGCCAATAGATGTCGCCTGTAGTCTTGAAAGAAATTTTTGTTCTACTTTTCAAAAAATTAAGTTATTTTTAATAATTCGAAAGTTCTTTAATCAAACATGATTACAGTTCTTACGTCCAATGTGATATTTTCAGAAATCTGCAATAACACCTGCTGATCAACAATTTAAAAATTAAGGAAACTACTTTTTTTCCTTAACCTCAAACAATTTAACCAACAAAATTACAAAAGATTTTGTAACAGTAATTCTACAAATACACATAAAAAAATGCCATTTAGTCCAACAGATAAAAAAAAAATTAAGACTGCCGCCAATACAGAATTTTTCTTGCGAATCACGAAATGGGAAACTGTGGTCTGTATTATTTGAAGTCCAATGAATAAGTAATTTTTAATTTCTTTTAATTTTGAATGTCAAGGTGATTAAATTAATAATAAAAATGATATTATTAATTTATTAATAGTATCATAAATAGTAAAGAAACCATTTATATTAAAATAAAACAAACGAAATTAAAACAGAAGCCAAAACAAAATTGCGCCACACTAAAGGTCAGAGGTTTGTGTCATAATAAATCCACGTCCTTTATAATAAAATCCTAGGGGGCGTATTTATTTTGGGAAGGGTTAGTAACTTCCTGAAAGAACTTTCAGCCTGTAGGTTTCGTTAAAATATTATTTATTATTTTTTTATATTTTTTTTAAATCGAAAGCAATTAAAAGGGAAAGTCGATATTTTATTTTTAAATTATAATACCTGAAATGCAAATTTTTCATTTTCTGAAAAAACGCACTAATTTTAATAAATTTCTTACTATTTACTTATTTAAGTAGAATTCCTTTTTAATCTTTTCGAATGAACTAGGCCATCCCCTGTCTTCCCCTGGTAAGTATGACAAAATACAAGGAGAATCGATTCCAAGCGGTTATGAGAAAAAGTAATATTTTATTCCTTTTTGAATGAACTCATTATTTGATAGCGCGCGCCATTGTTGAAGGAGAGAAGCTAAAAAAAAAAATGAACATTGAAATTTTAAATTTTAATCTAGAGGGCCAAAATTAATGAGTTATTTTCTTTTCTTCTCTGGCTCTTCTCTCATTGCGTCACATACACACACACAAAGGGAGTGATAAGAAACAATAATTTGAATGTAGTCCCCGTGGTCTATGGATAGGACGTATGACTTCGGATCAAAAGTTTGCTGCTTCGATTTTCGTCGCGAACGTTTCATTGTAGTAATTTTTTCACAGGAAATTAACAATTGCGCCGAACAGACAGACAAAGAAATAAAAGATTTTAATAATATAGATTAGTTAAACGGAGAACTATTCATTAACTACGATGTTAATAGAAAGCCATTCTTTAGATTTCAATTCTTTTCTATGGAATTTTTGTCGCTTTCTCTCGCTAATTTCTCTACAAGGAAATACTTCAAATATAAGTTACATTCTCTCTAGTTTTTAGATATGCTTCATTTAGATATAAGTGCAACGGTTCAAAGGATGCTGTTAGGAGGGGAAACACCGACACAAACAGCCTGGTTTAATGAGTCCTACCTTCCTGGAAATTAAGGCTAAAAAAATACTATAAATACGAGATATATTTAGAATTTGAATATGAAAGTGTTGAATATGAAATCTTGTTTTAGTAGTGAGTTGTAACGAAGCAAAGAGAGCTTCATTGCAGAGTATATTGTTTTTTATTAAGTGTGATGAAGAGATTGTTTTTGAAGCAAAAGTTTGTTTGTTGTGAAAAACAATTACCAAGATATCATGGTAACATCTTTGTTTTGAACGGTATAGTTTCAAATTGTTTGTTTATTGGGCCCATGTGATTGTTGAGAGATGGAACTACGAAGAACGATGACTTATTGAAGGAAGATGGATAACCAGTTGGAATGTTGAAGATGGACTAAGTTTGATGAAGACATCTATAGGAAGAATACCTTCATATAAAAGTTCTTCAGATTTATATTTAATAGAAGTTAGAATGTCGTTTATTAGCAGAAGTAATTTAATGCTGCAAACTTCTATTAATATGCATTATTTTTTGAGATTCCTTTAGATCCGAACTGTGTACCAGAATACTCATTCGAATGAGTAGGGTTACTACGTACCTAGAGAAAGATGGAGATTTCCTGTGCACCAGATCAACGTGTAAGAAACAAGAAGAACTTTGAAGAGGTATATTATATAGGATCGTTTTGTTTTAGTGATTTCTTCAAGCAAGATCAAGTAAGTTACTTGTCTGATTATATTTTTCTCTTTTCTGCCGAATTATAGAAGTTTGACATTATATAATAGAAGAAAGTTTTCGACTATTAAAAAAAGAAATTTGAAAGAACATAAAGCATTTCAATTTCATAAAGCAATTAAAATGTTAATTTTATAGAATTTCTTTATTTTTTTAAAGAAAAGACTATGCTTTTATTTAAATTATAATATAATTATTTTAATTATCATATCTACTGAATACCAATAGTTTACATTTCCATTTTCTAAAAAAAATGATTATTTACTTGAATTATATAAATCCTGTAATTTGAATCGGATCAAACCGTTAATAGTGGATTAAATAAACTTGAATGGTCATTGTTTTCTGATAAGAAGACATTAACAAAATTAGGATACAAATCCATTGTTTAGATTCCAATGCTTTTCTAGGGGAATTTTTGTCGAAATCTCGAACTAATTTCTCGTGCCAAGGATCTATTTGGAAAATACTTCAAATATAAAAGTTATATTGTCTTTAGTGCTCAAATAGACACATCAGATTTCAAGAAGATCCCTCCAGCGCAGCGGTTCGAAAAGCAATTGTTCCAGTGGGAACACACATACAGACATCGTGATCTCATAAGCCTCATTTTCCTAGAAAATTTGACTAAAAAAAAAACCAAAAAAAAAATTCGTTAATGTTTGTTTTTTTTCCTTGATTTTTTTTTAAGAATGTAAAAGAACGAAAAAGAGGATAAAGAAATTTGAAGACGATTGTATCTGAAGTGAGATTTATTTAGCTATAAAATCTTAGAACATGTCTAAATCCATTATCCATTATCTAAATCCAACTGCTCCGATTCAGTTCCTCCACTTTACATAAACAAGAATTTAATTGCTTTTATTTCCACACATTAGTTTTTGTTTACTAGTAAGTTAAGGAATTAATATTCCTTGCATTTTTCTTTTGGACATGAGTAATGAATTTTCTCAGCTAAATGAAAGTAAATACAATAAAGTGGGTTACAATCATCGGTGGAAGAGAAAGTGGCAACGCCTCGTTCTGTGGTCCCGGGCTATTGTCCTATGGACATTTTCATTGCATCGGGTCAATGGAGGCAATGAGAATTTTCTCTGTGTATTTCTATTACAACTATTAAACAGAGTTTAAAAAAAGAAAGGAATTATTACATTTCTTTCTCTGAGAAAGTATTTAAGTAGAATGGTAAGATATATTAGTGAATTAGGACTAGGATATCATCCATTGCGTAATAGGGACTGACCATACAGCGCTCGGAGGTCAAATTTAAAGATGACTGGGTGGGAAAGCAAAATAACGTTGCTCATATTTCAATTTGGATCCTAAATAAGCAACTTTTAAAGAAATCATTCCAGGAGTTTTAGTAAAGATTTTCAGGAGTCATATTTGAGAATGGGAGGATTACAACCATAGATAAATGTATCTGTCTTTTAAATTAGATTATTAATCAGCAATGTTATCAAATTTTAAAGAAATCCGTACAGTCGTTTTAGCGTAAAGTTCATAAAACAAACAAACAAGAAAATCTTCAAAGGGAATAGTAAGACATCTCCAGCCTCAGTCAACATTTTACAAAATATATTTAATGCAGTGTTTCCCAAACTGTAGGTGGCGAAGTGATTTTTGGCGGGTCGAAAAAATTATTTGAAAAGTGAAAGATTTGAAATTATGGAAAAATGAGAAGTAAAAAAAAAGAAAAATATACAAATAACAATAGAATCTTCATTAAGAGAATTAGATTTTGATTTTTGTTTATTTTTTTGTATAAAATTAGATACAATAATAAATTTTAAAAAAAAGTAGTAAAAATAAAAAAAAAAATACTCCCTCTAGTCCGCATGCTTTGCCATCTACAACGTATTGCCACAGTTCTAATAATGTTGTCAGGCACTAAGTAGTTCCTTAACGAACTTGAAGTCTACTTGACATAAATCTTTGATTGATTGTTTTTGAAAGACCTAAAAAACATCTTCAGATTTTGTTTTGTTTTTTTTTGTTTTTTTTTGCTTTTTTTTTTTTTTTGCTTTTGTTTTTTTTGTTTTTTTTGCTTTTGTTTTTTTTGTTATTTTTGTTTTGTTTGTGTGTGAATATGTTTATTTTTTAAATTATAAATTTTTGTCGAAAATACAACAGTAGAAATTTTTTATTTTTTTTTTTTATTTTCGTAAAAAAAAATTTAAGAAGTAAATTTTTTAAGTTGATTCAACTCAAACATCTTCTCGATTTCAATAAAACTGTAAACTTTATAAAAACACAATGCATCCAACTCAATTATTTCTGTATACAGACCTTGAGAAAGTCTTTGAGTACTAAAAAGACGAAATATTGGTATTGAGTTGATTGAATTATATTTTTTTTATAAAGTTTACATTTTTTTAAGTTGATTTTAATATTGAATAAATGTCAATCGCAGACCTTACGAAGGTATTTTGTTTAAGGTATCGGTAAAAAATCCGTTGTTTCTAATGTAAAGGAATTTCTATGATCTTGTTGCTTCTACTAAATACTAGTCGGCTACCAGTCGCTTCGCTCCGGAAGCCTCGCTTATGTAACGGAAAACAACTTTTTATTTATTAAAAAAAACACACACACAAATTACATCAAGGAAACTAAAACTAAATTTTTATAAGTTTTTTTTTTTTTTATTTAATTTTTTATGTCTATATTCTCTCAATCTACGACTGCTTTTAGAACCAGCGTGCAAATCATATATCTATGATATATTTTTATTTTTTATACAGATTAAAATGTAGGCCTCGTATTCTAATGGCTAAGACGTCTAACTTCTGAGCAGTATTCTACCAAATAGAAATAGTGCATCTTTCTTTCTTGACTCTCTTTTTTTTTATTCCTATTGATACTTTTCAGTAGTTTTTCAGTTAGAAAAAGTGATGGTTTTTGAGTTCAAATAGTGAGTTTTCAGTATTCTACCATGACTCTCATTTTTATTGTAATTGTGACTTTTCAGTGGCGTTTGAATTACAGATATTGATGGTTTTTCAGTAACAAATAGTGATTTTTTTCGGTATTCCACCTCAAAAAAAGAGTGCTTCTTTCTTTCTTGACTCTGTTTTCTTTACTCCAACATCTGGCATGTACATGCACTTATTTTTCAATATCACATAGAATTTGATTAAGTAAGAATATTTAAAATATTGCAACGTTTCGGGAATTATAGGTCTAATTGTCAGTTCCGAATTACAAATAAACTGACGGATGGGAAATAAATAAACAATCTTGAGATTAAAAAAAAAGGTTGAATACATTCCTTTTTGATTGGGGAAGGGAAAGGAGATATAAGTCAAAAAACAATAGGTAGAGAGTTGTAGTCTCCGTGGCCTAATGGATAAGACGTCTGACTTCGGATCAGAAGGTTGCAGGTTCGATTCCTGGCGCGGATGTTTCGTTGTAAAAATTATTTCTATTTTCCATTCTCACAGAAAATTGCGCCGGACAGACACACAGACAGAAAGACAGACAGAGAAATAAAAGATTTTAGTAATATAGATTAGATGGGTTTCTGACTGAAACTGCTTTGATCTCTCTCCTTCCTTCTCTCTCACACACACACATACAGATATAAATCCAACTGAAAATAAGCAGATGGACCACAGAGCATTTTTTACACATTTCCATTTTTTTTTCAGTGTTACGAAAACAAAGAATATCTCTTTATCTAATAATAGCTTTTGGAAATTTCTATTTCCTTTGATTTTATTTACCAATCGTTACTTAACACAAAGCAAGCATTCTAATAAATGCTAAGGTTTACTGTGCATGTTCTTTTGATTCTGTTTTGTTTTAGATCTGAAGTCACAGAGGTCACTACAACTCCACTTGTGCCTTTAGCTCTGAACTAGTGAATATCCTGAAACGATAGAAATTTTTATGGCAACGAGACAATCTCTTCTCTGTACGTGATAATCTCTTCTTTTTCTTCTTTTTCTTTTTTGACAATTACAATATGGCGACGTTCTGAGGTGACTGAAAGAATTTAAAGTTCACTTTCTTTAATTTCTTTTTATTATTTTTTTTTCTTGAAGTCATGAAATTCAACAAACAAAAAAAATATATTTTTATTCAAATTCAAATATTTGTTGAATACCAACAGTACAAAAGCCCATTTTCTGGAAAAAAATTAATGGATTAACTAATAGGTTAATATCTATTATTTAAATATCTATTATGGATAACAATCCACTTTTTACGTTCTATGGGCATTTTTGTCTCCTTACATCAGTTATTTCTCTCCAAGAACCCGCTTAGAAATTACTTGAAATACGAAAGTTAGATCATCTGTAGTCATTAACTATGTATGTCAACTTTGAAGAAGATCCACAGGCGTTCAAAAGTTCTTACATACAGACACACATACAGACTGTGATTTATGATCCTCACTTTCCTAGGGAATTAGGCTAAAAATTGCAATATAACTGTTTTGCTTAAACAGGCAAAAAAACAAAACAAAAAAAAACACAACTTTCCAACTCCCTTCTCCCCTAAAAAAAGAAGTTTTTACCCTCCTTCTTTAAATACGTTTGGGCGCTATTACTTTACTCTTCTATAATGTACACTTACTTCACTTATTTTCAGAGTGCTATCTAGTAATATTCATTATCTGCGGAGGTAAAATAACTTATGGAGGAAATAAAGTGCAAAAAATGCTGAGAAACTAACGGAGGAATTTTCTTACAACGCCTAAACAACAGTTTAATAACCACGTCATTCCACTGAGATTTAATCACCTTTATCTTTTTCACATCTCTTGTCGAACTCTTCCTCAACAAAATAAAAACAAAATAAACTTTCAAGTAACAAGATACAGTCTTTTTATTATTGTTATTATTCTTGGATTGAAACTACAGACACGAATGACCTGTAATGAAAGGCTTGATTTGTTTTATGATTTTTTTCTGATATTTTCAAACTTAAACATTAATATTGAAATGATAGTATATATTTAGACTGGAATTTACTACTCTCCATATGTAGACTTAAAAGATCTTGAAGCCTACTTTCCTTAACAACTGTCCTTAATTTTTTTTTTCTTACCCTACTTTCTAAGTAGGCTCCTTCCCTAAGAACCACTGGATGGATCTTCTTGAAACTTAGCATGCTTATTTAAGGACTAAGGACGAAATATTTATATTGAAAACATTTCCAAACGGATTCTTATCAAGAATATTACACGAGAAGACGATAGAACTTCCCATAGAAACACATTAGAATCTAAATAATGGATTTCTTTGCTATTTCTGTTAATATTTCATTGAGATAATAGAATAATAATCTTTCATTTGAGCCAGTTTTGATTTAATTAAACTTAATCACTTTTAAGAAATTTAAGTTAATAATGAGGATTTCTTTTCTTTTTCAGCATTTATGATAATTAAAAAAAAATAATAAAGAAATTTTAAAGAATAACATTTTAAGGAAAATAGGATTTGTTTGTCAGAAGTTTTTTTTAGGCGTATCCATATATAATACGAATGTGACAGTTACTATTAGAAATAAAAACCATAACATCTTTTCTTCTTCTTAAACATAGCTATATTTTATAGATGACACTTTATCTGCTTCTTCAGGCTTATTGATACAAAGAATGTTCTTCATAAAAACATAAAAAACAAAGTATTTATGAATTGAATATTAACAATATCAAATCATGTATGGTATTTATAATCATACATTGTAATTATAATTAGAAACAATATAGAATCATTCAGGGTAAATATTGTGATTGAAAACAATCTAGGATCATTTACGTAGTTAAATAATAAAAATAAAAACATTATTGAAATCGTGCAATGTCTTTACAATTATTTTTGAATTTTTCAAGTATTATTTGACTTTTTATTTTTTTATTTGTTTTTGGCTGAAATCGGAAATTTTTCTTGTTCTTTTTTTTTGTCTTGTCTCTATTTAAGACATTAAAGTCTTTTGTGAAGCTTTATTCTTCTACTTGAACTTTTGTTTTTTTCTTTTTTTGTTTTTAATCTTGCATTATGCTAAAACTGTTGGACGTATTTTCTAATATTTGCTTATTTATATTCAACTTAAAACACAGAACCCTTTATTTCGGTCCGCACCCTTCCTATTCCTCATAAATGACTCTTAAAATCTCACGCTAAAACGACTTGACTGAGTTCGTTAAAATTTATACAATGCCTACTTCCGGTCCAAATTAAAACTAAAAAGCACCATTATTTTGTCATTTCCCGCCAAATCCAGAAAATTGATCGTACTCAGCGCTGAATACTTAGTCTCTACAATAATGTGATTTAAACTAATCTTATTTCTTAAATAAAATTTCCGACACTATTTTTATTAAGAGTATTTAACTATTGTAATAATTCCTTCATTATTAGAAAAAAATGACTTCACTCTCATCTGTAGCGCTTTACATAGGTTCAATTGTGTCCCCAATGTTTTGCTAATAGAAATGACAACTGCATTCTGTGCATGACCGGATTCCCTTTATATAGATCTAGGTTGACTCTTAAGAATCACTTGTTCTCTGGTAGCTTATTTTGACAATTACAGCTCACGTTAAATAACTGGTTAAGTAAACTTTTCTTGTTAAAGTTGAAAAAGTGAAACGCGTTAGAAATCGGAGTTAAATTAAGAATGACAAAGAAAGTCCTATTTTATTGAAAACAAATATTTCAAGTGTTGATTCACTGATCTAAAGAATGTTTATAATCCATTTCACAGAGAAGTTGCAGAAGTTTACTATTGTGTAAAATACCATAAATAAAATATTTTCAATTCAAATTTTACAGCAATGTTGATATTCTTAGCGTCCTGAATGTTTTATCTGCATTTTTAAAAAATCATTTAATGACTAAATACATCTGTAGATAAAACATAGATCACTTTCATTTCTTTAGTAAGAAATTTGTTTACTTGTGTCCCTAATAATCCAAATGTAATCTCACTGGATCTTCTTGAAACTTGGTTTGAAGACTAACCTTCATATATGAAATCTTTTTCAAATGGATTCTTCGAGAAATTAGCAATTTCTAAAGATTGGAATTTCAATAAATGATTTCTATCCTATTTCTATTAAGTTGTTTTATACAATGAATATTTAAAAAATTTATTAGTTAATCCATTCAAATAGCTTGATAAGATTAAAAGTTAATCTGAATTTGACAAATTAAGGTAAATGCAAATTTATTAGGTTTTTTTTTTTTCGGAAGTTGAAACATTTCTGTTGCTCAACAAATATTAAAATTGAAATTTAAATGGAGGCTTTTTTTGTTTTTGTCGTTTCACGACTTTAAAAAAAAAAAAAAAAAAGAAATTAAAAATAGGAAAGTAAGTTTTAAGTTCTTTCAAACTTTTTGATTTTAATGACATAATGAAATGCAGTGAATTTGTTTCCGTCAATCGCAGGACAGGAAATCTTAGAAAACATGAGATGCAGGAAGGATACGGGATAACGCGACGTTTAGGTAATTCGCCAACAGAATGAATGAGCAATGAAATAGATAAGAATTTAGAAAATGTTAATGGAATGATTTACAATTGAATGGCATAAAATATTTACTTCAATAAATTGTCTGTATAAAATTCAACTGACTACGACAGCGAGAATGGAAAGTCTCATTATTTCACTTAAGCAGTTTTGTTCTCTATTTGATCAATTGTCCGTTTGTACAAACATCACTTTAAAATGGCTGGTCAGATTTCCATAAGATTTGATATATAGCTGTTAATATGAACTGTTTCGTTGTTTTTCGTTTTAACTGTATCACATTTTAGTTGACGCTTATTTTACTTGTTTATTTAAGTTTTATTTTTTTTACAAGTTTTAGTTTTTGTATTATTATTTCATTCAGAGCAACAAGAGTTGTATGCTTAGTGTATAAGTTTGTATAATTGTACAAATTTGTGTGTGTGAACGAAACAACATTACAATGAATAGTTATTAAGTCTTAAATGTGGATTAATCTGTTTTATTTAAAGCAAACAAATCATAATCAAGAACATTATTATTTTGGTCCGTCGAGGCAGATAGGCCTAAAAAACTGGTAACTTTGAATACATACAGTTGTGTGTTTAATTTATGTGAATGACTTAATCAAAAAAAGAAGTATAGTTAAAGGTAAGATCACCCATGTGGAAAATTTTGTTCAGAAGTCTATAGTGTCATCAGAAAAAAAATACAGAAACTGTTTTTTTCGGTGCGTTTAGGGCTTTTTGAAAGTGCTTGGTCTGAATGTAATACCATTGCATCACATGTAATATATCCAGACGAATTGAGTAGTCATGAAATTGATGAAGAGGAAGTGGAAAATCAGAATGAAAATATGAAAACAGGCTTACAATTATTAATTGATAGTGTGAAGCTTATTTCTAGATCAGATTATGCTCAGCAAGCATTATATGCCAAATAAGGTATAAAGTTATCCACGTATGGAATTATCTAGTTTTAGTGATAATTATTAGAAAGGATAATATTTCATGATTTGTTCGACAATCGTAATTCGACAATTAGTGATGCACAAAAATTGCATTACCTGAAGAATGCATTAAAAGGTGAAGCATTGTTATTAATTCAGCCGCTTGACATGACAGAGTCAAATTATACAAAGGCGTGATCAATATCAACTGAGCGATATCAAAATAAAAGACAGATTAATTCATGTCATTTGCATGAGCGTTTTTCACAGTCTAGATGATGATAATTGAATCAAGGACTGAATTAAGAAAATTGATAGCTATAAGTACACACGAGCAATGAAATTGGTAGGTTTTTCCAGCAGGATCAATACGGGACCATATATTAGTATTTCCACTTAGTGAATGAATGGAGACTGAAACGAGGGACAGTGGGGATCGTCAATTCCCAACAAACATTTTCGTACTTTTGACGCAATCAGGTGCTTCCTTGAAGCATCAGCATCAGTTGAAAATGTATCTAAAGTCAACATAACAAAAAAAAAATAAACAGTGTTCAAAGAAATAAAGCTTAACGTGCAGATGAAGATGTTAAAGAAAAAAGAGAATTACCCATCATGCACAGAATGAAAACAAAACAAAACAAATTCATGCATTGGTAAGATGTTACAGTAATATTACATCAATGAAATGTCCCGTATGTGATAAGGAACATTTTTTTATATCAGTGTATTAATTTTTTACAAATGGACACTCGTGATCGGACAAAAATGGTCAACGACAATTCATTGTGTTTTAACTGTCTAAAAAAAGAGCACAATAATTTCAATTAAGGTCTGCGTGCAACAACCATTAAGGTATTGATTCTCTGGATAGAATAGAATCACTGGATAATACCTCCTGATATAATCAACAATGAATAATGGATAATAAAGGCATTCACCATATAATAGTCCAGGACCTACTGATATTTTGATCGGAGGAGATTATTTTTATGATTTTCTTATGCCAGGCAAGAAGGCAGATGCTAATGGTCGTGTTCGTGCTCAAGAAACCATTTTTGGTTGGATAATATCTAGTCAAACCGATAATAGAAGTCAGTCAGCAGAAGTGAGAGTTGATCTTACATCACTTTTAGAACAGATGCGACAGTTGTGGGAATTAGAAGAGGTTTCAGATAAACCAATTCATACTAAAGAAGAAATAGAATGGGAACTGCGTTTTCAAAGAACTCATATTCGTGACAATACTAGACAATATGTTTTTGCTTTACCTATCAAAGAAGATAACATGAAATTAGATGATTCATTAAATATGGCAACACAATGTTTCCTGACAATGAAAAAAACGATTATCGAAATTACAACAGCAGCAACAGTAGGTTGATTTTATGGTTGAATATGAAGCTTTAAATCACATGACTAAGATCCATCAGCGAATTATTTGCCACATCATTTTGTGTTGAAAGAAGTTACTACTATTACCAGTTTACGAGTAGTTTTTGGTGCATCTAGCAGGACTAATTCAGCAATGTCTTTTAATGACAAGTTGATGGTTGGAACTGCGTTAAAAGTTACATTTTTGATGTAATATTGAGATTTCGATTAAGCCCTGTTGCATTATCTGCTAGTGTGGCTAAGATTACAGACATGTGCTTGTTCTCAAAGAGGATAGAAATTTACAACGCATTTTATGGTGATCTAATCCACAATAGCTAAGTTACGTCCAACTTAAAATGTAGCGTGATTATTTTGATTTCGTTATCATAGTCCATATGCAGTTGATACTGCAATGCTATAAGCTCAGTTTCCAGTATGCGATGAACAATTGAACGTATTACGAATGTACGGAGGATTAGGGAAAATAGATCCCTCTGAAATGCGAAGCACATGCTTTCATTCGCTTAGTATAAAACGGCTAAAGCTATCGATTCTCCTTTGATGTTCAAGTCACCACTCACTGTTTCAATCTGAAAAGCGCCAAATGAACGAAGAAAGCTCCATACGATACCTCAATGGAAAATGAGCGAAGCCTGACTGTATTTATATTGAGCCTCTGCAAAAGCAATGAATAATTTGAATTGTGATTGAGACTTAGTTCTAATGGCCGACCTTATGTATGATTGGCTTCTTAAATTTATGTTGTTAATAAAATATAGTTAAAATTGAAAAATAATTAGTTGTTATTCAGGAAAGAGAAGAAATCAGTCAAGTCGTTTTTACGACGAAATCCAGGGGGAGATGGAAGGGATGAAGACCGAAATAAATATGCCTTTGTTTTCAGTTGGACCATAAGTAAGCAACGAACAAAATTATAAGAAAAATTATCCAACCATCTTAAAGAGATGCGCGTATTTATTTATTTACATGTTTAGGTATTTAGTTAAATCTACAAAAGTCACTGTAAGGTTACAGCTTATTCGAAGTTCTTTGTTCTAATATTTACTGAATATACGAAGTCTTATTATTCCAATTGAATATGTTTCTTTTCTGTTCGTCCATTTGTCTGTTTATCTGTTTGTTTGTAGGTCTATCACGTCAAAACCGCTGGACGGATTTCTATTAAATTTACTATGAGCTTATCCATGGTCCAACAGAGGACTTACCCAAAAATGACCCCCAAATCCCTCGCTTAAATGATTAGGCTGATTTCTTTAAAATGCGGTGCATGCTTAGTTTATGGTTAAAATATAACGATGATTATTTTCATCACAACCCCCTTTCTCCCACAACGCCATGGAAAATCGAGCGTATAACTAGAGATAAGAAAGGAAACTAACTTTTTTTCTTTAAGGCATTAAGAGAGGTTTGTCACAAACACAAGAAATGACTTTCGAAATAAAGAAACAAAACTAGAACATTTCGTCAGTTTGGGGAGCTAAAGACGATGGCTGATCAACTAATGTTGAAATTGTAGTTGAAGACAAACAGGAAGTTTATTTATGTCAGTCTGAAATGAAAGGGTTGCATCATAGAAGGAAGAGGAAACTTCTATTAAGACATAATCAGTGTTTGTTATTTGGTTTTTCTTTCTTTCTGGGACTACTCTTATTAATTAAATTAATTTGTTACAATAATTTAACTCCATTAAACAGAACAACACAGCCACCCATCACCTAGTTTCTTCATTCATAGAATCAGACTGAGACATCTGAAATTCAGGCTAATAAGTTAATCTTTAGTTTAGCTACATATTCATTGCGCAGTGGGGAGTGAGGAAGTAGAGGCAATGGTGATAAAAATAATCTCATATTTTAAGTTGGACTATGTTATAAGCATTTGCCAAATTATAAGGAAAATCCATTTTGCGAAGGATTATTTTCGGGATCATTTTGAGGAATGGGAGGGGTAGAGACAAATATACATGTGTCTATGGTTTCAGTTTACGGCCTTAGCGGGATGCGAGTATAAAGAGACAAGCAAAGAAGAAAGATATTCAAAGTGGAGCATTAACACTGCGCATGCTCAGTCATGTATCTGGATTCAAATTTGAAAGAAGAAGTAGAAGTAGATTAAAAAAAAAAATTACCTTCCATGAAAAATATTCCTCGTAAATAATTATTGAGAATTAAAAGTGCCTAAAAGAATTTAATAGTTGTTAATAGTTAAGAATCGACTCATCATTGTTAAACTAAGCAGATATCATAACATGTAATAGAATATTATTAAACTATCTGCATGAAAACATACTCACAGTGTGATTGTTACAGTTTTAGAAGAAGTAACAAGTATATAGTGAAATTCTGTAGGAAGTAAACTGTGCAGAAGATATGTTTATCCATTTCTCTCAAAGTGACATAACAGAGAAATGAAGATGATAATTAATACTTTCACGTCTTAAACAACAAAAAGCAGTCGCTGGAAGATATCGTTGATCGTTTTTATGAAGAGAGTTCAAAGAGATTTCGTTCCACAGACAGTGTTACCAAACAACGTAACAACATCAACGACGAACGGACGTATTTCCAACATATGAAGGAAAGTAAACTAATAGAAGAACTCAACCAATTAACAAGTTATAAGATAAAAGATATAATCCATATTTCTTTAAGGAATCCAATTGGGACAATAATAAGATTACGGAATAAAAAGAAGATTTCCTAAGAACTGTTAATTTAAATAATAAGATAAAGAAAATACTTCTAATAGAATCAAGACAAGAGCGTTTTTCTAAGGAATAATTGTTTCTTATGACAAGATAATAAGTAAAGATGATTCAATCAAGATTTCAATCAGAAATGGAGTAAGTTAAATATATTTAATTAATGGAAGATTTTGGGCTCAAGGGAATTATTTCGTCTCTATTAGTTTTTCTAATTTATTTATATCTTATTCAACTGCTACAAGTAGGGAAAGCAACACGTATTAAGTTATTCACTATTCCACAAGTAGCCTATGTTTCTTCAGGGCCAAAAATCTTTTTTTAATTTTATGTCGTTTTTAAACTTCTGTTGTTCTTTTCTCTGTGTGTGTGATTTATCTGAAGGAACTTTACAGAAACTTCCTATCGATTTTATAATATTCTTTGATATTACGACTGTAAAGGTTAAATTAGGAAATATAGAATAAAATGTAAAAAAAACAAGCCTAGTCGTTATAAGTTAGATCCTATCAGAGCATAATTGGATGGAAAAAGGTGTTATTATTTCTTCAATTATTAGTTACTTTTAGGAAGAAGTGAAATTGTGTCAAAGAAAGAGGGAGGAGAGAAAAAGAGAGGGAAAAATAATTACATCAGACAAGAGAGGCCCTAGAGAGTTCTAGAATGGCTTCTGAGAATCAATTAGGAGAAGCAAAAAAAAAAATAACAGAACAAAGGAAAAGGTGCAACGAAAGGTTTATAACGTCTTTATATATTTTTGACAGTTAATGATTGACAGTTAATGTTTACTTAAATTACTAATTTAGAAATACAGGCTTTTTTATTTTTTTACTTCAGCATTTTCCTATTTCAAGTCATTTTCCCCCTTGGTTTTTTTTTCTTCTAAATTCGATTCCTCTAACTTCTGTCTTGAATACTAAGGTAATGAAAAATTTGTTACTTCGCGTAATAAATGTAAAAGCATTGTAGTTTCAATTTTTAAAATGGATTAAAATTAACAATTTTAACAATAATAAGTCCTTATTTGTGATAAAAGAAAATGCTATTAGGTTTTGTAGAACATTCTTTGGACGAATTTTTATATTAACAGCTGAAATATAAGAAAATAATTAATAGCTGTTTAAATAAGACTTTTATTTATTTTCTGAATAGTTATTTAAAAAAAAGTAAATTCATTATTATTAAAACTAAACGATGGTAACGATTATTTAATAATCGATTATGATTTTTATCACTGAGAATTTCTTTTTAGACTCAAATTAAAATAAAAGCATTTAAAAAAGGACTTTGTGATCGTCTCCTAATTTTATCCAAATTCTAGGAACTGTTTTTGCTGGGTTTTGTTTTTTTAATTTTCAAAAATAAAAAAATAATAAATAATGTTTTTGTGCATTTTTGGCAACATCTTTTTCCCTAAAATTATTAAAACTCAACTTTAAATCAAAGTACATTTTAATTTTTGCAATGATTTATGTCTATTTAAAAAATTTTCAGATTTTTAATCACAATAACATTTTAAAATGTAATAAAAGTTGTAGACGAAAAAAAAAAAAAAAGCAGAGGGGAATTTAGCGCTACGTTAAGTTCCAAAATTTATGGAAATCCGTGTAACCGTTTTAGCGTGATGCGCCTACAAACAGTTAAAGAAAATTATTCAGGTGAAAACTTCCCAGTCAATAAACGAAAACGCTTCAAAGAATGAATGAAAAGCAAATTTATCAAAGACCAATGTTTCAGGTCATGTTATAGAAACAGGTAATCAATGTCTTCCACTTCTTGTTGAAAAACTGCTGATCATGGATTCCCTTTCGTATATTGAAGCAAAGATGTTTTGCGTTCAATTAATGAGTGGGTGTTTTATTCCACTCTTTTCAACACTCTCTTATGTCTGAACGGTTCCTGCTGTGGGGAGAAAGTGTATTCTCTTATTAATGTGTTCACTGATGCGTAAGACTTTTTAAACGCACCACAAGGAAGCCAGAGTGGGAGGACCAGACCAGACAAAGAAGACCGAGGTGTTTTTATTTTATTATTTATTTATGTTTTGTTTTTTAGGTATTTCTCCTGTAAACGGTGTCTCCGCTGCAGTTTCACTGACAGACAACTGTGACAACTGAAATTAAAATGATGTTTGACCAACTTTTCAATCATCGATGAAGTTGTTGAATTAAATACGAAGCAGCTGCTGAACTTAAAGCCTACTTCCTTTTAAAATGTTGTTTTTAAAATTCATTCTTTTTTTTTAAAAAAAAAAGTCGGGAAAACTGACAAAAAGTGAAAATTCTACGTTTACTTTTTAAATTACGATATCTTCTGAAAACAAATAGAAAATTATGTTTTTGAAAAAAAAATAACTCATTCGGTTAACTTTCATCACATAAAGCAATCGGAATTAGTGGATTACTGAATGTATTAAATTTATATGTAATGTGTTAAATGTATTAAAATAAATTACTGAATGTAATTGTTTGGTAGAAATAGTTTTCTACAGGATTTTTTATCTCCTTCACGCGCTGATTTCTCGACAAGAATCATACATAAAAAAATTTATATATATAAACTTACAAAAGTTCTCTTGTCCTTCAATAGGCATACCCAGTTTCAGGAAGATCTATTTAGCGATTCCAAAGCTGTTGTGGATGGAACACCCTCACTAAATTCCTTAGAAATTAGACAAAAAATAAAAAAAAAAAGAATAGAATTTACCAATAGACACAAACATACAAATGGATTTGATACCTTATTAGTACAGAGAGAAAAGAATAATAAGAAATTAAT
The DNA here is from genome assembly GCA_023159025.1 of Thereuonema tuberculata. Taxonomy (NCBI): domain Eukaryota; kingdom Metazoa; phylum Arthropoda; class Chilopoda; order Scutigeromorpha; family Scutigeridae; genus Thereuonema; species Thereuonema tuberculata. The sequence goes on along the minus strand of JAFIDM010010028.1, from coordinate 49,313,360 downwards.
GGTAACCTAACTATAACCAAATAAATTATTATGGAAATTATTTATATATCTTACTACATTCTAATAATTTCTATTGAATAGCCATACGTTTGTTAGTTAGCTCTTTATTAATTTTGGAAAAAAATGTTGTTAAAAAAGTTATCATTAATTTTTATTATTAACTTTTTAGCAATAAAATTTTAACCAAAATTAATATTTTAATGCATCTTAAAGACGAAGAAAGTATTTTAATAAATGATAATTTAAGAACTTCTTATCATGTATTTATTCGTTTTTATAAATATCTTTTTATGATTTTTTATCAGTAAAAGTTTGGTTTTATCTAACTTTTCTAGGAAAATGAGGTTCATCAAATCACCCCTAATAAGCTTTGAATCACTTAGATGGATCTTCTTGAAACTTAGTATGTATATTTAAATGCTAGAGGCGATCTTTATTTTTAAATAGTTTCCAAGTGGGTCCTTGTCAAGAAATTGGAGCAAAAAAAATAACAAACTTCCCATAGGAATCTAAATAATCTGTTTACATTAACACTTCATTATATTGAACAATGATATTAATCATTAATCTATTAATTAGAGCCAAAATTGATTTTATTTAAATTACCCCAAGTTGACAACTAAGTTATTTTTTTTTTTATATCCGATCTCAACTAGTTCCGTTGGTGGAGAATCGCTGGGAGCCTACACTTCTGACGCACCCCAGGACCTTCAGGGCCTGTTGCTGTACAGTTTAACTTTAACTTAATTAATTTTTTTCAGAAAATGGAAAATTTGTAGTGTTTGTTTTAAGAAGAAATTAGAATTTTAAAATCAATAGAGGCTTTTGTTCGTTTTTGTCGTTTTTCACGACTTAAAAAAAAAAAAAAAACAAAGAAAAACACTTTAAGGAAAGTTCTTTCTAACTTCTTGTTTCGTTTAATTTTTAAAGGTTTATTGTACGTAATACTTAGATAATATAAAAAAATTATCACCATTGGTTGTTTTTTTTTTTTTTTTTTTCATAAAAATTTATTGAATTTAGAAAATAAACTTAAAACTGACATTTTGAAATGTCTTAAGTATATATTAAATATTATTCAAGAATTCCATCCCGAACCTTAAATGGAAGAATGTGACTGCATTCTTTCTTCAATAGTTACTTAACTTTCCTAAGTTGAAATATCTGTTATTACATAAGGAGGTTCTCATTGACCAGCAGACAACCATAAATGTCATATCCATTTTGTAAGAGACAGAATGAACTAGAAAATTCTTTAAGACCACTTTTCCCGCCAAATGCAAACAAATGAGATGATCTATTTTATTAGTTATAGTCCCACATTCATTTGAATCTAATGTATGTAAATGGCAGAGTACTTAACATGCAAGACAAACTAGAAGCAAAGGGCTTACATGTTTTCAAAACCACGATCTATTTTATTTAGTGAATGTCGTAAGCGATTATCCTTACGTTGTAAATGTAGAACTTACAATGCTGTGCCACATCTCAAAAGTCAATCCAAAAGGAGGCGAGTTCCTTTCTCTTTTTTTTTGTATTTGGTTGTGGCGCTTTTTTTGGAACGTGTCTTGCCAAACCCCACCCCCGATTTGTTCCCGATAGACAAGCACTCGATGTAGCGCCATTGAGGACGCTGAAAAATGATTAACAATTGCCGAGAGGTGAATTAGAGCAGGTGTGATTGCTAAGACACAAAACCATTCATTGCAATTGATTAAGAGAGATTTTAGCCGCTTTAATAAAGAATAATTAGTGGACAATGAAGGAAGGAGAGTCTTCTCGAAGGGAGAAAAACAGGCGACTCATAGAAGAACGGATAATAGAAGAAAACTTCCGGAGTCGATCCGTACGTTCCATTTACCATTGAGAATTTACCTTTATTTGTCGAGTTGTTTTGATATCAATAAAAGATCTGACTTGTTCTTTTGAAGAGACTCTCCACAAAAAGCCCTGTAAAGTATTCTTTCCTATTCACCAAAAGGTCAAATTACAGATGTCGTATTTTTACAAAGTGAAAAACTGTTTATTCCTAAATCAGCTGTTTTTCTGGGTTAGAAAAACATGAAAAGGAAGTAGAAAGAATAATTTGAACTTTGTGAATAGTGACATTTCGTTTTATCGTTATTTTTCCAATAAATAAAAAAAATTCGAAAGAATTTAAGCCTACTTTCCTTCTAATGTTACAAATTCTTTCTTTTAGTTTGTTTTAAGTCATGAAAACAAGAAAAACAAAAACCCAACATTTACATTGAAATTTTATTTATTATCTCTTCAATACAAATAGTTCAAATTGAAATCTATATTATTTACTCCAAATTATAATTAGGACTGTATCAAACCACGTACAAATTGAACTTATTGGAGTTGTTAAAAGATATGATGTTGATTGTTTAAAACAATGAGATATTGACAGAAATAGGATACGGATCCATTGTTAGTTCAAAATATTTTTCATTTGAATTTTTGTCGTCTTTTTTGCGCTAATTTCTCGGCTAGGATCCATTTGCGAAAGATTTCAAATGTAACAGTTAGATTATCCATAGTCCTCGAATACGCATACCAAGTTTCAAGAAGATCCATCCAACAGTTCAAAAGTTATTAGAAGTGACTCAGACAATGATTGGCTGAGAAGCCCCCCTCGTTCCTACTGAAGAGTAGTCTAAGACTGTATCCTATAAACCCAATTTGTAAACTAGATTTTAAGAGAAAGTTTTATTCATAAATTATTCTATAATTTCTAAAATAATTCTTTAATTTAAATTTAAACTTAATCATTTATTATTAAGCAACTACAATTATTTAATAATGGAGTTGTTTAGTTATTGGCAATCAAGTTTATAAGTGATTGCTTGCGTTTAAATAATGATAGTAAACTTACTCTAGGTCAGTTATTTATTGATTGATCATTCCAAGTCTTTCTGTCCAACTTTAAACATTTTTCTCCTTTGTTTTTCTATTTTTACTCTCTAAAATGTCTGGACAGATTTCCATAAAATTTGATACGGAGCTTATTAAGTTCAAATTAAGATATCCCCAAAAATGACCCCTGAAATCCTTCACTAAATGTCTGCAATCTTTTATTTTTAAATTTACTACAATGCTTATTTATGATGTAACCTAAAATATAAACACAATTAATGCTATTATCTTTACGCCACCCCCATTCGTAGCTTCCTCCTAAGAAATTGATATCCCCAACTTTGAATGCTCAGTCCACAGCTAGTTTTTAAAAAAAACACTCAACTAATAACTAATGAAATTTTAAAAGCTGTCGTTTAACCTGTTTTTAAAGCTATAGAGACGTAAACGTATTCGGGGAATTTTCACAAACAACATCTGACACTTGTGTTGAATTTTTAGATCAAATCGTGTTTTTTTTAATCAAATGCAAATGTGGATCCTGAACTTACTAGATTTCTATTCATCATATCTCATTTTCGATTTAATCATTACACACACAATAGTTCGTCGGGATTAATTTCCTGACTTTCTCAAGCCTCTTTTAAAATAAATAATACATAGATTCGAAGAATCTGTTGTTATATTTAGCGTAAGTTTCTTATTTATTATTATTTATTTATTTATTTATTTATTTATTTTTTCTTTAAAAGAGGCTTGAGAAAGTCAGGAAATTAATCCTGACGAAATATTGTGTACGCAATGAATAAATCAAAACTGAGATATGATGAATAGAAATTATCTAAAATATTACTAGATTTATTTTGATCACAGATGGGTGAACAATGAGGGGACAGTTTCGATCCTATCTCCTTATCTATCGGTCCGATATGTACCAAAATTGAATAGGAATCAACCTTTTTTTAATCATACCCCTAAAATTTCAGTTTAATTGGATATGTACTTTTTGAGTTACAGCGTTTTAAGGGGCGGTAACCCCCTCCCCCATTGCTTTTCTTCTTCCGTTATTCGAATCGTCTACAATTTACATCATGTGCAGATATTAATAGGATTAGTATCCCGTGTTTAAGCGTTCATATCCATTGTTTGTATTCGATTTTGGGGGGATTATGTTGCTTAGATTAGATTAGATTAATTGAAAGTGGGTGGCATGAGTGCCGAGCACGTCGACCTGAAAGATCTTTTATACTATCCCACGGAAAGAAGGACAGACGGAGAGAAAGACTGAGAAAGGATGGTGGGAGAAATGCAGGGGAAACGGGAGAACCCCGGGAAAACATGCCCAGCGCGGATCGCCACCATCAACGAAACCCACATGAGAACCGAACCCGGGACTCAGCGGTGAGAGGCCAGTGTCTTAGCGACATCGCCAACCGTGCGGCCTTGCTTAACTTAATCGTATTGATTGAATCCATTTTAATTTTAATTCTATCAAAGCAGACGCAAATTTGTGGACTACTAAAATATTAATAAAGATTGCTAGACACCCACACATAAAAAAGTCACTACTTCGTTTCTAATAATTTTCAATGGAAATTTGTTTTTCATCTTGAGGCACATATATCTCGAAAGGAATCCAAATGAAAAAATTTCTCAATTACACAGCACTTTGTTGTTCCAAATCTCTACTCTAATAGTAGCTGTGTTTCTCAAACAGCTATTATTCCATCCAAACAATTTTACCTTAATTCCATAATAACATCTTAATTTTGAAATAGCAATCAAACATTTTACTATCAAACACTTCCATTTCAATTGGTTCAAACTAAGATCTCCTAAACCAGGCATTAATTAGTAATTAGAGAGTTGGTAATAAAACAGAACAAGCTATTCTATTTCCGTCAGCCTCTTTCAGAAACAATAGAGTTGCAACTAAAACAAAGGTACTCCCAAATCCCTTAACACCTAATATTTTTTCACAGTAGTTCTAGTGGAAGTCCATTGTTCTTTGGGTGTAGTTTAGCCGCTAGTGATGATGGCAGAGAAAACATTGAAAACGAGTGAGAAAACTACGTTTCTAAATTCATTTGTCGGTCAAGTGATGCTGAAATGGATTTCACTGAGAATATCAAAGACAATGTAAATGTAAAAGATTGTCCCATTTAAGAAACTACTTATTTCTTAATTTTTGTTTTTTACTTTCCTAAGAAAGTAAGACTCGGGAGATCTGTCAGTCTGTGTGTGTGTTTGTGTGCCCACTAATAACTTTTGAACAGCTGGATAAATCTTCCTGAAACTTGGTATGCACTTTTAAGAACTAAATAAACTTTTTCTATTTGAAATCTTTCCGCAACAAATTCTTGTCAAGAAAATAGGGCGCAAAGACTTAGGTCTCCCCCTACGATATAAAATCTTGAAGATAAATTTTGATATGAATTATTAATTACCTTACTAATCTAAAGACGTTATTATCTTGAAATTAATTAAATAAACGAAGATGAAAGGTGAGAATCAGTTTTCTAAACTTTCAATCTTCTCTTCTTCCACGACAGATTCATAGTTATTATTATTATTCATCAGACAGAAGATTAAGTTCATTTTCATGTGGGTTCTATTGCTTTATACGAATAATAACTGTCCGGGATTCACTAAGTTTTGGAAGTCAGATAAATAAATAAATAAATAAATAAATAAATAAATAAATAAATAAAGTAAAAAGAAGTTGAGCCTACTTTCCTTGAAATAGTGTGGGGTTGCTTTTTCTGTTTTGTTTTTTTTTATTCAAAAAGTTGTGAAAATAATACAATCAAAATTCTTTAGGTTTATTATTATTATACTTTTTTTATTAGACTTTTTTTTTTCATTTTCTAAAAAAATTAATTAAATCCGCGTTATTTACTTAAATGATATGACTTCAATGGTGTCAATAATTTCATTGATAACAGACATTAAGAGGATTAATAAGTAGATTACTTTGTTAAAGACACCCATTGCTATTCTGAGGGAATCTTTGTCATCTTCTCGAGCTAATTTCTCAACAAAAACTAAAATTCAAGTCTGTTGTGCTTAAATATTGTGTAACGTATTTTAATGATACAAGTAAGCAACAAGTTACTGAAAAATGTAAATCATCTTTACAAAAAGAATTTTTCTGTGATTTAATTTAATTTATTACAATTATTTTTTTATTTTTTTTTGTTAAGAATGAAATATAAAATAGTCTAGTATATTGTTATAAATGTTAAAGAATTTTTAAAAAAAAATTAGAGTATATTAAATATTGGGTATATCCTCACATATCCATCTAAGAGTGGGGTCAGAGCATTGCAGGGATGAGAAATAATTTTGAAGACAGGTAAGGTCAAAATAATCGTGCTGCATTAGGAATTTGATGCTTCGGTTTTCAATGTTTTCAATTTAATCTCTTCATAACTTAATACTACAAAAGACATGTCACACACACACACACACACACACACACACATACATGCTTATTCTTTTTTTTTTTTCATTTGAAGACCACTTTATATCGTACATTTTTAGTTTCCGGAATTTTCAGATGCCATGTTTTAGCTTGGTACATAATGGACAATTTGAAAAAAAAAAATCCTATTTTAACTACTATCTCTACATCCAAATTTTTGGTTTCTAGAATTACCAACTTCAGGAAAAGCTAACAAACAAATTTGTTTTTTCTTTTTGTCAAGTTTAAAAAAAATATAGATTCGCGTTTTATTAACCCAATGAAAATATAATACGAAATCATATGAATTGTAAAAACAGTTTATTTATAATAATAAATGGTGTAACTTAGACCCTTGTGGGAATCAATTTTCTTTTATTTATGTATTTATTTATTTATTTATTGATGATATTATTCCACTGGAGCATTTTTCTTCTCTGCGCATTTGTTTGTTTGTTTGTATCACGTTAGATGAGTCTCCCATCTTGGTACCTATGTTTTTTTATGGTTTAACTTCCAATATGAGCGCGAGTGTTTTGGTCTGCACCCACCCCTCCACACCTCCTCCCGTCCTCGAAGTGAGTCCCCAGAACTGTAGGATGGAAAGGTGAGCTTGTTTATTTATTTATTTATTTATTTATTTATTTACTTATTTATTATTTGTTTATTTATTTATATTTTTGTTTTAGGCTTAATGTTATAGGGTATTCTAAATTATTTTTGAATATTTCTTCGAGAACTTTCAGAAGAATAATTATTGACAGTATTCGTACGATATTAACTTTATTTTTTAATGTAATAGTATCGTGCAGGCATCATCCTCTTTAATCATTTAAGGAAGCTTAGATCGCAATTGTAGATCTACAGTGATACATCTGGGAAGCTACTAATTCCCAAGTACTACTTCTTGTTCTGTTTCAGCTAGAGGCAAGCGTTTAGTCAAAAGATATAAAACAACAGAGGTTCGTGCGATGGACCGTGCAATCTAGTAACACAGCAGCTACCTCTAATTGCGTAGTCCAATAGATATGTGGCTATAAATAAAACTGAGAGCAATTAATGTTGCGAAGGAATTCTCTTCGCTAAAAAGATATTAACTGGTAAATTGAGCATTATTCTCGGTTGGCATAAACATGCGGGCTATCTCTATTACTAACCAGTCCTATTTCCTTCCTATTTCCCTCTTTTAGTCATTACTTTGTTCCAATCCACTAAGAGATCGTTCTTTATGTTTCGTAAATAGTACAAACAGAAAATGACTAATGACCAATTGTGTATATTTTCGTTTTTCTGAATCTTATGGTAAATGTGAAAAACGTTTGTTGTCTTTCTGGCTAATGGAAACAATGATGTACACGTTTTAGGCTACTTTCCATTAGCAAAGAGAGGCTTATCAAATTAATCAGTCTGTGTGTGTGTGACTGTATCCCTCCTAATAACTTTTCAACCGCTGGTTGAATCTTCTTGAAACTTGCTTTGAATATTCAAGGACTGAGGGCAAATCTGTTTTTAAATTTGAAATATTTTTCGAGTGGTCCTTATCGAGAAATGTGAGCAATAGAATTTCCATAAAAAATCATCGAATTTAAAGAATGGATTTCTATCCTATTTCTGTTTATATCTCATTGTCTTAAAGACTTGATACTAAATCCTTAATCCACTCTGCGCGGTTTAGTGCGATTAAAATTAATACAATTTAAACAAATAAATAAAGCCAATTTAATTCATTTATTCAGAAAATGCAAACGCTGTTATATTAAGTACATAGGTATTATGCTTGGGATTTAGGCTTTGTTTAGGCTTTTCGTTTTAACGACTTAAAAAAAAAAGAAAAGAAAATGAATAGATTTTAAGAAACAACATCTTAAGGAAAGTTTGCTTAAAGTTCTTTTGAAATTCTTGTTTAAAATATTGGATTATTAAAATACCTTAATATCATTCTCGTGTTTTGTTCTTAAGAAATACGTATTTAGAAATTATTTTGTAAAAATAAATCCTGTGCTGTATGTCTGGTTTGTGTATGCATGTATATACACAAGAAGTTTTATATTACATTGTATTAAATTTTATATTACAGATTTAAGATGATTTTGCATATAAGGTTCGTTTATTTATTTCCAGGTTTTACAATGTCTTTGACATCTTCCTGTACCATTTTATGCCTATATCACCCTTCTCCACTCCTCTCTATCTTCCCAAACCCCATCCTCTAATCTTCTTTCTTTCATTACTTCGTTTATTTCTTGCATCCATGTCAGTTTTGGTCTTTCTCTCTTCAATTTTCCTGTTGGTATCCATTCATGTATAATCTTCGGCAACCTGTCTTCTTTCATCCTCTTCTTATGACCAAACCATCTTAATTGTGTATTTTTTACAAATTCTACAAGGGATCCTTGCATTTTCATTTTTTTCTTTTATGACTATATTTCTAATTTTGTCCCTCCTTGAAATTCTTGCCGATCACTGCCAGAATCCATTTCAGTTGATTGTAATTTTGCTATTGTTCCTGATTTTAAGTACCATGTCTCTGAACCATGTGTGTTTTTGGATTTACTGTAATATCTTTTTCCGATAAAATACGGTTTAACTTTGATATTGCTGATCTTCCTTTGTTAATTCTGTCGTTTATACCATCCTCATGATTTCCATTTTTATTTATTTTGACTCCTAACTATGTGTATTCGTTGCAATGATTTATAATTCCTTTTCCATTTTCCAAAATGAGATTTTTCATTTTCCAAAAGGTGCACCTATTGCCATATAGTTTGTTTTCTTCAGATTAATATTTAGACCCCATTTCTCATATTCCTCTATCAACTTCTATAAGGTTCGTAATTTATGTAAATAATATTTAATTTCAAACAGTGATCAAAATCTAGGGGTTATTGATCATAAATGTCCTTCTATAGGGCCGTATTAAATTATTGGTACACGAATTGAGTACTGGATGCTATCGTCAACGATACTAATGAATTAATAAAACTATAACTATTAAAGCTAGTTAGTTAGTATAACTAGTAACTAGTTATAACTAATTAGTTAGAGCTAGTAATTTTGTCCGAAATAAAATTGAAAAAAATTTGAGAGAAAGGCCGTTAACGAATACCAATTAACTAATACATTGGCGTTTCCAGACCAGGACTTGAATTTTATTCAGTAGAAAGCCATCGGAAGCTATCTGTACAATTTCATGATGTGCTATACAGAAAAGCAAAGTTATTCTTTACTTGCTATTCAAATCAATCATTGACATCAGATCGAGCTGAAAATGCCGTAAAACTGTGTAAAACACGACTATTTAGGCAATGTTTTCGAATGGCTATTATAAAGAACTGAGGTTCAACTTCCGGCGGAGGTAGGGTTTATTCTGTTTTTTTCCTTAAGAAAATCCGTTTACGAATCCATTTCTCTTTTAAACGGGTTTGTAAAATAAGAAGCGATTGTCTTTATGGTCTGAAGACAACGGAAAGGACCTTTGCATAGCTTGATGTGGTTTCTAAAGCGTTCAACAGAGCTGTCGCTGTACAGGGTGCACTACACACGGCTGTGGTTGGCAATTCTTTTTTTTTTTTCCTTCGATATTTACTTCCTGTTTGGAAAACAGATTGACTATTGCTTTATTCCAATGGAGATAAAAAAATGAGAGTTCGGAAGAGAACTACAAAATTAATTTCTTTTTTTTCAATACTTGATCAAATAATTAGGGCTGTTGAAAAATTGTTTAAATTACTCAGAACATATTCGTCAAAATTTGATTTTTTTGCATAATTGCCAGTTTCCTCGAGAAGTGACGAAAGCAATTTTACTGCAAAAATTTACAATCAGAAAGGAATTGTTATCACGAGATATTAATGCTACAGAGGTATTAATAGAGATAGTAATGCTGTAGAGTTTTAAGTTGAAATAAATTACAGCCATTTTTACGAGAAAACATTAAGCAATTGGACATTTTCAACCTTTTATTTACAAATGAATTAACAAAAACTTTTCCCTAATTTGTCAATTTGTTATAACGAAAGTATAAAAGTTCAGATACATTTCCTTTGAAGTTTTATAATTGTATTACAGTAATGAGTTTAATTTTGTTATTCTTTGATGTAATTATTTACATTAAATATTAATTTAGTTTTAGTTAAATAGTTGTAAATAACTATTTGATAAGTTATTTTGTTAGATATCTACTATAAGTCGTCTGATAATAATTTATAAAATAAAATTATTAATGTATTTTTTACAAATAAATATGGATATTAAAAATTGCCTACCTTATATAATTCACACTTAGATCGTGCTTATATAAGGTAGGCAATTTTTAATTTGAATTCAGCACGGTTTTCAGTAAATATGGATATTGTCTACCTATCAGCTGTTTCTTTTTATCCTTCGCGACGCCACATGTTTCGCACAAGGTCTCCAAAGCACATCCATAACAACAACACAATAACAACACACGTTAGATAAGTTACTGATATGATTCTAGTTAGGGTAGATATGATATGCGAATGATAGATATTATTTTAAAGAAACAATTTTAAAAGACAATGTAATGATGTATAATTAATAAGTATCAAATTTATTTCTAAGGACAGTTTTTAGCAAATCACAAACAGTCCTGATACAAAAGATTATGTGGATAGGCAGGCTTTTTTTTTTTCTTTTTTATTTGACGAAATACGCGAAAACTGACCATTCACTTGAGATTTTGTGGTCTTTCTGTTTATCCATTTATCTGTTTGTTTGTTTGTGTTGTGCATCACATTAAAACGGCTGGACGAATTTTCATCGAGTTTGGTACGTAGCTCATTTATAGTCTAACTTAAAAGATTGGATCATTTATTTTGGTCTCTATTCTCAGCGGTGAACATTCTGCCGCGAAAAGACCCTTCGTAGACAATTTTCTTAACCGTCTAAGCGGACAAATTTCTTGAAATAGCCGTTTTATCCAGCGCTTCGGAATACATATTTCATCACTCTGACTCTTGAAATAGTGAAAAAAATTCCAAATTATACCCGTGGCTCGTAAAACGTTTTATTTCGCTTACTGACAGTTACTTGATTTATCAAAGACGCCGTTTCTGTTGACGTCATAATTTCCAGGAGAAAGTAAGTGATCAGACATTGCCAAATAAGGAAGTTTTTCTCAATTGGATTGAACTGTACTCAAAGAAAAGCTGACCGTACACTAGTAAATAGCATAGCATAGTTAGGAATGAGCATGAAGCTCAGGGAGGCTTATTTTAAGAATGAGAGGAGATCAAAATAAATGTGCGTACATTTCCAATTGGATCCTAAATAACCTACATATCAAATTCTATGGAAAACTAAAACAAACAAACAAAAAGATAAGAAAAAATATTCAAGTAGAGTAGTAAGAGTCAGTGAATAAAGATTATATTTATTATGTTTAATATTAATGATATTAAGTTACTAATATTCATTCTAGAATTTTTTGTAAATCATAAGCAAATTAAAAAAAAATGAACTACAAATTTATTAATGTTGAACTTTAAAAATCTAAAAATGGCCAGATTGTAATAACTCGCGGCCGGAGTAGTTTAGTTTATTTGAATAATTATTTGTTTATTTTACATGATTTTTTTTATAAAATATATGCTCTACGAAGAAAAATCCATACAAAATTCCTATTAAATTTGTATTAATGATGCTCTGTAATCCTAATAAGTCTACGGATAAAAAAACCATTAAAATTATAATTTTTTTTTTATTTAGGTCATGATTAGAATTTTCCAAATACTTTCAATTCACAACTTCTATTTTTTTTTTATGCGAATCGAGAATGAACTGTTTTTAGAAGAAGGCCAAAAGCATTCCAATCCTTGAAGCAGAAACCTTCAAAGTTCACATGAAGTTGCAACATATTTGATAGCTATTGGTGTACAGGACTAAAATGGATACGTACTTTTACTGTAAAGAAAAAGAATTTACAAAAGTTTAGTTTATCAAATTCTTTCACTTAACATTTCTTTTGTTTTTCTACTGGTCGATATATTCGTTTGTCGTTTTGCTTCTGCAACACGCTAAAATGACTGGACAGATTTCCTTGAAAATCAATTGGTACGTTCCTTAAAAAAGAGTCCAATGTAAAACATAGGAATATTTGTTTTGGTCTCCACTACTCTTATCTCTTTCAGAGTAATAAACAGATTTTTGTTTTTTTATATTTGGTAAAAGGTTTATTTATACGAGAACGATTGCCTTCAAACAACGATTTCTTCTAAGAAGCATTAAACAACTACAATAATCAGTGACGTAATAATGCGAAAGGGGAGGGATCCTGCAACAACAATTAGCAATAAGTAAATGAACGGACCGGTAGCCGAGTGGGTAAGGGCGCTTGGCTGCGGGTTGGAGGTGGCTGGTTCGATCTCCGACCTCGGGGATTTTTCCACGCGAGGGGGGGAAATCCAAGCTCCATTCTCCTCCAAATGGGTCCTAGGGCCTACCCAGCTCTCTGTAATGGGTACCGGGTTTCTTTCCTGGGAGTTAAAAGCGGGCGGGCGTCGAGCTGACCACCTGACCTCAATGTAGTCCCGTTGGTCATGAAGCGCCGGGAGCCTTACCTCCCGCGACCCTATAAGCCTATAGTGGGACACTAACTTTAAATGAACGGACGAATGAATAAATTAATAAATAAACAAATAAATAAAGTTACTTAACATGCGGAATCTCACTATTCCGTTTAAATATTTTTGTCCTCTATTTGTCCATTTGTCTGTTTGTCTGTTTGTTAAAACGGCGTTTTGTTTTTTTTAACATCACGTTAAAACGGTTAAACGGATTTTCATCGTATTCAGTACTTACCTTATCAATGGTCGACCTTACAAAAAAGATCTTTTATTCCAGTCTCCCATCTATCCCGTCTCGCTAGATTAGCTATAATCTCAGTCCTATTACTTAATAGGACTGAACGTGCAACGCTAAGAGGCCCATTTCCAAATACCCATTTCCAAGTTAAAGTATCCCACTATAGGCCTACACAATATAACGTTGGGGTCGCGGGAGATAAGGCTCTCGGTGTTTCTTGACCAATGGGACGAAGTTGAGATCGAGTGGTCAGCACAACGCCCGCCCGCCTTTAACCTCCATCCATTCAACAGAGGACTAGGTAGATCCTAGTGTGGAAAAAATGTCCGTCCTCCGCCCAAGCAGGGAATCGAACCCGCTACCTACAACCCACAGCCAAGCGTCGGCAACCGAACCCACTCCTAAGACTCGTACTCGTACTTAAAGTTGAACTTTAAGTCTTTTACCGAATTGTAATGGAAATAAGATCAGTCATTTTAGCGATGGTTTCGGGGTCATTTCTGAGAGGGTGAAGGAGACCAGGTTTTAAGTATGAGCTAGTTACAAATTTGATAGAAATTGATAGAAATAACTCATCTGTTTGTTAAGATAAACAGATAAGAAAATATTGAAATGGAATCATAAGATTTCGCATGAACAGTCAGTAATTCTTTTAAAACCAACCTCGCTATGATGGCTTAACAAAATGCTTTTGTAAGAACTGAAAGCGTGAATTGTTTTCTTTCATTTTTTGATCGCGCGGAATTAGTGGATTAGCTAAAAGGATAAATAAATACTGATTGTTAGTTGTTATAATGTAATGGGAAGTGGGTTCTTTCTCGCTCTGTCTTCTGGATTCATTTACAAAGTGAGTGAATTGATGAGTCTACCTTTCCTAGGCCAAGGAACTACATTCGATGAATTATTAAAATAAGGAAGGAAATGATTATGGAATCAAACTTTCCTTTACCGTAAAAGGAAGAAATTGTCCACAACAAATCTAACATCAAATTCATAATCACTGCGGTTTCGGAAGTTATCCTACAACTTCTGGATATTTCTGATCTGAGAAGAATTGAAAGCCTACTTTCCGTAACATGTTATTACATGGAACTTTTTTTTTATTATTTTTCTTTGTTTTTCTTTATTTTGTATTTTTAAAGTCATGATAATCATAAAACGAAACGCGTAAATTTGTTTGTAAATTACAATATCTATGAATATAAATATTTTGCATTTTCTGAAAACAAAATTAATAAAATTATTACTTAATTTTTATAAATCTGATTAATTTTAATGCAAATTAATGGATTAATTAAAAGTATTAATGTCCATTGTTTAAGACATCGATTGAATCCATTGTTTAGATTTCAATAATCTCTTGTATCCTTCTCGTGCTTAATTTCTCGATAAGGAACCAAATGGAAAAGATTTTTAATAAAAATTACTTAAATAGAATTAACTTAAACGTATTAATCCATGGGCAGTGGATTAGCTAAAGAATTAATTTCCAATGTTTAAAACAATGAGATATTGACAAAAATACGGTAGAATTATTGTTAAGATTCCAATGCTTTTCTGTTACCTTCTAATATAAGGATTCGTTTGGAAAATACATTAAATATAGGAGTTAGATCGTATCCAATAGGCATTCGAAGTTTCAAGAAGATCCATCTATTTAAAAGCTATTAAGGAAGGACTAATGGCGGTGTAACAAACATGTATAAAAACATATTTATCAAGTTTTTGAATAAATTTTCTTTTTATACATGTTTCCTTTCACACAATTTTAAAACAAAGGCTAAAATTTTTGTGGAGCAGCACCCCCCACTAATTTTAGCTCCGTCCAAATAGCAGTCCTTCAAGTTAACTGAAGTTTGGTGCACACCGCCATAAGACACATACATGCCTACAAATGATTAATGAACCTTTATGTGCTTATATATAAAATTAAGATAAAATGTTAATTCGATTCTAATAAACCTTTTTTATATTTTTCAACCATAAACTTTTTTTTACCAATAGATGGAAAGAAAAAGAAGCAAATCTAATTTTAATTTTAAATTGTTCTACTTCTTTCATTTCTTAGAATCATACGATAACATATTTCCTGTAGCTTCAAGGATAGTCAACATCAGAGTAAAACTTCGAGAAAAAAATTTACCTACTCTTTCTAATATTCGATTAATGAACTAAAAAACAGAAGTAATAGAGTGTAGCAGCGAATATTAAAAGGTGTGAATAGTAATTTTAATTTCCAAATGTAATGTTTTTTATCATACAGTAAATACAGTTTGCCTGGATGATTAAATTTCATGGAACTAAAAATGGCTTCACTTCCGGTGTAAACAAACCAAATTTACAAGTTTGTACTCTTTCTTCAGACGACTTAAATTATTTAAAAAAAAAATCACTTCTGTAAAATAAAATAAATAATTTATTTATTCCTACGTGAAGCTGAAATCAAAGTTGATTTCAGCTTGCTATTTCCGGAGTCGAAATCAATGAAAAATTGAGCATCTACCTATACCTAAGTGAATGGAACATAGTAGACTAATTAATTATACGTAGCAAAGTGGAAATTGAGCAATAGGGGTAAGGGTCTATTTTGAGGGATGGGAGGGTGAAGATTAATATTGCTCATTTTTAAGTTGGATCCTAAATAAGCCACGTTACAAATTTTAAAGAAATCAGTCCATTTGTTTTAGCGAAGGGTTTGTTTTTTAAGGAGAAGAAAGATGGAGACAAAATAAATGTTTCTACGTTTAAATCGGACCATTAAAAAGCAAAGGACTTAATTTTCGTCCAACAGTGGACAACAGACAAACCAATAAGAATAGATATTCAAGTGGAATAAGACGACTTCATGTACTCAGTTCAGGAATATT
This sequence comes from Thereuonema tuberculata, assembly GCA_023159025.1. Taxonomy (NCBI): domain Eukaryota; kingdom Metazoa; phylum Arthropoda; class Chilopoda; order Scutigeromorpha; family Scutigeridae; genus Thereuonema; species Thereuonema tuberculata. The sequence continues at coordinate 49,297,346 of JAFIDM010010028.1, read as the reverse complement.
TTCTGCTATTTTACTAAATCTACATTTCAAAAATAAATAAACATTTAAATAAAGCTGCTAATATTTATTTTAAGATTTATGATAAGTTTTCAGAAGCATTTAAATTTAAAATACGTTTACTTGCTTATAAACATTATATATTTAATTGGAACGTGTTTAATCGAAGCCATAGTGTAAAGAACAAATTTCAGGTTCAATACCATGGGAAAAAAAATTGAACATTGCTATCGCAGTTCAAGTTTCTCGAAAGAAAGAATAAAGAGGTTTTTTTTATAAGTTTCTTAAGGCAATGAACTTGATCAGTGATGGATCAGATCGAACGAGTATCTGATCGGACATATCTAAAATTGTTATTTCATATCATCATTATATATTATTTCTCAAAGGTTTTTTTTTGTCGGAACGCTATGTTTCCTTTACTACTTCATCAAAATCAATGATTGAGGCATCATTTTGAAGATTACGTTCCCCGCTAATGACGAAAAATAAACAAATTGTTTAAAATTAATGTTTTCGTTAAAAAACTTTATTTTTAAAAACTTTTTATACAAATGTAGACACGCTTTAACAGAAGCGCCTTATTTTTCGAAAGTGAAAATATTGCTTTAGCGTTGTAACCTTCAAATCTTTCCTTTTTTGAATAAAAATGCACTTTAAATGATATTTCATCGTTTATTTAATAACAACAGATAAAAAAACAAACAAAGATTTATATTTTAATAAAAATAAACGATTTATAACAATAGAAACATAAAAATTAGTCAACTTCTCATATATTATTTCTCAAAGGTGTTTTTTTTATTTCCCTTAATACTTCATCGAAATCAATGATTGAGATATTTTCAAGATTACGTTCACCGCTAATGATGAAAAATAAACAGATTGTTTAAAATTAATGTTTTCGTTAAAAAAATTTATTTTAAAAATCTTTTTTGTAAAAATGTAGAAGGCAATCTATTGACAATCTGTTCATTTATTTATTTCCACATTACCATTCGGTGACTGATCAAGATACCATGCGAATTATTCGCACGGGTCAACTTTTTTATAAAACTTGAGAAGACGCCATCTATTGACAATGTGTTTAACTAACATGCACACAAGCTGTTGGATTTGTTTATTATTTCTCAAAGGTGGTTTTTTGTTGCGAATTATTCTCACGGGTCAACTAGTTTTAAGAATATACAATGAAAATATGATTGCTTTTGGAAACTACAAACAAGAAGAAAGTTGAAAACCTACTAATGTTTAAATCTTGAGTTTTATTTCATTTTTTTTATTATTAATTTTACTTTTTTTTTAATTTATGAAAAAAAAATTCAGACGAAAAGTGTTCATTTACATTTTTAATAAAATCTGCTGAAAAAAAAAGCCAGTAGAACTAACATTAAGAGGATTACTAAGGGATTAATGTTTACTATCTGAGACAATAGAAATCAAGAAAGTAGACAACGAGAATTCCTACAGCGTTTCGGCTTCTAGTATATTTCTACGGAAATCTTTGTCATCTTCTTGAGCCAATTTCCCAAGACAGTGAGGCTTAATAAATCCATCAGTCTGTTGTATGTGAGTATTCCTCTAATAAGTTTGAATTGCTAAATGGATCTTCTTGAAACTTGGTATGCGCATTTAAGGACAAGAGATATAGTTTGATATCTCAGTTGAAATCATTTTTCGAGTGGGTCCTTATTGAATGATTGGCGCTGGAAAGCATTGGAATCTAAACAATGGATCCTTTTATCTAATCCAGTCATTTGATTTTTCAGAAAATGGCTATTGATTGAATTTAGGATTTTAGAATTTGCAAATAAACTTAGGCTTTTCGTTTGTGTCCTTTTTCACTACTTTTAGAAATAATAATAATAATAAAAAATATAACATTTTACGGAAAGTAGGCTTTAAGTTACCAAAATAAATTACAAAATATAACAATGATAATAAAAAGACTTGGAATACTATAAATAATATTATAAAAAATAACGAAAATAAAGATGTAGATTAAAACAAAATTTGTAAATTAATAGAAAAATATAATTATAAACAAACAGATGAGCTATTTGGTAAAATATTTAGTAAAATTAACAATACATGTAACTGCAGCATTACAAATAATAATGGAGACATTGAAACTTTAACAAATACAATATTGTTTTATATAGCTTATATTGAGGCTAAGGAAATGGAAAACTATATAGATATTGAGTTGGGAAAGAAATGGAACTCCTTGAATACAAACTAAAAACATAAAAACACATTAAAACTAAAGAAAAAGAGAATTCCTGTGCTGGGCTCTGCCAGCCTCAACTGATGATCGCCTAATCAGCGTGAAACAGGCTTGTCTTGAGATATCAGTTTGAACATTGGTCTCAAATTTTAATGTGTTTAAACTATATAGATATATTTACAATAATAATACACGAACTTTTAAGAAGCATGTACGATTACAGAATATACCCGAAAATTTGAGAAAACAGCAAAAATAACTCCTGCATATGTAAAAAAGGAAAAAATCTACGAAATCAAAAATTATAGACCAGTTATACAACTTTAAATACTACATAAAAAAACATCAACGTAATCATCTCATGGCAATATTTCATCTATTCTCATAGATTTCAACTGAGAATAGACGAAATATTGCCATGAGATGATTACGTTGTTGTTTTTTATATAGTATTTAAAGTTGTGTAAGTATTATGGCATTTAAGAAGTTTTCAGTTTATAGACCAGTTCTGTTCTTTCTAATATGTCAAAAATTATCTAACCAACTCAATATATAACTTTCTATATTAATATAATATACTAAAAAAGAACAATTTGCAAAGCAAAAAAATTTAAGTACTGACAAACTCTTTCAAGATTTTCAAAATAACATTAATATTGCCTTAAACAAAGAACAGTATATTTATATAATTTTTGTTGATTTTGAAAAAGCGTTTGACAGTATAAATCATGAGATATTATTACAAAAATTATTTAATATTGGCATAAGAGGAAAAACGATAGAAATATTTAAAAAAAAATTTAAAAAACAGAAAAATAAGACTTAATTTATTTCAAAAATAGATAAAACATATAAATTAAAAACAGGGAATCCCTCCAGGTTCAAATTTAGGACCACTTTTATTTATAATACATTTAAATACAATATTAACATCGAATATTTATGCTTTACGCTGATGACATCATCTAATAAATGTAAATCAAAACTCTTAAAACTGCAGAAAAAAAAAATACAAAAAGACTTTAATAAATTAATTGTATGGACACATAATAATAAGATGAAAATAAACAGTCAAAAAACAAAACAAAATTAATGATAATAAGAAAAAAAAATAATACAAATCCATTCATTAAATATCATAATCATAATTGTTTGATGAACAATAACATGAATTCTCAAAGATGCAATTTTGAAACTATGGAAATTAACAGAATAGATATTTAGGTTTATTCATTACCGATCAACTCACTTGGAAAACCCATTATTTTTATATGCTAAATAAATTCTACTCATTAATACATATGTTTAAACATATACAAAATATATTTTCTATAAGATATATGATATTAATATACAAATCATTTTTTCAATCATTAATAAATTATGGATTATGTTGCTGGGTACATCTAAACAATTTACTTAATATAAATCGAATATTAAGTAAAACAATAAGCTATATAATAAAAGATTATTGTACATTAACAAAAAATGAAAAATAAATATAAGAATAAAATACAAAATCCTAATGCCAAAGGAAAAAATAACGTATTCTTTAATAATATTTTTTTTTTACAAAATAAGGAAATAGTATAGAAATAATAACTTAGAAAATAAAAACTAATACAGATTCTTTATTATGAAAATCCAAAGAATAACTATGATGAGTTCTATTCCAGAAACCAGATAGAATACTATTAAAACTTTTTACACAAATAGAAGACAGATTAAAACAAAATGAATTTAATAAAATAAGTATATTAAAAAAATGAACTATTACAAAAAATAATATATGAAAAAATATATTGGAACATTTAGTAACCCCTATATTATATTAAACCTACAAAAAAAAAGTAATTTAATTTTTTGGATTTTTTGGATATAATCATTAAAGAAATCTAGAACTGTTATTAATTTAGCACAACTAAAAATGATATTTAAGTGTTTATTTAAAATTGCATATTGTTATGTTCAAAAAAAAAAAAGTATTTTCAAAATAAACCAAATGCAGAATGTCGAATGTCCTACACAGAAGTTGCAATGGATCATGTTAGACCAACTTCCTGGTCTTCTGCTCTACCCCTTAGAAGGTGAGACAATCACAGGCTTCCTCCTTCCCACGTAGACGCTATTTCAAGGGGAGCTACCATTCATACAATTGTTCATATTCCTATTGAAAACTACATTGAGTCTACATAGTTCATTAAATATATCTTATACACTGAAAGCAGATTTCTACAGTAAAAATTTCTTTACAGTATTCTTTTTATTTATTTATTTATTTATTTATTTATTTATTGTTTTGTAGAGCATATTTTAACTATTTCAAAATGTTCAACCTTTTTTTTTTTTATTCTAACTTAAAAAATAGTGCAAACAAAACATAAAATCTTAATAATTTCTTATTATTAATATTTGTGTATTTCTAAAATTCCATTATATATTTATATAAACGACGAAAGAAAAATTTGATGGGTTTTCAAATATATATAAAAAAAAAAGTATTATAGCTTCAGAAAATAAAAAATCTTAATCTTAAATCTTAACTCCTATTAATAAATCCCGATATTGTACAAATAACGGAATTGACTGGTGACAGTTAGTCATGTGACTCAACCAACCTTAGTAATTAAACGTACGCCATGATAAAAGTAGCATCCGTCTATTAGTAATGTTTTATTTTTAAAGTGACTGAATATTCTTTAATAGAAAACTCTAATAGAAAAGAAAAGAGGCAAAACACCTAGCCTTTATTAAATGTGTTCGTTTTTCTTCCAAAAGCAGTCATTGATATTTGCATAATTATATTCTGCTTTTAATTTCCATCCAATCTTGGTGAAATTTGGATTTGAGCTTTTAATTCAATTGATTCTGTTCAGTTATTTTTAACGTGCTCTATTTTCACTGATTTTGTTTACATATCAAATTTCATAAAAATCGGTCTAGTGGAAATCGAGTGATGTCATGATCCTACGCAGACCAATCGTTGACTGATTTGACCTCCTAAAAGATTTTCAATAAAACAATAAAAAATGCTTTCCTATAATTTTAGACTTTTCATTTATAGAATATAAATTAAATATTAATAAAAAATTACTTTTCTTTAGCCTACTTTCCTCTTGAGGCTCATCAAATCACTCAGTCTGTATGTATGTGTGTCCTGCTCATACTTGCGAACCACTGGATGGATCTTCTTGAAACTTGGTTTGCGTATTTAAGGACTAGAGACGATCTAACTTTCATATTTGAAATCGTTTTCCAAGTGGGTGATTATTGCGAAATTAGCGCTAGAAGGAGACAAAAAAAAAACCCAAAGAAAAGCATTGGAATCTACACAATGGATTTCTAACGTATTTCTATTAACAAAGGTGAGAGGCCGATGTCTTAGCAACAACGCCAACCGCGCAGCCTTCAGTAGGCTTTAATAATGTATAATTTAAATGTAGGATCTTCGTTTTTATCCTTTTCACGACTATGTTTAATAATAATAATAATAATAATAATAATATATCGTTCATCAACAACTAGCACACAAACATTCACTTATTAAGAGCACGGTCCCGTAATACAAGTACATACCACAAAGCGTATTAGAGTCACCCTCATATAAACTATACTGGGACCGCCCCATTCACACAGACAAAACCATACATCACAACAGACCAGACATCACACTTGTTGATAAGGTCAACAAACAGACCTATCTAATCGATATTGCAGTGCCTATCAGCAAGAACATGCAGAAAACTCACGCAGACAAGATCAGTAAATACACTGATCTAGCACACGCGCTCCAGAAGCAGTGGAGGCAGGATCGGGTACGTGTGGTACCCATCGTTCTGTCTGCCACTGGTCTGGTGCCTCACACATTGCACCACAGTCTCAGCACACTAGGACTTCACAAAATCACTTATGCACAACTACAGAAGGCTGTGGTACTCAACACTACACGCATAGTTAGGAAATTTATGGACACAAGCACACATCCCTAATCATTCTTGCACACATCTTTACACTTGGCAGTATGTGCTTTGGTCCTTGACCCACCATATTGTTTTTGCTGGGGAAACCCAAGGTTTGAAACATACAAACATAATAATAAACAATATACAGGCACAGACCCCACACTCAGACCTCCACTCCCCAAACTACACACATCAAAACAACTCGGCACAGTCATATACCATCTCAACACACACACTATCCCACAACACCTTGACAATATCCAAACATTAGAAGACATACATACAACACTCTACTGCGCGGCACAGGGAACCATTCGGGCACTTGGAATCAAACAACACAACATACCTACAACTGCACGGTCACAAGAATACATCCCCCCCTGGAGACGTCGCCTTGAAGGCCGCATCAGCGATCTTAGAGGCTCACACAATAGCCAGGCTCACACAATACTGTGCAGGAAACAAAACAAAGAAACTTATGTCCCAGGTCAGGAAGATATTCAAGCACATAAACACTCGCCCTTCACACTCAAACCATCATAACCAGGTTCAGGAACATCTCGACACACTAAAACAAAAACTCAGTGCACTTGCAAAAAGATTACAAAGATACGGACAGTGCACTCTACGCAAACAACAGAACAATCCTTTCCAATACAATGAGAAAAAATTCTACAGATCCCTTTCATCTCCCTCCAATGCACCCAACACAAACACACCCACCAGCGAGGCATTACATGAATACTGGTCGTCTCTGTGGTCCAACCCCATCCCCCACAATGACAAAGCACCATGGATCACAGATGAAGAACAACTCGCTGAACACTTACCCTTCATGCCATTCCATGATATTACTCTCGCAGGCATACAGACAGCACTAAAACATGCACACAACTGGAAGGCTCCTGGTGCAGACGGCGTTCAGAACTTCTGGATCAAGAGGTTCACGTCCCTGCATGGGAAGCTAGCTCTTGCACTCACTGACATAATCCAACACCCAGAAAATATGCCTCTTTTCCTCACAAAGGGTGTCACTTACCTACAGAGCAAGAACACTGAAACAGCACACCCTGCAAATTACCGTCCAATTACTTGCCTCCCCACACTTTACAAACTCCTCACCTCCTGCCTTACAGACAAAATTTACACACACACATCGAGACACATAACATTCTTTCCGAACAGCAGAAGGGCTGTCGCAGGAATTCCCAGGGTTGTAAGGAGCAACTCCTTATTGACTCTGTAATCCTGCGCCAGGCGCGCGCGAAGAATAGGAACTTACACATCGCGTACATCGACTACAAGAAGGCATTTGACTCTGTTCCCCATTCCTGGCTTTTGCACACTCTTCAACTCTACAAAGTACACCCCAAGATCACGGCATTCTTGGATGCCACGATGAAGAGTTGGAACACAACATTACACCTATGCACCTCCAACACCTCCATCACTACAGTCCCCATTCCCATATGGAGAGGTATTTTCCAGGGAGATTCCTTGAGTCCTCTTTGGTTCTGCCTCGCCTTGAATCCATTAAGCCACGTGCTAGACAACACAAAGCACGGTTATAGGCTTACCTCAGGCACTGACACCACACAAAATCACACACTTACTCTACATGGATGATATTAAACTCTACGCCACAAACAACGCACAACTTACTAATTTACTACAAGCCACAACACAGTTCACCAAAGACATTGGGATGGAATTTGGAATCGACAACTGCCGCAAGCTACATGTAACACGCGGGAAGACTACGAATTTGGAGGGCTTTGAACTGGACCAGGGGTTGTCCATCCAATCCATGGAAGAGGGAGAGACCTACAAGTACCTGGGCTTCCAGCAAGCGCGCGTCATTGACAACGCAAACATCAAAAACGCACTCAAGAAAACATACTGTGCTCGCGTTCACAACATCCTCAAAACACAACTCAATGCCAGAAATAAAATTAAAGCCATTAACACTTTTGCCGTCCCCACACTAACATATTCGTTCGGCATAATTTCATGGACAAACACTGAACTCGAAGCACTACAACGTACAACACGCACTACATTCACGAAACATAACATGCACCACCCCAAGTCGGCTATGGAAAGGATGACTCTTCCCCGCAAGGAAGGAGGCCGAGGACTCATCAATCTCATCACTCTACACGAAAAACAAGTACACACACTTAGGGAACACTTCCATCAAAGAGCACAACACACCTCACTCCACTCAGCCATTGTCAAGGCTGACATACACCTCACACCCCTGGACCTCGCAAACCCTTCTCTAACACTCACCACTCCCGACACCCACACACAGCAGCTGCGTGAATCATGGGCTAGTAAGGAACTCAATGGCAGACATCGCCACGAACTCAGCCAACCTCATGTCGACATGGAAGCGTCGAACAGATGGCTGACGAGTGGTGAGCTGTTTGGGGAGACCGAAGGGTTCATGATCGCAATACAGGACCAAGTCATCCCCACACTCAACTACAAGAAACACATTCTACACGACGCAAACACATACGACGACAGATGCAGGAAATGCCACACTACACATGAGACGATCGACCACATAATATCAGGCTGTCCCCTTCTGTCCCAAACAGACTACCTCCACCGACACAATCAGGTAGCGTCGATCGTTCATCAACAGCTAGCACACAAACACTCATTTATTAAGAACACGGTCCCATACTACAAGTACACACCACAAAGCGTACTAGAGTCGCCCTCACATAAGCTGTACTGGGACCGTCCCATTCACACAGACAAAACTATACATCACAACAGACCTGACATTACACTTGTTGATAAGGTCAACAAACAGACCTATCTCATTGATATTGCAGTTCCCATCAGCAAGAACATGCAGAAAACTCACGCTGACAAGATAAGTAAATACACTGATCTAGCACACGAGCTCCAGAAGCAGTGGAGGCAAGACCGAGTACGTGTTGTACCCATCATCCTGTCCGCTACTGGTCTGGTGCCTCACACATTGCATCACAGCCTCAGCACACTAGGACTTCACAAAAACACTTATGCACAACTCCAGAAGGCTGTAGTACTCAACACAACACGCATAGTTCGGAAATTTATGGACACAAGCACACATCCCTAACTATTCTTCCAAATTTTTTTTATTTTTAATACACTTGGCATATGTGCTTTGGTCCTTAAGCCGCCATATTGTCTTAGCTGGGGAATCCCATGGTTTGAAACTTTTTCGATATAATAATAATAATAAACCTGGAGAATTTTGATTGTATTATTTTCACAACTTTTTGAATAAAAAAAAACAAAAAAAGAAAAAGCAGCCCCACACTATTTCAAGGAAAGTAGGCTTAACTTCACAACCACACAACCCTAACTATTCTTCCAACTTTTTTATATATATATATATATATATATACACTTGACAATACGTCCTGGACCCGCCATATTGTCTTAGCTGGGGAAACCCATGGTTTGAAACTTTTTCGAGATAATAATAATAATAATAAAAAAGAACTCTTAAATAATTACATTTTAAGTAAGGTTACGTTCTTTGCTTAAACTACTTTTTTTTCTCTATTTAATTTTCTTCCGATTCTTTAAGAAAATAATTTCCACAATCAGATTCTTTGGTCGGAAGAGAAAAAAATAATAACGATAAAAAAAGGCGTTTTTTTTCTCTCAAAAGCAGAAGAAAGTGGAATTGTTTCCTCAAACCCAGTCAATGTAGATTTGATCAAAACATTTCTCCTCCTTCGAAAAAACACAAATAAAGGAAGGTAATGATTCCAATCTTTGAAATTTTTATTCTTTTGAAAATCAGAACAATCTTTTCTGCAAACCAGTTCATTCTTAACCACAATACAACAATTATTATTTTACAAAAGAAATTTATTAAAAAGATACGTTGATTTCTATTCTTTGTACGTTGATTTATTTTTTTATTTTTGCTTGGAATTAAAAAACAAAAACAAATGAATTTAAAGCCTACTTTCTTTAAAATGTTATTTTTTTATTTTTTTTATTTCTTTTCTTTTCGTTTCTTTTTTTAACGAAGAAAAAATGACAAATATAGAAATTCTATATTAATTTGAAAGGGTTTTTTTTTTTTTTTTTTAAATATCCGCTGAAAACGAATCGTACAAACTTTCCATTTTCTGAAGAAAAAAAAGAAGAAAAAGAACTTCATTGAACTTATTTAAGTTGTTGTAATTGTCAAACCATGTGGAAATTAAAGGATTAGCTAAAATCATTAAAGTTCATTGTTTAAGATGTGGATGGATTTGGATTTGGTTTGCAATGCTTTTCTAAGGGAATTTTTGTCACCTTTTCCCTCTAATTTCTTGAAAACTTGGAAAAGATTTTAAATATAAGAGTAAGATCGTAATATGTACACCAACATTCAAGAAGATCCATTGTTTAAAAGTTTTCTGAATAACTTTTAAACAATGGATCTTCTTGAAAGTTGGTGTTGGCGATCTTATGATCTGGTGGAAATATTATACACACACACACACAGATTTACTGATTGAATTAGTCTCTCTTTTTAAAAAAAAATAGGTTAAAAAATACCTTTTTATTAAATTTAGTCTATTTAGTTTATAGAATTATTAGAACTCTATGTACATGTGATTGTTTGTTTCTGTCTTTGTGTATATGTGCCCACATAAACACACACACACTGACTGAGTGACTTGATGAACCTCACTTTCCTATTAGAAAATAATCTTTAAAAAAAAAGAATCTAAAAATGCGAATGCTATTCTGGAATTAAATAAAGTAATTTTGATTCAATCCAATAGAACGAAGGCTTGATTCCTCTTTTAATTTTACAGTTGACGCCCAAATACAAGATTATATTTTTGTTATCGTTCAGAGTACGCAAAGGTTAAAGACTACAGACAATGAAAGAAAGAGTCTTCGAGTAAGAAACCTGGTCCCATTTGACAGAGGACAAAAGGTCCGTCTCAGAAATAACAAAATTCAAAGCCGGGAATTGAAGCCCATTCCTCTGCGCCTAAACCACCGAACCCTCTCCAAAATAAGTATCAGGTTTCTATAGAACGATCTGTAAGACTCACTTTTACAAGAGATTGAAAGAAACACAAACGTTTTCGATTACTTTGTTAGTGGAAGCAACACCAAAGCATTCGAAAAGATTTCAATTACGAAAGTTAGATCAAGAATATGCAGACCAAGTTTCAAGATGATCCATCCACCGGTTGATAAAATATTAGGGGATGGAAACACAGACTAATGAGTTTTCACTTTCTAATTGAACAGTTGACTAAATTCACAAATTTTGCTGAAAATAAGCCTTAAGTTATTTAAGGAACTCCTTGTTACTTTAGGTTATTTGTCATTAAGAAACAACTGGAACTCACACGTAAATTAATTTAAAAAAGGTTTATGCTAAAAATATATACAATACATTAAAAGTTCCTAGGACAGGACAGTTTCGGGGAACATATTCCCCATCATCAGCAAGATGAAGTTCAAAGTCTTGAGAAAAGGTTTAAATACACAATTTATAATACATTCAAAAAAGTTCAACCAATGATGAGGGAAGTGGAGTGGTCATGAACTCGTCAATCAACGTGAAGATCGAGATGGACTGACTGTGACGATGCTCATGTAGATGTTGCCGTCATGAATGACGTTGTCAGGGATGATGTTGTCGTCGTCAGTATATCGTGTTTCTGTCAGGAGTGACGTAGTACGCAGGGAAGATGTTTTCCAGGTGGTGAATTCTAATCTGTGACGTCAAGATGGAAATTTAACTGTTCTTCGGAGACTATCAGTATTGTTTTAGGTCCTTTGTGATCTGCTTATATAGTTTTCTCTGCAACAAAAGATTAGAGCAATAAAATTTTGTTTTATTGTTGAATAATTTTACATTGTATGAATTAGACAAATAAATGTAGGCTGATTCTTTGACTTTTCTTTTAAAGAAATTTTTTTCATATTTGATGATTGTGGCATTTCGGAAGTCAGGTACGTGATCTTCTTTATCAACATGTTTGGCGATCATTGATGCATTGGTATTTTGGGAGGTACATGCATATGTGTGTGAATAAAGGCGTTTTTAGATTATTTGTAGACGAAAGGAATAGAATGTGGATCTTTGAATAAATGAAAAATAATGCAAACTCTTTTATTTATCAAGCAAAACATTATAACAAATTATAACAAATTATAGCAAATAACCAATTAAAGAAAAATATAATTTATAATGCAAGATCCTTTCGCAATTTTTCCATTTTTCATAGTTTTCTTTTACTTTACTTTTTTTTGTAGGTGGAGAAAGCGAAGGGAAGATCCCATTGTGAAAAGTCAGCTGTAATAAGTTCCTGCAAACCGAATAATAACAAGAAAACTTAAGTCTTTGCTGTAAGCGCTGACCCAAGCCACTTCACAATTCCCTGCCACTTTTCAAAAAAAAAAACTTATTTAATAAATAACTCCTGTGCACTTATATTCACACGCCTGTTTCTGAAACGTTTTAATTCTCAAAATCTTGTTTTAAAAAAAGGGCTTTAATCTGGTTACATAACTAAATAATAAAGAAAACGAAAATTTATAACATTAGGAACATCGAAATTGAATAATGTTAACATAGTGACGTGAGAATATGTCAAGCTTTTTTATTAACATCATCATTTTTTCTTATTTTTTTCTCATATGAACATCTTTATATAAACTTCAAAGAACCCTCTTTAGCTTTCAAATAACTTTTGTTAAACATTTTAAGAGCTCAGTCACATGAAAACAGATATGACATCTCACAAAAAATAATATGTTTAGATATACATGTACATATATTCTTATATTCTACACTTATTATACTGACAACGTCAGGATGAAGCCAGGAAATTCGGGAATGGGGACGAGAAATCACATTTCGTGGAGAAGAACCCTGAGAGAGTAAATCCCAGGGAGAAACGGACGAAACACAGAAGAAGAAAGAAACAGCCATGCCAATGCCGGGATTCGAACCCAGGTTCTGACATAACGGCCACTGTGTATGTGCATATATATTTAAGCATTAACTACACAACTATTCATTGCATTATTTACTATTTAAATTATAATGTAATATTTGTATTATTTATAATCACTATTTGTATCATTTATACATTTAAGATATTTATATAAATACATAATATGACTTTGGCTAAGTAGCAGCACAGGAGTTATTCTAAGGTAATCCTCAAACGTCTCCTGACGAAGGCTCAAGGGACTAAACCGAAATATCGAATGAATTTCCTTGAGTAGGAAAAATCCCTCTTCGAAGTTTATATTATTTGTATATACACTGTTCGGCCACTTTATTAGGTACACCTACCTAGTAGCGTGTTGGGCTTCCTTTAGCCCTCAAAACAACCGGAATTTGTTGAGACATGGATTCCACAAGATGCTGAAAACGTTGTTGAAGTATTGTGTACCATGCAGACATGAGTGTGTCACTCAGTTCTTGAAGATTTGATGGAGGTGTAGGCCTGGAGCGTTTTAGCTCATCCCATAAATTTTTAATCGGGCTGAGATCCACGGACTGAGCGGGTCACTGCAGTAAGGAAAAGTCATCGTCATGTTCCTCAAATCATCCCATAGTGATGCGGGCTTTGTGCACGGGCGCATTAGCCAGCTTGAAGTAGCCATCTGCATGAGGATAAACAGTTAACATGTAAGGTTGCACTTGGTCACCTACGATGTGCGTACCTAAGTACGCTCTCAAAAAACTATTACTTAGCTTTGGATGAACAATAGTTGCTACATTTTATATTTTTATGTTTTTTTTTTTTTTTATATCTTTAAGATTTGTCGTCTTAAATAAAGAAAATGGATTGATTGCCAAATTATGACACTCACCAGGGGGTGTCTTCATTCAAAAAATAAACAAATCATTATTTAAAAAATAATAACTTTTTTTTATCGTTATTATTTAAAAAGTTTTGCTGTAATTCTTGTTTTGTGATTATTTTTTTATTTATTTTTTTTTAAATTTTTTTTCATTTTCGAGATTTTAAGTTATAAGTTTATGTTTATAATGTTTATTAGTTTAATACAGACAGCTTTAAGTGTGGACTTGATTTATATAAATATAATTTATGCCATAATAATATACATGGTTATTCCTATTATATATTCGACCTAGAAACTGGAAAATTAGAAAAAAAATGTTGATCTGAGAAATATTATTGTCATCCGCAATATTAATGTTATTTTCAAGCTATTGTTTTAATAGTATGTGTATGCGACTAAATAATAGTTTTTAAACATTATTTAATAAGAAAATTATAATTAAAAGTTTTAATTGCAATGTAAGTGATGCAAGTAAAGAAGCCTTATCCAATATACAGATATTTTAATGTATTGTACAGTGACGACCCAGGATTAAAGTTTGGGGGCCGGGGCTAAGGATATTGTAAAATATCCATTCAGATTATGTTTATTTTTGATTAGGATTTCTTCGGGGAAAAACTCTCGCACCTTCTGAGTCTGTCATCGGTGGAGTTTGACTGGCTGATGAGTCCTAAAAAGGACGAAACGGTCTGTCCCAGTCTCTTCCCGGTGACAGCTGAGGGTGCGAATTCCTTTCTTTTAGTGTTGTACCTTCGTTTTTTACCCATTTCTTTGAATTATTCAGGCACGTTAAATCTCTTTTCATTAAAATAATGATGTTAATTTTAAATTCAATCATAATAATTAATCTGTGTTTCTGTTCTGTCCAATAACTTTTGAACTGTTGGATGCATCTTCTTGAAAGTATGCATGCACATTTATGGAGAACAGATGATCTTTCCAAGTAGATCCTTCTCAAGAAGTTAGCGACGAGAAAGTTCCAAAAAAATCGCATTAGAACTGAAATAATGAATTTCTAAAGATGTCTTCAATAAAAGATCCGCTTCTCAATCCTCGTAATGTCTGCGCGAGCTTTAATATGATTAAAATGAATGGATTTTAAACAACTTAAATCAGTGATTTGAGGATTTAATTACCTTTTCGGAAAATAATAATAATCGACTCTAATAATAATAAAATCTTTACTGCATATATATTCAGAAGAAATCATTAAATTATAAATTAAATTTAATAATTATAATTAAAAAAAAATCATGAGACTTCCCGTCTGTATTATTCTAAGTACTCAAAAAACTAAAAATGCAAAATTTTAAAGAAGTAGTCTTTAGGTTCGATCATGAACTTCTTGTTTCAATATTTTATAAATAAATTTTAGGCATCATTTTAATTTCTTTTTTTATTCTTATGTCCATCTTTTCTTTTCTTCTTCAAAGTAAGTCACTCGGCTCTTTTCTATTCTCAAGACAAATCCCATTGTAATTGTACGGAATCCTTTGTGATCTGGTGTTAAACTTATTGTGTTGGCAGCGAATATTATCCGGGCTTAAGAAAAAAAAGCGAGGTAAATTACTTTCTCTAGGATGGAAGTACGATAGCTAAATTACGCTCGGAGATGGGTGGTGGGAAGCCTCTGAGGAGAAAACTTGGTCACTGGGTTTGCCCGCAAGACATGACGGCGAGCGGAGACGCAATGGAGCGTCGGAGGGTCCACGAGCTGCCGATTGGCCGGATCGGGCCCACGCCCCATCGAAGTCAACCTGCACGAGACAAAGTATTTTTACTATTTTTTTTTCTGCTCCTCCAGCGAGTATAAAAAGGGAAAGCATCCTTAGAGTACACAGTAAACCACTTTACCATTACAAGACGGTACATCGCCCCTTTTTCAGACATGGCCATCAAGGTACGTAGCAGAGAAAAAGCACGGAAAAGAGCATTACCGTCAGCGGGATGAGAAGCATCCTCCGCCGCCAAAGGATTATACAATTTACCGTCGAATTTCTGATTCTCTTCTGATTTAATAATAGCAGTAAATAGGATGTTATATAATTTTCTTTTCTTTTCTCCGTAGCTCGCCGTTGTCCTTGCCCTGATAGCTGTTGCCTCAGCAATGCCAGCTGGGGATTACGCTCCCGCTTACGGTGGTGGTGGAGGAGGCTATGATAAGAGCTATGATGTAAGTCCAAATCAAAAAAAAAAAATTTTATTTCTTTTCTTCGATAAATTATCCCACTTAAGTCATAGAAAACTGAAATCATTATTTAGCCTAAGAATTAAGTAACCTACTAAATTAAGTTAAAATTTAGTAAATACTGACAAGATAAAAAAGTTATAATTCTAAATTATCTATATAATACAAATAAACTTACATTTAAGATATCAAACAGCATGATGTAGAACATTTTATACTATTTTATTCTAAAAACTTTTGAGCATATAAGTTAAATATGAATTCTATCTATTCTAAAAATAGATAAAATTTAACTTGGCATTTAACTTATTAAAAAAAATGGAGACTAGATACAGATGTAAATGAAAAATTACTAAAAAGTTAAAAATTGTACATAGCAGTTTTGAACGTTTTATTATAATTTTAAATTTGAATATTTGCCTTTTGCCTCCATTTTTTTTTACAAATATTATTTAAATGTCTTAAGAGTTATTTTCAGTTTGTTTGTTTTTTTAAAAAAATGATCAATAATTTTTGTAGTTTAAAAATTTTAGCAAAGAAATTCATTATTTGAAATATAAGTTATTTGGCATTGATTTTATCAACTATATTTACTATTTTTATTATTATTACATTCTCCTTTTTTGGCTACAGAAGTAGTACAATTCAAGACATTTGTTTAAAATAACAAAAAATTCGCTAATCGAATGTTTAATTAGCTTGATATTCTTTATTGGATTATTATTTTTAAGATGCACTTTAAGAATGAAATGTTATAATAATTGTGCTAATTTCGCTTTGGGCAGTTTGATGTAAGTTAACTTAAAAGTTTTTGACTTAATATTACGTCTCTTTTACCGAATTCCTTTTACAGATCGACGTAAATGATTTTACATAATTTAAAACGTATCAAATTTAAAAATACTAAATTCTGTAACAGAGAAATACTTCATTAAACAAAAATACAAAGTTATAATTATTTTCTGTTAATAAATATTTCTTAATATTACTTCATTTTTTTCATATTTTTTTAGTTATTTAAAAATATTAATATTTAAAATATGAAATAACTTCAGAATTTTATATTTTAAGTTCAGATATTCTTTCTTTATTTATAAGCTACTTTACATTTTAAAAATTTAGTTCAGTTCACGAAAATATGACCAAATGTGTTAAAACAAATCTTATTAATGTTTAAAGAAATTAACTTTTTTATTACTTATGTTATTAAATTAAAAAGCTTTTTATTTAATAACTTTCCATTGTCGTTTTATTTGAATATTTTTGGAAATGAATAATATATTTTCAAATTTCTCTGTATTTATTTTCTTTATAAATAATAAATAAAATTTTGTGTATATTTTGATAATTTAAATAAAGTTTTTAATTAATTCGCTTTAAATCATTAAAATCATTTTCTTAGTTTTTTTCTGAAAATTTTCATTCATAGAGCATAAAACTTTTAATTTCAAAATCGTCTTCAAAGATGTAATAAGATTGAATAACTTTAATTTTTAAATTTCTGGAATTTTACTTTAAAACTTTTAAAATTTACAGTAATAATTTTTAAAATTATAACTTTACAGTTGGGTAAATTAAAAATAAAAAAGCAGATTATTATTAACTATAAAATCATAATTCATTTATTAATCTAAACTCTAATTACGTTATTAATTTGATAAAAATCTAGTTGTTTTGGAAGAATTTAATATTGGGGAAGGTTATTAAAATTAAACTGAATTTCACGGTTTACCTATTTAATTTGTTACTCATAGTTTTAGCATAATATTAATTTTTAAATTAATAGATGTAATTTATATCTGTTATCTTTTTATGTTGTTTGTTTTCCTGCATAGTTGATATCCAGTTCCTAAATATTTTGAGATTACAATGAAATGTGTGTTTGTTTTACTGCAGTCATGAATACCTTTCTTTGTTTTCTCTTTGATGTCTACAGGTTCCCATTGACTACAACTTCCGCTACGACGTGAAGGACGATTACACCTACAACCAACAATCTCGAGAAGAGAACAAGTACGGCAATGTAGTGAGCGGTCAGTACTCCCTCATGGAACCTGATGGTTCCATGCGTATTGTCAAGTACACCGCCGACGACTACGGATTCCACGCCACTGTGAATCGTGAGGGCGGCTACGGTCCAGGCTACAGTGCCCCTGCTCCAAGCTACAAGCCCGCCTACAAACCTGCCTACAACCCTTATCACTGAGAACGCAGTAGACATATCCTAGTCCGTGGCCATAGTCATCCCAGTTGCCAACAGATTGTATAAACACACCGGGGTTAGGGAATGACCAAGCAGTTCCTATTTCTAAATACCCTTGCTTCTGCTAAAAATTTACAGTGTGCAACTTGGGAAAGACATCGTGTTTTTAATAAGAAACCCTGATCATCATATGGCTGAAACTGTTCAGCCACGTGTGAGGAGCTTCAAAAGACTGAAACAGCTCAATAATGGTGAAGTAAAAGCACCTGGTGTGACGCTTGACAACTCATCCTTCTTTGTATTAACTTATTAATTTATTTTTAACTTCATTTTGAATAAATATTTTTTTTCATTTAAGTATGTCTTTCTTGAGTATCTTTCTAATTACAAATAGTCTGCATAAAACACAAACAGTAGTCGAAATATATTAACACATGTAAATAATACTCAATATATATATTAGTCCACATACTTCACTTTGAAACAGCAATCCAATAATAACAGTAATGGGAATCAAGTAAAATTAATAACAGAGATGAGGGCTTATTATTAATTATCAAAAAATATTGCTTTGTATTAACCAAATACTTAAAAAAAAAACACCCATTGATTTATATAAAACTATCCGTTTTAAAAAAGTTTGGAAATTTGCTGGTACATAAGATGTATTTACAATGTTCTTACCTAAATGTTCAAAAAGATGAAATCAAATTGTAAATAAATTAATAAATAAAAATATAAATTACTATTAAATGTCTTATGAACAAAAGAAGAATTTAGAAATTATAAAATAAATAAATATTGCCATAAAAGAAAACCATAGTTTCGGAGCTAATAGTTAAAGATTGAATGCTGTGGACAGATAAAAAAAATCAATTTATAAAGCCTGAAAAATATATTTA
The DNA here is from genome assembly GCA_023159025.1 of Thereuonema tuberculata. Taxonomy (NCBI): domain Eukaryota; kingdom Metazoa; phylum Arthropoda; class Chilopoda; order Scutigeromorpha; family Scutigeridae; genus Thereuonema; species Thereuonema tuberculata. Next base: position 49,278,010 of record JAFIDM010010028.1, on the reverse strand, counting down.
AAAAACGGAAGAAATATTAAAATTTTAAAATACCTTGAAATTTGAAGTTTTAGTGAAATTTAAAAGATTTATGTATTTAAATTTTTATTTGACTTTTTTATATTATAAACCATAAATTCAACAACGATCACTGTATATATTTAGTTAGTTGTTTTTAAATGCTAATTAGCCACCGAACTTCTGGAATTCAGAATTCTATCATTAAAAAACAGTGGCTTCGAAATTAAAGCTTGTTTTAAAAGCAAATTTCATGTGGAAGGAATGTAATTATTCATACACCGCACCTTTCATTAGAGTTGGACATGTTTGGTGAGTGGGCCGCTAGGTCAATCGCCATCCCATCAGGAACAATGACACACGGATGGAATCCTCCCGTTAGAGGGGCGTGTTCGTTTCCTCACGCCCGGTCCATATTGACGGACCCGTGTATTCACCCTTAACGAAGGTGAAAGGCACTGCTTTCCCTTCCCTGTCTGTCAGGAACTAAAGGGGAGGAAGTCAGGTCACTTATCGTAAAGATTTACATCCGCAATATATACTGCAATATTCTTTTTTTTAAAAATCAATCTCCGACTGGAATATGGAAATAGAAACAAGAAGTTACTGAAAGAACTTAAGCCTACTTTCCATAAAAAAAACTTTACACACAAAAAAAAGTAAACTAAAAAAGAAGTTTTTTATTATTTTACTTTTCTTATTAAACGTTTAAGGCGGGAAAAGACATAAAAGACAAAGCTTACTTTTATTTTTTTATTTTTATTTAAGTCTAGTTTGCTACGAAAGTCAGTCTGATCAGATCACTCAGTCTGTTTATTCGTGTATTCTCTCTGATAACTTTTGTCTCTTCTTGAAACTGCAAATGGAAACGATGTGACTTTTATACTTGACATCTTTTCCAAATGAGTCCTTATTGAGAAATTACAGCGATAAAACAACCCCATAAGAACAAAATTAGAACCTTACAATGGATTTCTATCGATGTCTTCAACAATGGGGATTATGCTTTTAGCTAAGCCATTAATTGGGATGATTTATGATTGATTAAGCTGATTTAAACAATTTTAGTAAGAGATTTTTTGAGCTACTCATTTGGGAGCTATTGCGTTTGTCCTATATCCATCCGTCCGTATCTGAGCTTCCCTGACAACTCCCGAACGGAAGGTCCGATCGGTAAACAGACTTTCACCATGTTGTTCAGAGGCCCAAACACCGTAGGAAATTATTGGGTATTTATTTCTGCCTATCCAGATAAATGCGAACAGAGTCGACTGTTTGTCGACTGGGAATTTTTTGCTCACAAACTACTGCTGTGATTGACTTGAATTGGATATGCTTTAATAATAATAATAATAATAATAATATAAAGGACCAAACACACAAAGACAAAATAGATATAAATAAATAATTTCATAATAAATAACATTACATGTTGCAAAGGTTCTATCCTTCGTCATCAGATGATCATAAAAAAAAATATGGAAAAGAGAAACAGGCTCGGAATTGAATTTAAATACAGTGGAACCTCGCTATTCGTACACAATCCGTTCCAGGAGGCAGTTCGAATGGCGATTTGTACGAATGGCGGATCATTTTTTCACATAAGATATAATGTAAATTGGATTAATCCGTTCCAGACCCACAGATGATTGCTTATATAAACCTTTGTAATAATATGTTAAGCCTAAAATACATAAAAACTATAAAAATAATAAATATATAGGCCTCTCTTATTATGTCTTTCTTTTTCAGTATAGACGATATGGTTGATTTCGCCATGCCATACTGAGTTGTCAGGTCAGAGACACGAGTTCCACTTTCAAACTTGGAAACGAGTTCTTTTTTCAATTCAATTGTCGTTCTCACTGCTTTCCTTTTAGGCTTAGTTGAATCAGTAATCTTTTTTGGACCCGTGGCTGCACTATTTTTAATAAAAATAATAAAAAATAACAATAAAATATCACAAAGTTTCATGAAGCTTGCGTGGATGATGCGTAGCGTACGGAAGCTAGCACGAGACTGAACTGAAGCGACCGCGTGGGGCGGCTAGTAACAAGGTCACGCTGTCCGAATCGCGAGCAAGCGTACGAATGGCGAGTTCAATTTTACCTGAAAAAGTTGGACGAATAGCGAGGCGGACGAATGGCGGGGTTCCACTGTATAACAATAATTTAGGATAACAATAAATAGCAAATATGACAACAAATAATCACCGTATAATTGTATTA
>JAFIDM010010028.1:49249775-49275385 GCA_023159025.1 Thereuonema tuberculata | reverse complement strand
GCAAACAGAGTAAAAAAAATGTTACAAATGAAATAGTGAACCTTCTCTTGCTTCGAATGCCCTATAAACAAACATAAAGGCTTCTCGTTTACGTTATTGGTATATCTTCAATAAAATAAAATAAGATTGTTAATGAAAGTAGGTGTTCAGTTCTCATATTGCAATTGGAGATTGACTTTAAAGAATTTAAAGTTTTAGTTATAAATTATAATGTTTTTTTATTAAAATAGGCCATTCTATCAAAAAACATTAGATATGATTAGAAAACTTACAATTTTGTTGATATACCTCTTAATAACAAATATGCATTTTGCATATAATCCGAGCCCTAACTTATAATAAATTTTATGAAATTTTAACAAAATAACATTTTAAGGAAAGTGGCTTCAATTTCTTTCATAAATTCTTGTTTTTTATTATTTTTCCTTTTGTTTCGGAAAAAAAAATAGACCTCGAAAGTTCATTTTCATGATCTCAGGAAAAAGGAAAAGTGTAAAAGTGGGAGACCTTTTCTATAAAGGGATAAAGGATAACTTGGTCAAGTCCTTCATCCTGACCTATAAACAGACACTGTCTTTGTAAATAAAACTCCAAGTGAAAATCCCTCCTTCTGACAACGCCTTTACGTTCGCCGCCGCAGGAGAGTGATCTTAACCGGAGGAAGTGATTTTCTTCTTCCTTCTGTTCAATAATTACAGGTCGTCTAACCATGAAAACCACCAGAAAAAAATCCAATGAAATTAATATTATCTCAACTCAAGGATAAAAGAAATGAATTTAATGATTCCATTCTTACAGATATGAAATAAACAAACAGAAGAGATGCTAAAATGATCCACTTAACATGGAGAATGTTTGGTAAAAAAAATATATATTTTTGCACAGTTATTTGCCACTCTTTAAGCCTATTTTCACAGGTAAAAAGAGGCTTATCAAATCAGTCAGTCTGTGTATAAAATTAAAATTTAAAAAAAAATTAAAATCATAAAACATAAAAAAAAAAAAAAATTAAAAATTAAAAATTAGTAAAAATTAGTAATTAAAATATTTTGTATGATTATGAATTTGAATGAATCTGTTTTTTATATAAATGGTTAAATTAAAACGAGCTAAGTCCGTTAATATTGCTTTTTAGTTTGAATTTCCAAATTACTTAATTAAGGTTTCCTCTGACGATCCATTGGCAGTTGTATTTTGCAGAAAAACAGAAATTTGTGTTTGAACTGGATTTTTACAAAGCCTGTCTTCTATCCATCAACATGTATAAGAGCGTTAACAACTGATGGAGGATCTTCTTCAAATTAGTTCTGTTGGTTTAATTTCAATTTTCTGTTTGAAATCTTTTCCAAATGGGTCCTTTTTGAGAAATGAGCGCAAGAGGGCCACAAAAAATCTCCCCAAAAATTTTTGGACAACAATAAACAGAGTGTTCATAACAATGAATTTTATTTCGTTTGTATCGTAACAATAGATTTCTGTCGATTTCTTAGACATGTAGTGCGCTTATTAATCCTCTTAATGGATGCTCGAGCTATCAGTGAATGAAATTTAATTGGATGGCAGCAACTGAAAAAAAACAAAAAAACAAAACAAACTAAGAAAAATCAAAACTAAAGGAATTTTAAAGAATAACAGTTTAAGGAAAGTAAAGTTTAAGTTCTTTCGGGAACTCTTTATTTATTTATTTACTTAGTTATTTAACAAATAATCTTTAACGTGTGAAGATTAAATTTGCATTTGTGTGTTGTTCATTTTATTCTACATATTTACATATTTAGATTTTCTTTTTTAATTATTTAGTAATTTCTATGTATTAACAAATTTTGTCCAGCAGTATCTACAATTGTGCTTAGAAGATTATAGTTGATTTGAATTGATATTTAAAAAGTCGTGCTCAGATTTTAAGTTGAACCATTAATAAACACCAGACTCTTTTAAAAAAATCAATCCAGCCATTTAAGAGACGGATTTTTTTGAAGAATGGAGACGAAAAGAAATGGTTCTATATTTTAAGTTGAATCATTAATAAGCTACGAATCAAATTTTAAGGAAATCCAGCCGCTTTAAGGAGTAAATACAAATATTTTATGTTGAACAAAAACGAAGCCTTCTCCCCTTCCACCTTCTCCCCAGTATTGAATTACATCTCCCCCAATAACGCTATGATTATCTGTTACCAGTTCAAGTCTGTTCCAGATGCCTACTCTTCTATATCAGTTGTAAGGTAAATTGATTAGCCTCAAAACAATTAGCCTTCGTCTCGTGATTTTAATTGCGGCGCCGACGTAAATACTTCCAGTGAAGAAGCCATTTTGGCGCCATTTGCCTATCACCCATGCATCATTGACGAATGTAAACTTTCAAATACGATCTCCTAATTCCATCTTCCAATAGGACATCGTTCTACTTCTGGACGGAGTGAAAGCCCTCCGTTGTCTACTGATTAGGAAATTAGATTATCTATTGAAAATTGATGATTGGCAAACACTGATTCGGAAGTAATGCCCCCCCCCCCTCCCCGCCTAACATTTTTTAAATGATAAGGAAGCTGCCAACAAAATAGGAAAACTCTAAGGAAAATTGAAGGTATCAACATTCTGAATAAATTATTTTTGAATAAAAAGGCATAATTTTTCTTTTCGCAAAAAGTTATTGTACGAACTAAAGAACTTAAAATCCACTTTCTTCAAAAAGCTATTTCTTCAAATTTCCTTATTAATGTTGTCTTATTTATTTATTTAATTATTTATTTATTTATTAATTTTTGGATTTTTTCAATACTTCTTCAGCCAAAAAAAAGGAGAATATAATAATAATAATAATAAATTCCTAGCCTCAACCTGACGTTGTCAGGAGGGCTAGTCCGTGGTCCATAATTGGCCTAAGTCGATGAAAGGAAGGAATAATAATAAAAAGCTGTGTAGTTGATAAATTCCATGTCAAATAACTTAATATTTCAAATAATTAATTTCTTTGCAGAAATTTGTTTTGAAAAATTAAAAGCCTTTACTTACATTCCAATACAGCGAATTTAAAGAATGTAATTATATGCAATTATATCTATATCTATCTATCTATCTATCTATCTATCTATCTATATATATATATATATATATATATATACAGAGATGTCAGTTTGTATGTTTGTATGTATGTTCTCTATACATTTTACACCTTACGGCAGAGTTGAACCAAATTTTATATTGTTACTCTCTAATATCCCGCGAAAAATATAGCCTATTTTGGTATTTAGGTTACGCTCTCCTAAGGGGTTGAAAAGGGGTGAAATCCCTGAAATAGCGCCACATATGGTGGCGACAATGGGAACTGCACAAATATTGTTCAGCAACAATTGGAACGGAAGTATTGTTGTGCATATTAGCGCCACATAGTAACCTGGCGACAAATAGAACTAAAGTATTTTAGTGCATAAATCTCTTCAACATCCTCATATTAGGAAACGATAAGTATTTATTCGAATTTTCGAAATTCGGATCCTAATGGATGTAAAAGAGGAGAGGTAACCTTTTTTACAGGGATTGCGTATCTCCAAAACCGCTTGAGGTGGAAACATGAAAGTTGTCATGAGTGTTCTTTGTCAAAATTGATACTTTTTTTTATATCGAGCCCTAAGCTGTATAAACGTGGAGGAGAGAGAGGATGGCCAAATATTGTTGAACGATACTTCTAAGGGGTATTCGGATTGCACAATAAGAAGATAACATTAATTTGTACTGATCACATGATTGTTTACCAACTGGGGAAGGTTGATGTGATAGGGTTGTATAGAAGGAAGAAAGGTGTGGGAAGTCTTGTAATTCTCTGATCGCAATATTAACATAACATTACTTTGTTCCTATTACGTAATTTTTGTACTAACTGAGAAAGTTTTGAAGTGATCTATTGCCTGCGGAAAATAGAGGCTACCGTGGAACCTCGACACATTACGCCCTACCCTTGATACATTGTGATGGCAATAACTGCTAATGAATCATTCAAGTATTACATAAGCATTCAAAGGGGGGGGGGTCAGAGCAATGCTTACGTAAGGCAAACAAATATGCACGCGTTAAATTTTTGATATAATCTTGTCTGTTTTAATTTATTGTTCAGTGGTATTTACTGTTAATGATTTGGCAAATCTTATGAACTCACAATGCGTGAGGGGGGGTTTCACGCATCTGCTTATTTTTGCTTATACGGAGGGGGTGAGAAGGGGTCTAAAATGACTAAAAATGTGCTGACGTAATACTTGAACGGCCACTAAAAGCTTTTAAAAACAAATCTGCGCTAAATTCTGCATAGTTACTCTCTAGGATCTCGGGGAAAATAAAGTCTTTCTGAAAAACAGGATTCACCACCCCCACCTCTCAGGGCAACGCCAGATACTTTAAGCTAGTATTAGATACTTCAGATAATATGTTAGATAATACTAGATGTATATTGCAGAAAAATGCATCAATTTGGATAGGGTCAATTTTCAGGAGTGGGTGGAGTGGAGACCAAAATAATCATGCTCTAATTTGAAGTTAGACCATAAAGAAATTAAATCCTGTGGAAATTCGTCCAGTAGTTTTAACATAATATGCAGTCACAACAAAAGAAACTGAGACTTTTTTTTCGTTTATATTATTTCCACGACTTTAAAGTGAATAAATAAATAAATAAATCAGCCAAGGAACTATTTCAGACACTATTTCAAAATTCAAACGTTAAACCTTATCTTATATTCGAAGTCCCTGAAAAGAATGTTTTTCTTTATTTCTTGTTTGCTTTTTTCTTCTTAATTGACACTGAAAGGTGAAAGTACTGTTGACCTGTTTGTACCCCTGAGGTCCAAGAGAGCGACAAAAGCTGTCTTTTCTCTTATCCGAGCCGTTGAACGGAAAACCTCGCCTCTCCTTGACTTTGGACTAAATTCAAACAACGCTCAGGCCTTCACTTGGCCTTGGATACAACTGCTTCATGATACAACTCACAAATCAACTTTAAGAAACTAATGAATGAGAAAACGTTTCTAAAAGAACTTGAAACCTACTTTCCTTAAGATATTATTCTTAGATTTTTATTTATTTATTTACTTATCTATTTTTAAAATGACACAATCGAAAAGCTTACTTTTTATCCAAATTATAATAAATACAAACAGTACAAATATTCCACTTAAAATAACCATTGAATTGCAAAACTTTTAACGTGTGTAGATAATTTTAAAAGAGTCAATAAAACAAGCGCTCGATAGACCCAGTATAAAACAATTGTGTAAAACAATTGGCAAGGGCTGGCGGGGCGAGCTGAAACTTTGTTGTTTTAATCTTCGAAGTTTTAATTGTATGTTTTTTAAAGTTATTTTTGTGTGTTGATCTTTTATTGACTTTTTTTAAAATTATCTACACACGTAGATATTTCATTTTCTGAAAAAAAAAAATAAATAATTAAATCTCATTATTTACTTAAATTGTATAAAATTGTATAATTTTCGTCGATCAAACCATGTACAAATTAATGGATTAGCTAAGAAGATTAATATTCATTGCTTAAGACATCGATAGAAATCTATTGTTTAGATTCCATTGCGTTTTTATGAGAATTTGTGATTCCTTCTCAGGCTAAGTTCTCGACAAAGACTCATTTGGAAAAGTTTTTAATATAAAAGTTAGATGAAATAAGCAAATAAAGTTCATTTTTTTTTTTTCTAAATTTAGGATGTTTTTATTTATATCTCAAATTTACTATCTTCCATTTTCTTGGTCTATTTTTCGAAGTAAAGGAAGGCTTATGAGATCTTTTTATGTGCGTAAGTATCAATGCATGTCTCCTTAGTAACTTTTGAATCAATGAACGGATGCTGTTGAAACTTTCCTTCAGGGAAACAACTTTTGTAGCTGTTATTTATAAATAAAAATATATTATTTACAAAGTAACAAAAAAGAAAGTAACAATAATAGCAGACATTCATTAAAAAAAAAATTAAATCCGTTTTATTTTTCTAATTTTTTTAGCTAAAACAATCCAGTTCTTCCTGTATTTGATAACTGTCATCCGTTATTAATTTTGTTTTATGGTCATATCTTCGCATATAAGGTTAACGACCGATCGAGTTATGACCAGCCCACCAGTGGATCGACTTGCGACCAGCTCTCCAGTGGATCGACTTACGACCAACTCTCCAGTGCTGGGAATCCTCTTTCTGCTGGTCAACTTATGTATGTTTCTCACAACGAAAATTCTAACGAAACATATCAAGTATTGAAGAATTAGTGGAATATGTCGAGGAAGAGCTAACTATGAAGATTTACTAGAGTTTGAAGCGGAAGAAGAAGAGGAAAGAATGGAAGAAGTACAAAAGAAGTTAGGGGGTTAGTTGGTGTCTTCTCGAAATCCCTTTGCGGCTATGTTAGAACCAGAGGGTGTGGATACGAATGAAAGCGGCAAATGAATGAACTTTTACGTTGATGCTAAAGTGAAATTTATGAAGAAAAAAAGAATCTTAGAAAGCAGACCACACTGGACCCAGGAACCCTACAAGTACTTCCATTTCCTTGCCGTCATCTTCTTACCAGGAACTCTCTAAATCTGCTGATAACTCTGATGATGACACTGCTGACCTTGAACCACTACCACACTTTGAAGATAACTAAAATGTTCATCTGAATATCTTTTTATTAAAGAATGAACTTTAATTTTTTTGGTAAATCATTTTTATAATTTTTGCTGATTGTATTTTTATATTCGCTATTATGAAAGAGCTGCAGTTTTTATAAGTTGTAATTTCCTTTAGACCTTTTGTTTATTCACAATAAATAAGGTAATTAGTGCTTTTAGACAGTGTCAAAAGCAAAGCGGCCAAATAATATGCACAATTTTATAAACAACATTTTATCGGAAGCGATCACACCAATCGCAACAATTGCGTCTGTTGCATGCGCAACAATCACATTGATAATAAGGACACTATTATGTTAGTTTTTTGGTTGTTAGCAATCCATTATTAACAAACCACTCCTTGGGGGGGGGGGGGGGGGGGGGGGGGGGGGGCTGTCAGGGAGTGGTCCTACAGGTCTAATATTTTTGACATGGTCACCTACTTATTGATGCTGAACACACTGGTGAAGGTTTCATTCTAATATCTCTTACCGTTTGGCCACTTTGGTGTGACATCCACCAAGCATAAAAGCAAGAACGGTCCCTATACGGTCAGGGAGTGGCCCTAGAGGTCTGATGTTTTTTTTACATGGTCATCTACTTTTTGATGTTGAACACACTGGTGAAGGTTTCATTCTAATATCTCTAACCATTTGGCCACTACAGAGTGTGACATCCACCAAACCTAAAAGCAAGAACGGTCCCCTATCCGGTCAGGGAGTGGTCCTAAGGGTCTGATTTTTTTGGACGTGATCACTTACTTTTTGATGCTGAGCACAATGGTGAAGGTTTCCGTCCCCTTTGTTTTACAGGGCCGCTGTTATGCTGTCTGGCTTTCACATTGTGTAGCGGCCAAACGATTAGAGATATTTGAAAGAAACTTTCATCATTGTGTTCAGATCAAAAAGTAGGTGACCACGTATAAAATCAAACGTCTATGACCATTCCCTGACCCCCCCCCCTCCCAGGCGTTTTCTGTCTTTTAAGGCGTTTTTTTAAAAAAGACAACGCCTTGGGGGGGGGGATCAGGGAATGGTCATAGACGTCTGAATTTTTACACGCGGTCACCTATTTTTTGATGCTGAACACAATGGTGAAGGTTTCATTCTAATATCTCTAACCGTTTGGCCGCTACAGAGTGTGACATACAGATAGGACAAAAGCAAGAGCGGTCCCCTAGTCGTTAAATGTGGAGTGCCTTTATATACATATATCAAAATATTCACAAAATTTAACAGGGACAAAAGGCTGAGAATCATCCATTAGAATGTAAGTGATAATTTTATAAATAAGCTGAAGATATTGATTGGTATCGAATTGGCAACAAACAACGGTCTGAAACGATTTCAACGGTGTTTCAGTATTGATTCTTAAATCATTTAACAGATCGTTTTTAGAGTGTTTCATTTGTGTTACAGCATTGCCATGTTTATTTATGGATGTTGAGATAATTACACAAAAGTATGATTTTACATGTATTCCTATGGCAACTTTAAGTTAAGCATGTTCCCCAACGATATCAGATCTAATCTGTATATCATTTTGTTCGTCTTGAGCTATAGCTTTTAATTCACAACAGCCTTGCCGTGTTCAACGAAAGGATCGTTTACCATATTATTCTTTAGCTTCATAAAAAAGACTTTATCTTTTAAAAAACGAAATAAATAAATAAATCTACTCATCCATAGTAATTAATGTCCCATCTGAAAATTAAGCCTCATTGCAGTTCTTGTTTTTCCCGCCCTGCATCGGTGGAACGATTTTATATTGACCTTTTAGGAATTTATTTAGATTACACATTTTTAGCTCTGTATTTGATCATTCGAGTAGAGATTAGCGACAAAAGGGATGACGTAGGGAAATGTAGACCGAATACTTCATTGCTATTAATAGTATAAAAGATATTAAAATAAAGTATAAACTTGTTGTTGAATGTATTATTTTTGTAATTTAATCCATCCTAAGCTAAGCGGAGGCTAGCGGGGATTAAATGTCTGCCCTTTTTTATTCTTATTTTATTAATTGTTGTTTTTTAATATGAAGGGCCACTTTCTTGTTCTCTTTTGTTTCCTTTATATGTCTCTAGGAATCACTGACTGTTAAGACATTGGGCGAGTCCAGCTGATGACGGGTAGGAGCCCAGAAACAGCTGTTCTGGATTCCCAGTGTCGAAAAATCCAAAAACAGATCAGTTATTCCTTTTGTTATTAGTTATGTGCGAGTATGGTTTTTTATTATATTGTTAAAATAAAGTAAAGATAGAAATCTCCAAAGTAGAAATCAGTTTAGTATTTAAATAATTAACAGATGAATGCCTCAATTCGAGTCAAAATTGAATCCATATTAAAATCAAATCCGATACAAAATATTGTAAATTAAGCTGTCTGAGAGTTCTGTGGCATTGTTAAGTGAACAACAATAACATTGATGACCGCATTCTCTATTAGTGCATCCTAACAATGAATTTTAATTATCATTAGTCATTTTGTAATACCTGATAGAAAGAAAGCAAATGTCAATGCCGTTATTGGCAACTTATATCTACAATAAAATAGATATGTGAATGTCATTTGCTTAATAGAAAACATACATACAAAAACTTATGGAAAACATTTTATTATAATTTTATCTAAAATTGAAAAAAACAAAAACAAACGATAATTAAGATACAACAATGGGTGAGAGCAAATTGTTCACCAAGTGATATCCTGGAACAGCTGTTTCAAGCTCTTTGGCGATCATCAGCCAGGAGCAGTCACCAGTAAACAAGGAGGTCTCAATACTGAGGCTTCGTCCCTGAAGCTCTGCTGGCAGATGAATTTTCTCACTAATGTTTCGTTAGTGAGTTTTTTAATGTTCATTTTTTTTTTTTGAAGTATCACCGCGCTTAAGACGATCAGATAGTTAAGATGTTTTATAATAGTTATTTTTTTATTATTATTATATGTTTTGTCATTTACAAGTGAAAGTGAGCTTCTATTGTAAAACACTCCATAACTATTTGTACAACTTTGCAGAACAGTCCTTAATAACTTTGGAATCCGTAAATGACTGAATTACAAATTAACCATTTGTTTATTCTGTAATTACAATTAGGATAATTATTATTAATTATTTTTAACGATGGCTACAAATATATGTATCACTAAGTAAAACAATTCCTCTTTAATGTTCCATGTTTCATGACAGTTGATGAAACTTTGTAATAGTTCACTTATTGGAATTCATCCTTGATATTGACTGATATCCTGACGAGAATTTCCCTTGTAAATGTAATAACTCCCTGAATTGTCAGAAGCTTCCTTCTATAGCGTTTTCTTGTTCCTTTCCTTTGGAAATCCACACCTTACGTTATCTTTCCATCTTTATTACAATCTAAGAAGATCAATTGCTGATGAAATGCATCTCATGCCTTTATTGTTAACGACATCATTGTTACATTTAAAAAAGCTTTGATTTTAACATGTTCACATTACTAATTTCGTAACTAAAAAAAAATTAACAAATGACAACCAATGAAGGTACAAAAGAAAGTTTGGGATCGGCGAAAGTTTGGGACGACCCTTTCGTCGTTTTTAAGACTCGTCAGCCAGACACACTTCATCTATTATAGACTGAGAAGCTGCAACGGATAAGGATCTCGCTCTCCCTCTAGAACGCGGGAGAGGATCTCGCTCTCCCTCCAAAAAGAAAACCGCAACATAAAATCTGTGTATTTATCTGTGTAAACCTTCGTTGGTTGTCTTTTGTTGAATTATTAGGCATGTTAAAAAAAATATAACGAGTCATTTTATAATATTCCCAATTATCAATTTCAACCTTAGATTATTTCTATATCATTTTCATAGGAAAGTGAAGCTCATCAAATCATTCAGCCTGTGTGTGTGTGTGGATATGTCGTTCCATCCCATCCCAAATCGCTTTTGAAATTCTACATAGATCTTCTTGAAACTTGGTATTCATTTATGAGGATTACAAATGAACTTTTATGCTTGAAATATTTCCCAGTGTTTCTTTGTAATGAAATTTGCACAAGAAAGCAGTCACATTCAAATAGGTATTAAAAAGGTATTAATAGGTATTAAAGGTATTAAAACTGAAATGAATTGAATTTTTTTTAGAAATTAGAAAAACAAATATACACTGCTCACAAAATTTAGGGGATATTGCGAAATAAATATAATACACCCAAAAACAGAGGCTTTGAGTTTATTTATTAAAGAATACCATTAGAGAAGCAAATGACACGAAATGGAAGTTGTCTGAATATGCAAATGTGATGCAAAACGTTAATTTGTGTTTGCCACAGCCATAAACAAAGAGCTGGCGCTGCTGGGTTATCTCCACTTTCCGGGATCAACAACAAGTGGCAGAATCGTTGAGTGTCACCTGAAAATGTCCCTGCAACGTGATTTACCCAAATCTGAAGCATGGAGAGTCATTGGTCATCTTGAAGCTGGCAGATGACAGTGGCAGCAGCGCTTGGAACCTTACAGAGCGTGACTAGCAGACTTTGGAGTCGCTTCAAAGAGACTGTCACAGTACGAAGAAGACCAGGGCAGGGCCGCCCAGTGCCACCACTGCAAGAGATGATCGCTATTTGACGCTAATAGCACGAAGGAACCGGCGAAGCAATGCGACTGAGCTGCGGGGACAGTTTCTTGCTGCTACTGAAAGACGGGTGTGTACTCAGACCGTGCGAAATCGACTTCATCACGGATTGAATGCCCGGCGACCAATGGTATGCATTCCGTTAACTGCTGAACATCGCAGAATCCGCAGAAGGTGGGATGAAATGCATTTTCCTTCGACCCGTGAAGAGTGGTCCACAGTTCTCTTCAGTGGCGAGTCAAGATTCGTCTTGCCCTGATCTGGCGTGAACGTGGTACACGGGAGAATCCACGTTTCGTGCAAGAATGACATTCCTTTGGCGGAGGTGGAATCATGGTTTGGGCAGGCATCAGCATTGGTCGTTGTACCGACCTCCGTATTCTTAGAAATGGAGCGGTGAATGCTGGAAGATATCGGGATGAAATTCTTCAGCCTGTAGTGGTACCCTAGCTGGAACAGTTGGGGCAACTTTCTTTTTATGGACGATAATGCAAGTTCCCACCGTGCTGATCTCGTCAACAAGAGGCTGGATTCGAGCCTTCACATTCTCCAGACTTGAATCCCATCGAACACGCTTGGGATGCACTAGAAAGAAATGTTGCCAGTCACCAATCACCTCCCATAAATTCCTTAGCTGGAAGTTGCCCTGGTAAGCGAGTGGCCAGGAATCCCACAGGAACTGCTGGACATTTTGATCCTCTCCATGCCTCATCGCTATCAGTGTGTTGTAGCAGTCTCAGGTGACTATACACCCTACTGAACAGTCAATGTGCGACATATTTTTTACGTTTAACATGCGAACATTAACCCCGTCCATGTGTCACATCCTGCTCAATCCTGATAAATGGATTCTACATCTCATTTGCATATTTAGACAACTTCCATTTTCGTGTCATTTGCTTCTCTGATGATGTTCTTTAATAAATAAACTCAAATGCCTCTGTTTTTTGGATATTTCGCAAATCCCCTAAATTTTGTGAGCAGTGTAGAAAACAAGTGAAACTACGTCAATAGCTTGATTTAATTAAATTAATCAGCTTTAGGAATTGAGTAAATTCCAATTTAGTATTGTTTTCTATTTAGAAAATGGAAAATTTATATCTTTTGTAAAAAGCAAGTATTACAATTTGAAAATACGTAAATGTAGGCTACTCCTTTTTATCGTTTCTAAGACTCTAAAAATTATAATAAAATAATAAATGAATAACATTTTAAGGAAAGTAGGATTTAAGTTCTTTCAGGATCTTCTTTTTAACAATGCCATTTTATTCAACAGAAAGTTTTGTTTAGACAGTGATTTTGGAAAACTTAAAAAATACGTTCCTTTCCTGCAAATCTTTTCCTTCTTGTGTCCGTTTCCGGTTCTAATGACCACTATAACTCTGCACTTCCTGTAGACGGACAGATCCCATGGAACTGTAATGGCGCACCGCCTTCGCTGAGGGGAAGAACCAGTTCAATGGAGGCAACCCCTCAGCTAAGTGGATGAGAAGAAGAGGAAGTAAATTCATCCTCAATCCTTACCTTTCCTTCTTTTGTGTGCGTGAGAATGCAGGCAATGGGAAAAGAAAGATTCTTTATTCAGGAAATTGACAGCGATCTGAGAAGATCAATGCCTAGATTAAGAAAGAAATCATAATAATGGACAAATATTCCAAATTGAATTTTCTTTTCTTATTCTTCAGTCATGTTTACCATTTCTTTTTTCAATCTTTGACGTGACCAAAATGCTTCCTTATAACATAGTTCTATGAAAGCAAATTATTTTTATGTGGAAATCTGAGGAAGTAGACTTTCACTAGAATAAGGAACAAAATACAGAATAATTCAAAGATAAATAATAAAAAAAAATATTCCAGAAAGATCTTCAAGCCTTCTTTTCTTAAAATGTTATTCCTTCAATTTTTATTATTTTTCTTTGCATTTTGTTTTTGTTTTTTTGTGAAAACAAATTTGAAGAGGCTACATTTATTATGAAGTTATAATATCTAACGAAATAAAAAAAAAATTCATTGTAAGAAAAGATTATTTGCAACTATTTACTTAAACTGTCTAAACTCTTTCATCATATCAAACAACGCGCAAATTAATGGATTCACCAAAAAGGATTAGCAGCCCCTGTTTAGTTATTAATACTCTTCTAAGGACATTTTTGTCGTCTTCTGGGGCTAATTTCTCAGTACGGATCGACTTAGAAGAGATTTCAAAATATAAAGGTAGAACATCTCTAGTCCTTCAATATGCATACTACAATTCAAGAAGATTCATCCAGTGGTTCAAAATTATAAGAGAAACAAGGTTCATGTGAATATAAGTCTGAGTTATGTGATGAGTCTCACTTTTCTAGTAAAATGGACTAAAATGGACTTATCAATTTCAGAAGAAAGGGATAAAACGAATACTCAAATTCTTAAATGGCTACTAATCCCATATTATAGCTTCTCAATCTCTAATCCATCTCAAGTTTCTTGAATTGTTGTTAAATGGCTAATAATGACATTGACGTCTACTTTTTTTTTTTTAGGTCGTAATGAAGAGCTCTGATTAAAATCCATTCTTACGGTGATCAAATAGATAGAAATATACATAAATACATAAGTATCCATCTCACAAAGATCCACAATAATCTGAAACGGACTTTATATTTTCAACTTTTCAATGAATAATGTGGTGGGATGTATATGCCTATATTTTTTTTTATGTTTGCTTTATCTTTTCCCAAGTCTTTAAAGCAGTGCTGATATAGAGTCAACAATAGATTAACAAATACGTACACATACTCTAATGTAATCTTATTTTAATTCAAACAAGATAAAATTATTCTTAAGGATTACATGCATTTATTACTGCAATTGGCCTTTTGCATTTAAAACTTATAACACATATCATAAACACTGTTCATGTTCACTAATATCTTTAATAATATATCACATGTCATTACTTTTTCACGACGGTAATTGTTCACTTTATTCATTAATAGTGTTAACTTTCTAGTAGTCGTTGTCGATAATCTACAATCACCTACAGTTATTTGAGTATTAACGATACCACAAAGAACGACGATGTAAACTCATTACTGAATAAACATATGTTGACTTGACATCCTCAACGATACTTGAGTTTAGTTTCTAATTGAATCTTTGTGTTGATTAAAGTGTCCCGTGTTTTATCATAAAAAGAATCTTCTCTTACTTGAATTCTTCAAAGTAATATTCAACAAACTCCGCTTACCAAAAACTAGAGTGATCATCAGATCCTTGAACTTTGGACATACTTTGGAACATTGTAATACATTCTCAATATGGCGGCAATCAAATCTCTGTTGCATTTATGCAATGAAATTATTTCCTTTCTGTCTGAAAGAAAACATATAAATATGATTATTATATATTTACACACTTCGTTATTAATCATAAGTATCACTGTTCATGTCCGCTGAATATATGCAGTCACTTAGACTTAACTTGCATTCATAGTAGAGATTTCCATACTCCATCCCTTCGCCATCTTTTAGCTGGTCTTCTCTTTTTGCAACTGGGAAGCATTGATATATTATGCTGATGTATCTACCAAACTTTAGTATAACACTATTGTTTTCCGTCAATCTTTAATATCTTCAATGTTCATACGTTAATTCTTTCTATCATTATTGTTAATTCTCATATAATATTATTACGAGATGAGTGTATTGTTTTCCACAAATGCATCACAGTTTATCTTCTGATTTGCTAGTTGAAAATTGCTTGTAGTTCAGAAAATTGACATTAAAAGTTCTCTTTCACTTAAATCTGAATCACAAATAAGAATTACTAGTTGCCACCAGTGAAATATTCACAGAAGTAAAAAAAAATCCATATTTTTGAAAAACAAAAGATTTAAAAATATGTCCTAAGGTAATTTTTTTAGAAGCCATGACTTCCACAACAGCCCATATGTAATTTGAATATCGGCTTATTTGTTAAAATAACATTATAATATTGTTAAAATAAAAAAAAATAAAAAATTAATTTACCACTTTCATAGTAGCCAGCGCTGCGGTTTCTCATTATGAAACATAATGGCAACCTGCTGCCCTAAAAGAATAGGCTCATCGAAATTGAGGCAATATTAACAGAAGTAAAACAAATTTTACTTCTTTTTTTTTGAAATACCTGAATTTTTTGAAAAACACAAGATTAAAAAAGATGTTCTAAGCCCATTTTTTAAAAGCCATGACTTCCTCAGCAGCCCACATATAATTTGATTGACTAAGCCAAATTTTGTAAAATAAAAGAAAATAAAAAATTGATTTACCAGTTTCAACAATAACAATAACAATAACGAATGTCCAACAGCAAATACCAATAATCCTGTTTGGACAACAATGACGTCACGTGCTTCGTCATTGACCCCTACTTGTTGATTAGTGAGCGAGTGGCTTCACTGCCGAAATTATGTAAAAAAACCGAGGTTTTACAAACTCTGATAAATTTTGACGCATGAACTTCATGCATTTCAGTGTAAACTTCATTTATGTGGGAAAGAAAATTTCAATACGCTGATAATAATTGTGTAATCGTGATCCGTTGCCGTGAAGTGGGAAGAATATTCGAGACGCCACGTTTAAACATGGGCGTGACGTCATGCCTGACGTGCTCCAACGCTGCACTGTGATTGGTTATTTCAAATTACAAATTTACAAATTTACAAAGATCCGTACAACTTTTGCCTATTAATAGGATGATTAATAAGAACTCCAGAATTATCTATAGTTTTTTTTTTTAATATGTTCGAGCTATTGATAACTTTTTCTTTTGTAAATGCAATAAGAGTATAATGTTAAATTTAACGTGCGTAGAAACATTTTACAAAGGAATAAAAAGGGATAAAAACGCACTACAAATAAAATCACTGAGCTACTTTTGGAATATTGGACAGCTGGAATTCAGAACAGTCTGTTGTAAGACTGTTTTAAGTCTGTTTTAAGGTTATTATCTTTCTTCAGCCCCTTTTTTATTTTTAATTTATTTTTGATGTGTTTTGCGGTTTGAAGGGCCATTCCTATGTTCACTTGTCTTTTGTTTATATTTTCTTTGATATCACTGAGCTGCAGACACTGGGTGAATTTAGCTGAAGAAAGGTAATAACCTTCAAACAGGCTGTCTTGGATTCCCGGTGTCAAATATTCCAAAAGTAGCTCAGTGATTTTATTTGTTGTGCGTTTTTATTCCTTTTTATTTCTTTGCAATAGGAGCAATATTAAAAATCCTTTATATTATAAGGCTAGAGGAGGAGGCTTGAAGTTTATGTTTTTGATAGGTAGGTAGTTATTCCCTCCCACAGAGCTCAAAAGACACCCAAGATATATGGAAGTTACAATGATCACTGGGACTAGTTGAGATTGGGCGGTGTAGGTTTGAATTGAGAAAAGCTTACTTGAACAATTTTCTAACGTATTTCAAACCTGAGGCAATTCCAAGAGAAGTAAAAAAAAAATCGTGAATAATCTGAGGGAAATAAAAAACAAAAGAACAAGGCAACAATCACGTTCAAATAAAGAAGAGATACCCATGATGCCAAGTAGTAACGATTGTTTTGAACAGTGCACTCGAGACGTATTGTTGTGATGAATGAATTCTGAGGCTGGAAAAAAAAGATTTTCTGAGGTGTAAAACAAAATATGTATTCCAACGTTGTTTCATCGAAGATGATAGGAATTATCTTGAGCCAATGTTCCTAGTCCCTGCAATAGGAAATGCATAACTAAGATTGACATGCATTAAACTGCAGAATTAAAGTTTACTTTGGTGAGAAGGATTTAGGAAATAATCCCGATCACTATACAACGTTCTAAAGGGTTCGAAAGCCGAAGAATCCAACGAAGAGGAACCGAATTGTCCACTGAAGTAATCGGATATTCAAGAGGTTAGATCGAAGATGATTCAACAGCAAGTTTTGTAAGTATGTCTTTGTTTCTACTTAACACGGAGGGTCCAAAGACACGAATACATTGACCATCGACTTTCATTCAAGTACAACAGTTTAGCTAAGACAAGTAACGAGTATAAAGTTAAAGAGTCAAGAGTTCAAAGTAACTATACTTAAAGATTTCACAAAGAGACTTTTGTAATCTAATCTTGAAGGGAGGTTATCCAAGAGTATAACTGAATAGTTAAGAAGAATATGATTTACAAGCAGTAATTTCATATGAGTGAACTAGGACAACAAAATATTTGTAACAGACTTTTTAAGAGAATATATACTCAGTTGTTTAAAAATCTGTCTCACTCGTTTTTTTCTCACAACTTAGTTTTCACACCAAAGTTTTTATAGCGTGTAGTTACAAGTAATCTTCTGCTGGAGCAAGGGTTTATATTATAACAGCTCCCCGTAGGTTTAACATCCTACAGGTGGTAAGCCCAATGCTCGCCCGCCTTTACTCCCGAGAAAGTAACCCAGAGGTGAATCCTAGGGGCGGGTCCGGAGGAGAAAGAACGTAGGAGGAAGAATCCCCGACTCGGCTTCTACATCCCTACAGCCTGAACCCCGGGCATACTGTACGCATTGCTAATCATTCCTCTACAATTCCTCCATAAGAACTCATACGAAGAAAAATACAAATATAAAAATTAAGTAATGGTAATTTGAACGTGCATAGTAAGACATAACAGAGGTACGAAAACGCACAAATAAAGATCATTGAGCTAATTCTGAATTTCAGATACCGAGAATCCAAGACAGCCTGTTTCAGGTTTAATAACCTTCATCAGTTTGATTCACACAGTATATCTGCAGCTCAGTGAGATCAAAGGAAATACGAACAAGAGACAAATACACGTAACAATGACCATATAAATAAAAAGGGCAATTAGTTAATCTCCACTAGTCAATTTCTAGCTCATAATGATTTATCTATACATAATGATAATTTTAACGTTCGTAATAGGATATAACAGAGGTATAAAAGCTAAAATCTTCCTTATTTCTCTCACATGTACATGCCAAGTTCCAAGAAGATTCGTCCATCTGTATAAAAGGTTTTAGAGGACCTCATATGCACATACACTCATATCTGACTAGATAACCTTAGGAAAGAAGATTAAAAATCAGCTAGATTAACTTTAATTTACATTATTTTTTAAAGTGTGTGGGTTGAAAGAATTTTTTTAAATATGAACAATGTTAAAAACTTTAGCACACATAATAAAAATTTAAAAATATTAATTCATCTAAAAATTAAGAAAAGATAAAAAAATACTTAAACAAGGACGGTTTCAACCCGCTACAACTTCAGCTTCTTATCTTCAGCTTCTTCAGTTAAATTAACTGAAACCACACGTGAAGGCTGAAAAATAGAGATTCAAGATACTCTCGATATCTCGAAGTCGAAAGGACGCAAAAAAAAAATTCGAGATAGCGAGTTTTTGGGATAACAAGGTCATAACCAAAGCATAAAAATTCGCAAGATTCGGAATAATATTCTAAAAGTTAGAGTCTTGATAAATGAGAATAAGTATAGATATGTAATGATAGTTAACTATAAGTCTAAATACAGCAATGATAATTTTAATTTTAAAAGTGGACCCCTCCGAGGGATAATGAGGGGTGTGAGAGATTCTTGGAAAAATACCTCTATTTGCTTCGACATAACTGAAAGGCGATTTATCCGGAAAAAATCCTTTTTTACTTCGAAAAATATTCGACATAACAAGGTTTTGAGTGAAAACTCTTCGACATAAGAATTAAAATTAACATTAGATGAATATGTAGGGGAAGGTGTTGTACCTTTGACCAGTTTTCACTAAATGAATTTTCTATTTTTTGTACTCAAGTAAATCCTTATCTGAATAGATACAAGTGATCTGCACTCATCTTGCCATCAACTGCATGTGTTTTTTATATTATATTTTGAGTATAAGTATTTTATTTTTAATTTACAAAAAAACTATACCTTGTGGTCCAAGGTATAACTACGTGTTATACCTTTGACCGGAAGGTATTGTACCTATGACCAGGTGGTAGTAGAAACTGACAATTAGATAAAAATTATTTAATTAACATTTTTATTCAGAAATGTACATATTTGGCAAATATATGCAATTCAAAGTATAATAATAAAACATGAAATAAATTCTAATGGCTTAAGTAGCCTACTTCTGCCCGTTTATTCTACATTATACAATGAAAAATCAACTCCAAAAGTTAGACATTCTTTTAGTCGAGCTGTGCCACCAGCTGTGGTTGGATTTGGTAGCCTGGACACAATATCTTGTAGTTCTA
The DNA here is from genome assembly GCA_023159025.1 of Thereuonema tuberculata. Lineage (NCBI taxonomy): Eukaryota > Metazoa > Arthropoda > Chilopoda > Scutigeromorpha > Scutigeridae > Thereuonema > Thereuonema tuberculata. Next base: position 49,255,870 of record JAFIDM010010028.1, on the reverse strand, counting down.
TGTCGTTGAACTAGTTATCTTCTTGGAAGAATTTCGCCGTATTCGGTAGCTTTTTCTAATATTTAACTATAAAATAATCACTTGCTGCTTCCTTAATTCGGGCGAAAAAGTATTTCTTGGCTTTTTTTTTTTTGGTCAGCTTGACAAGGACATAACTATCTTCAACTATATCTTCTTTTTCAAAGTTTAATTCCTTCTCCAACTCATGGCATTCATCTGAAAAATCGAAAATACTGTCCCCTGATGAATATTCAACATCAGGCTCAATGTCGTGGACAAACAATCGATTGTTTACTTTCTATGGATAAGATTTGGTAAAAAAATAAAAATTTGGCAAAAAATAAGTAAATTTCTATCTTACGTAATGCTAAATTAACTGTAAGTAAAAACATTTACATAGTAATGTTGTACCTTTGACTGGTCAGAGGAACAACACCCTGTTGTGGTCAAAGGTACAACATCAGTCGAAATTACGTTTTATGCCATGCTACAATTTTTAGGTTAATCCAGTCATCTTAAAAGTCCTAACAATTAATCTATAGGCATATACGTATTACTCATTCTTGTTAAAATAACAATCAAAAGAAAACAAACAAAGTTATTAAAGAAACATTCACTTCCAAAATACTTACTTTTCGGTGATGGAATTAAAAAAATATTTTTCACTCCTTGTAAGTCAAAGATCTAACCGCTACTGAAGGTTTAAAGGTACAAATAATGGGAATGTTACACATTAAACAAAAAAGCTTTTAAAGTATGCTGATAGATGGCAAAACTAGCAAGGGTGGTCAAAGGTACAACACCTTCCCCTAATATCAAGGGGAAAAATAAATTTTCAACATATCAAGGTTTTCGAGATATCGAAGGTCGAGATATCAAGAGTATACTGTATTACATTAAATATTAAAGACTATCAAGTTCGTCTCAACTAACAGCTACCTTGTTTTAGACTTACCAAGTAAAATATAAAAAATAATGTAAAAATAACCAATAAAAGCACTGATCTTTATACTCTGTTCGTCTTCAACGGATGAAATGTATCCTTCCGCCTAGCATAACACATTCTATGAATCGGACTGAAATTCACATCTGAAACATCAATAATAAAATTTAAAAACTGCTTAATAAAATAAAATTTTGAAATATTGTTTGGCAGGAATTAAAAATCCATTATTCAAGAAAGATTTATTTCATAACTTATTACGTTCTATTTAGATTATATGATACTACATAATTTTAACCTTCTTCCTTCTATATTCCGGCGATCTTTCGCGAAACCATATCGTCTCGCTTTTTCAACCTTTTCTTTTCCAAAAATAACTTTGAGTTTATCTCATTACTATTCAAAAGCATCCCTCATTATTATTGAGTTTAAAATTAACATGTTATTGGGTTTTCTTTCCAATAAAGTAACTTAATACTAATATATTACAATCCCGTATTATGTGTCATTATTGATTTTGAATAATATATTAACTTCTGGGTCCGGGTTATGCCCTTCTGATATACAATGTTCGGCCCAGTTTGATGTTTTTTGGGAGGTTATTCCGGTATGCCGCTACATGTTCATTAACCCGTTCTTGTAACATCCGATATGATTTCGCGAAATATCGCCGGAATATAGATGGAAGAAGGTTAAAATGGTATTGTATTATATAAGATTTATTTGTTGTATTATATCCTTTCAATAATCATGCTTTCTAAAGAAAAATTAAAGAATCCTTTTGATTCTTAGTGATTGATTTAAATACATTTGATTTCTGTGTAGTTAGGAGAATGAGGTAAATTTTCTTGAACACCCATAAATTCGTTCAGTCTTAATTATCACAAGTTTAAAACAGGGCTTATCAAAATCCTATGAGTTTTGTTTCTATCCTAAAGAACAGGAGAAACCATTATCTTTTGAACCACTAGACGAATCTTCTTGAAATTTGGTAGGCACATTTAAGGACAAAAGAGGTCCTTAACCTTTTATATTTGAAATTAATTTATATTTTCTACCTTTTATATTTGAAATCTTTTTCAAAGGAATCATAATCGACAAATTTGCTGAGAAGGCGACGAAAATTTTCGCAAATAAACAATGGAATCAAAAACACTGGATTTCGATTGTATTGTACTAATTTTTTTAAACAATGAATTTTAATCCTCTTTTAGTTAATCCATTGTAGCTTAATCCAATTTTGCGAATTCATTTTTTTTCTGAAAAAAAAAAGAAGATATTTACTTCTTTCTGTGTAATAAAGAAATTATACTTTGAATAAACAAATAGGATATTCGTTTTTTTTTGTTTTTACAACTTTAAAATTAAAAAAAAACAAAAAAAAAAACAACGAGAGAAAATTTTAAGAAATATCATTTGAAAGTAGGCTTTAAGTTCTTTTAAACTCCTTATTTTTTTTAATAAAACGTAAGAATAATTCTTTTTAATTCACTTTTAATAATTCTTTCGTAATTGGATCTGTTTACTTTGGCGACCGAATACACAGCTGCGAATTTTTGATGAATGAAAATGGAACAGAGAAAATAGTCCACGATGCGTAAATAAATATAAATAATAAATTTAACGTGCTGTAAAACTTGTTAGAAAATAAAAATAAAGCAGCACCTAAATAAAAATTGCCTTTCTGATTCAATTATGGGGAGGATCATCCTCATAATTGAATCAGAAAGGCAATTTTTATTCAGATGCTGCTTTATTTTCATTTTCTAAATAAATGTAAAGTAATAAATATATCTTATAATAAGTACTGTATATGTATATACATCAGTTATTATGAAAGATAGTTTTTCTTAACCATTAACAAAATAATCTAAAATATAAAATCTAAGATTTATGTAGTTGAGAAATACAGTTTATACCTTTCTAAACATCTTTGTCTACCTGTAATATTTTATTAAAAGTTGTTCTAAGATAAGTTCACTTTGCTTATCTTATTTTTTTTTTCGGGCATTTGCCTTCTTTATCAGTCGATCGCCTACGCATTCAGTGTAAAACCTTTTCTTACAAAATCCACAGTCTCACATGAACGATTTTTAGTGGCTGATATTCGACACAGCTAATTCACATTTCATGCTGTTTTATCAAGATTTTCTTAGACATATCGCTTTCTTTTAAGAAAATGCATACATTTACATTGAAACAACCATAATTTTTGTAATATTACACTGCTTGAAAAAAAATCAAAATTATAATATACTATATTCATTTTTACAAGACGTTTCTGGAAGAAATTCAAGCTTACTTTCATTATAATCTTGCTTTTTTCTTTTTACTTCTATATGCCTTGTTTTTTTTTGTTTTTTTTTTCTTTTAATATGAGATTAATACAAACCAAAAGAGTTCTATTTATTTTTGCTTACTTTCCAATAAGAAAAAATCATTCCTGTATGTGTTCGTGTGTATTTGTGTTCACTCCCTCCTTCTAATAATTCTTAAAAGGGCGAATAGGTCTTCTTGAAACTTGGTCTATCATATTCGACGACGGAACGAACTAACTTTCATATTTTATCTTTTCCAAAAGGGTTCTTGTCTAAAAATCAGCGAGAAAATAACAAAAAGTAACAAAGATAACAAATATAATAATACATATCTATCCTATTAATACTTCATTGTCTAAAATCATTTAGCTAATCCATGGCACGACATTTGATTCGACTAAATTATTAATATCCGATTTTAATAATTTACTTAACTTTTTTCAGAAGATAGAAACATTTATAGAATTCAGCAACATCATAATGTGAAATTAAAATTAGGCTTTTCGTTTTTCACGTTTTTAATTAAAAAAAGAAATCATCAAAGCAAAAGCAATTTAAGAAAGAAAGAACATTGGAAGCAAAGTAGGCTTCTTTCGAATTCCTTATTTTAAATTATAATATCTTCTAAGTACAAACATTCAACTGCATAATAAGCGAATGAACAGTTAAGACATCGATAAAAATCCAATATTTCTAATGTTTTTGGAATTTTTGTCACCGTCACATGTTTATTGGTCACAGCAAAAAACTTTATTTATAAAATCAAAAACCAGAAATCGTAGATATCTTCTGAGAAAGGCGGAGGAGAGAAATACAGCCATGCCTGCTCAGGGATTCGAACCCAAATGCAGCCAAATCAATAAGCCGCAGCTTCTGAATGGCTGCAGGAATATTTCCTATATTACCTAACTTATTATTATAAATATTATATAAAAGCTTTGAAATTCAGATATTTTTATATTAATATTATTACTTTACATTTTTAGATTCTATATTGGAAAGATTTTAAGATGTAATCGTAGCTGCCTTCCGGGTCATAATTTTTAATAAACGGTAACTGACTCATAAAATTAGTTAATAATTTGGATATAAATTTGGCGCTGTTTGCAAAAAAAAAACAAAAAACGAGACTGGATATTAAAAAAATATATTTCATTATAATATGGCAAAAAACAAAAACAAAAAGAAAACCAAACTTAATCTAGAATATTAATGCTGGAAATATATTATTCATTTAAGTATTCAAATATACAGTACCGAATCTAATATTATATATTGATGGTTTATGATTTATTTATTATGATTTAGTTTTATTAAATTAAAATATTATTACAACTTAAAAAGGTAAATAAAATGTAAATAAATTAACTAATAATAATAAATATGGCGGACAGAAAATTGACTTTGTTTAAGCATTCTAATAAAGATTAAATTTTTGGCGCCCTCGGCAGGCAAAGAAAGGAACTAATTTATAGAAACACATGAGACTTGAAAGATAAAAGAAAAAATAAGTAAATCAAGGGTTTGTAATAAATTTTGGAGAAAATCTGATTCGTTCCGGTTGAAGTGTGATTTGAAGTGCGAATCCTCCCCTTTATTGTTGACGAGGGATAATCTCACTTTCAAAATCAAGAGGAAGTGATCTGGAACGTACGTCTTTCTTCTTCTTTGGAATTCGGTCGGAGGGTGTGGTTGACTGGGTGCCATTCATTGTGACGAAAAGAAAGGGAAAGAGGATGAAAACCACTTTGCTCTATATTTACAACTCCGTTGCCCCAAATTTTACATTTTTTTTTATATCGGTATTTATTGTAAATAGAAGCTTAGATTTAAGGATATCGTACAATTATACGGAATGGCAAAGGTCTAGTTCGGCTACAGGAAACTCTGAGGCCAAGACAGGCCATAAACTTAAGATGAACGATCAATTGCTCTTCATAAAATACGATAAACAATGAATGTAGTAATATACAAGTTCAATAACCAACATATCTTAAGGAACACACTGAATTTCTTCTTTATTTAGGTACATTTAACAAGGAGCCGTTGCCACATCGTTGCTGTGGAATTGCGTGAACATTCTTTAGTAAATCTTTACCAATATAAGAATCGATCCGTCTCGACTTTCTGCTTTCTCTAGTTTACAAGAAAAGGATAAAAAACAAAAGGCAATTATCAGAAAAGTGCTTAAGTTGTAATACTTACAATATGTGTTCTGTGGTCGAGCGGAACAACAGCAATTGTGCTCATATTTAAATAAACCGATTTACAAATTTTAACTAATCCGTGGTGCAGTTTAAACAAAAGAAATCGAAAGACAGTTTTGATGGGTGGAAGAAGTTGATACCAAAACAGATGGGTTTGGGCCATAAATAAGCTACGGTAGGGAAACAATTTTATGGAAAACTCAAAGTCCACTTTCCTTAAACTGTCTCTTTTTTGTAATTCTGATCTTTTTTTATTCTTTTTTTTATTTTTTATTTTTTAATCGCAAACACAAAACACATACTTATTATATTATTCAACCTACTATCCTGGCACTTGTCAACAGCTAAAAAATATAAATAAAAACGCAACATACGTTTCGGAATATCAAACCATAATTTCTTTTTGAAGCTAAAAACCCCTACCTTTTTAAAAATCTATCATCCCTTATCAGGAGTCGTTATCATCATAAGGGATGATAGATTTTTAAAAAGGTAGGGGTTTTTAGCTTGAAAAAGGAATTAAGGTTTTATATTCCGAAACTTATGTTACGTTTTTATTTATATTTTTTAGCTGTTGACAAGTGCCAGGGTAGTAGGCTGAATAATATTGTATTCAAGGCACGTTAA
>JAFIDM010010028.1:49207645-49242408 GCA_023159025.1 Thereuonema tuberculata | reverse complement strand
AAGCATTGTGATAAAATTATCTAAAATATCTTGTATTTAAAAAATATGTTTCGGTACATTGTTACTTTTGTGTTATGTTGCTGTTTGTATATTTGAATTTGTTTTACGGAATTGTAGGAATAGATTTGGGATTTCTACCAAACTTGCCTGAGAAGAATAAAAAAGCAAACACAAGAGAAGATTAATGACAGTTGGAAATGAGTTAGATTTTAAGATTGTACTAGAAGAAGAATTAAACTTTGAAACTTTAAAATGGGATTCCTTTTAAACTTTTATTTTTTTCTTTTTTATTTTTTTTATTCACGACTTTTATTTTTTTAAGTCGTGAATACCTATATTTCTATTCAAATAATCCTGAATATTAACAGTGTAAATTTCGCGTTTTCTTAAAAAGAAAAAAGTAATTGCGCATTACTTACTTAAATTCGGATTGAAATCGGATTAATAAATTTAAATATTAAATTGCTAATTAATGGTAAGTATTTATTGAAAACGGGGTATTTAAATTATTTATTTCAATATTAATAATTTTAATGTTAATAGAATCTAATCCACCCTACAGACACAAATAACTGTAGGAGTATCTCCCTTTTACTTTTTACATGTAGGATTTTATCCAAAGCCTTACAGAATAGACTGGATAGCCAATTGGATCAGGGGAATACCAGGGAGGTTTTAGAAGGGGGTAGATCGTGCATAGAACAAATTATGATCCTGAAACGAATAATCAAATATAGAAGATTGAAAGCGAAAGACATTTTGGTGACTTTTGTATTAAGAAAGCTTATGATTCAATAGACAGGAGGACATTGATTGATATTTTAGAAGAATTTGCAGCAGATAAAAAAAAAAAAAAACTACTGCACTAATAAAACAGACATTAACAGACACAAAGTCGAAAGTGAAACTTATGAGAGCTATCAGATCCTTTTGTGATCAGAACTGTGGTAAGACACGGAGATGGACAGTTTAATTGTACACTGGAAAAGGTTATAAAGAGGAGTAAAGGAGGAAAAAATACCAGTGAAGAAAAAGAGACAACCTGGAGTATGATTGCCTGGCGTTCGCAGATGATCCGGCGGAGACCTATGATGACTCGGTGAAACTGATCAACGCACTTAAAGAAACAGCGAAGAAGACAAGCCTACAAATATCATTTGAAAAAAACAGAATACATAACAAACAATAAAGAATCTCATAAATCAATGGATACAAAAATATGGAAAGATTGAGAAAGTTACCAGGTTTAAATAGATGAATGGATACAACCCAACGCACTAGATGGAGAGGCAAACACTGAGAACAAGAAAGATGGAAGATGCATTTCACCTCACTAAAATCATATATAATAAAAAATCTGTATCAATAAAGATTAGGTATTTTAACATTGTAATCAAACCGGAGTGTCTTTCTGCATCAGAATGTATGACAATGAATGTGATTAGACAAATGAATGAACTGGAAAAGAAAGAAAGAAAGGTAATGCGAACAATCTTGGGCCCCAGATATAGTGGGGGAATCTGGAAAATGAGGAGCAATGAAGAGATTTACAGAAATGTTAAGAGGTTGGGGGATATGATGATAAAAAGAAGATTGATGTTCTCTGGACACATTAAAAGAATGAAGAATGACAGATCTACAAAAAGATTGGTTGACTTTTTCGACAAAAAGCCCAGGACACAGTTGACATGGTTTAGAGAGATCTGGAAAGACATGGAGGAAATGAACATTACTAAAGAAATGATGGAAGATAGAGGTAAATTTAAATCCAGAATTAAAACTTTTTAAAGGATTTCCAGAAAGACAGAAGATAAAGAGAGGTGGAGTGTGGACGGAGGAAAGAAGAAAAAAAAAACAGAGAGAAAGAATGCGTGAATAATGGAGTAAGAAGAAGAGTAGAGAGACGAAGAATAAGTCATTTTACGTGGTCCTTAGCTGACCAAAATCGAGGAAGAAAAAGAAGAAATAGATTAGAAATCTATTGCTTCTCTATGTAAATTTTTTATGGTAACTTCTTGATAAGGACCCACTTGGAAAAGACTTCAAATAAAAAAGTCCTTAAAGTCCTTAAATCTATATTAAAATCTACTAAATTTCAAGAACATTCAGCCTTTCTAGGAAAGTAGGCTAACAATTCAGTAGAATTTAATATTTATTCTAAATATTACAAAGACTTGGAATGGAAGTAAACTGTAGCTAATTTAGTTTTATTGAAGAAGAATTTTAGTAATCAAGTTATTTTCAAAAATTTTCGATTATAAATATATATAATAAAGAAAGGATTACCTTGAATTGTTTAAGATTAGAGCAATTTTGTGAAGTATTTCTTCTTCAGTAACTTGAAAAAAATCCATATGTTCAGCAAAGCCCATATCCACTGCTCTTGTAACATGTTTTGGTTGGCATCCAAACATTGGCATTCCTATAAAGGGAACAGCGTGATAAACAGCTTCCTGTATTCCTAAATAACCTCCGTGGCCAATGAAAAGACGAATTTTTGGGTGACCTAATGAATAATCATAAAAAAAAGATAAGGTAATATTGAAAATGTTTTTCTTACAATTACATACTTTCTATTGAGAATTGGAATTTCTGACTGAACCTGAATACTTTCACTATTCCATTTGAACATTTTTCTTTATCTATTCGTCTCTTTGTTTCTACTGGACGGATTAAAACATAAGAATTTTAATTTTGGACTCCACGTCTGCTACCGTCAAAACTAATCCTTGAAATCTTTCACTGAAATGACTGGACTGATGATTTCATGAAGTAGCCTACAAGCATCGTTCATGAAGTAGCATCGTTACTTCATCTCTCCAAATGGACGCATGCTTAGTTCTCTTTTATTGGATCCATTTGAATCCATTGGAGATATAAAAGCTCTTACTTTCGGTAGGAACATCAAAGATGCTGAATGTTTTACGACAGAACGATTTTCCGTCATGAAACCCTTTTCTGAAACATCTCAAAGGGTCTATTTTCTTTTTTTATGGTAAGCAAATATATTCATTTAGGAACATCATCTTTCTGTTTTCTAGATCAGTCTATGTCTATCTTATTAGAATTTAATGGATTTTTTTTTTGGCTCCTTTATTAACTGAACTTGGGAAGTCTTACTATTGCACATTATTTTTTGTTTGTTAGTACATCCCACTGAAACTACTGGACAGATTTCTATAAGCTCTAGATTGTCTAATTGTGGTGTAACTTAGAGATGAAGAGAATTATTTTAGTTTCAGGTCTTTGGATACTCCTCTAAATGCTGAATGTTCAGTATCTACAAGGGGATGGCTATCTGAGCTTATATCTAATAGCGTAAGCGGGTTTTGAGCAGAAATCGCCGGGGATCACAATGTGAGGGTTTTGTGCGGATGGGTTGGGGAGGTGGAGAACAAAATAATCGTGCTCATATTTCGTTGATTTCTTTATTTAAAACGTTTGAAAGAATAAATTTATTATCTTTTTATATTTGATTTGAAATTAGATTTAATTCCTAATTTTTTAATAATTAGATGACGATACTACCCTGAACGTGTTCAAGCTGGAGTTTATTTGATATTTTACACATTAGCAGCTTCTTTACCATTATTAATTTCCTTAATATATTATTATGAAGAATTAGGAAGATTGTCATTTATAGTGTTAACTAATATAAAGATAAATGTGAGAATAATTATTTATATTTTTCCTATTACAGAATTTCTTATAAAAATACCTATGTATTTAGTTCATTTGTGATTATCCAAAGCTTCAATTGCAGGTTCAATGATTATGGCAGGGATTTTATTGAAATTAGGGTTGGACCAAAATAAGCATCCTACAAAATCAGCTCAGTCATTTTTAGCTAGGGATTTGCGAGTTCTGTTTTGAGGGATTGGGGGAATGTAAATCAAAATAAATATAGTTATGTTTAAAGTCGGACTTTAAATAATCTATGAAACAAATTTTGTAGAAACCCGTCCTGCAGTTATAACTTAATGAGGTTACAAACAGACAAAGAAAAAAGCCATTTAATACAAACTAGATACCTTAAACCTAATCAAAAAGCCGATTCTCTTCAACTTTTTCAAATAAACAAGGTTTTTCTAAACTTACCTAAAATGTCTTGTTGGGGGAGCCATTTGACTAACATGACATTCTTAGAAAGACCTTCAATAGGTCCATCGTATTTCCAAATAACTTTCTGCTTAAGTTTAGAAAACGCCCTCACAAATGCTTCTAGACTTTTCTGTGGCCAAGAATTTCCAATCATAACGGAACCCATGCTGAATAATATGAAGCCATGCTTGCCAGAAGTTTGGATGAAGTCTTCGAGATCCTGTTAAATAAAAAAAAAGTCAACTTAAAATAGAAACTTATTCTTAATAAAAGAATATTGGAAAAAGGGAGATAGAGTACCAATCCAAAAGTATATCAAAAATGGCGATTTCAGATCACAAGGTAGAAGGAAAACTAGGATAAGAACATCATTACATACCAAGAAGAGATTTTCAGACTTAGTAATTCTTGCACTACATGGCCAAAAGTATCCGGACATCCCTCTGACGAAGTGGATCGGGCAGGTCAGGAGGTTTGATGCGTCATCGGACGCTATAAAAGCGTTGGTGGTGGGGGGGGGCTTGGGCGTTCCCGATAAAATGAGTAAGTCAGGCGAGCTCAGTGACTGAACGTGGCGTGATAATCGGATGCCACCGTTGTAGTAAATCGGTTCGTGAAATTGCGGACATGCTGCACGAGCCGAAATCAACTGTGAATGATGTAATTGTAAAATGGAGGCGTCGAGGAAGTGAAACGACAGCTGTACGAAATGGTAGAAACGAAAGAAAACTGACTGACCGTGGCCGACGAACCTGAAGAGAGTAGAGAAGCAAAATTGCAAGTCTCCATTGGTAGTGATGACGACGGAGTTCCAATAACATTTTCGGGCGTTGTCGTTAACAGCAGGACTGTTCGCCGAGTGCTAAACTACTTGGGTTTCCACAGCTGTATGGCCGCTCACAAGCCGGACATCTCCGCTGTCAATGCAAAGCATTGTTCACCGTCATTGGACTGTGGAGGAGTGGAAAAACGTTCTGTGGAGTAGGGGAATCTCGCTTCACGATCTGGCAGTCCGATGGACGCATGTGGGTTTGGCGGATGTCTGGCGAACACTTCTTATCCGATTCCATTATGCCAACTGTTAAGTTCGGTGGCGGCACCATATTGGTGTGGGGATGTTTTTCGTGGTTCGGCCTGGGTCCCTTAGTTCGTGTGACGGGTAACATGAACACTGGATGTATCGGGCCATTCTGGACAACGCTGCCCTTTCAACTCTATGGCAACAGTTTGGGGAAGGCCCGTTTCTCTTCCAGCAGGATAACTGTCCTGTACACACATCAAAGCTTGTGCGGCCGGGGTTTGACGACATGAATGTTCCACAACTTGCCTGGTCGTCTCGGAGCCCCGATCTGAACCCCATTGAACATCTGTAGGACGAAATAAAACGCAGATTACGTGCCCACATCGCTCATCTTCCGTGGCCGGGCTCACTTCAGCTGTTATGGCCGCCTGGAAGTCAGTTCCTGCGACCACCTATAATATCAAAACCTGGTGGAAAGTCTTCCCAGACGTGTACAGGCTGTCATCGATGCGAAAGAGGGACCGAAATTATATTAATACGTGCCTCAGGAGCCTCCTCGTCCCGACCACGGGGTGTCCCGATACTTTTGGCTATAGTGTATTGTTAGAAGGTTGAACAAGAAGCTCCTGGAAGAATGTAAGTTAAAAATCAATGTTTTATTTTTTCTATTTTTTTTATATTTTTTTTTAAAGTTGTGAAAATAATACAAAGAAGGAAGTTATTTCCTTTTCATGATAATATCTACTGAATAAAACAGTAGAGTTTTTTTTTTCTTTCATTTTCTGAAAAAAAAATGCTAACAGAAATTGTCCCAATTCTTATTATAAATTCTTATTATAAATTATGTTACAGCTAATCATTATGAAACGGTTAGAATCCTTTGTTAAAACAAAGATTGAAATCCACTGTTAGCTTACTGTCCAATAGAAAAGAAATTCATGAAATCAGCCAGTCTTTGTTTCTTTTGAACTGCAGAAAGAATCTTATTGAAACATTGTATATGTATTGTAGGTATAAGTTTTAGATTTAAATGAGTCCTTGTCGAGAAATTAGCGCGAGAAGGTGACAAAATTCTGATTGAAGTAACGAATTCTATGTTATTTATTGTTAATTGTATCGAACAATAAATATTAAATCCTTTGCTTATGATCTGATACGATTAAAATAAACTTTTTTAACGATTGAAATAAATAATGCGGATGTAATTATTTTTATTCAAAATTGCAAAATTTGTACTGTTTCTATTCATTTGATAATAAAAAAAAGAAATTTTGAGAATTAACATTATAACGAAAATAAAAGTCTTGCACTGGCTGATTAGCTCTGGCTGAGGAGAGTCTAACAAGCTCGAAACGGCCGTCCCAGAGTGTCAGCTCGACTCAAAAAGGCATTCTTCTTTGAATTAATTTCTTTCCTTTTACCCTTTAGAGGGTTATTTATTTATTTATTTATTTATTTATTTATTTATTTTTATTTTATTTTATTTTTAATTTTTTGTGGTCAATTTCCTTTTGTGGTAGACCAAGTGCTACCCAAAGATAAGAAGAAATACACTATTTCTTTCTTCAAAATTGTTTTGGAATAAGAAGTAAACAATCATAAATATTACAAATAATAAATAACAATCATGAAACGTTATACGTTCGATACTACAAAATTGAAGCATAAGATTCTGCTACATAGTTAAAGATTAAATATCAATTACAAAAATTTTTGCTTCAATTCATTATTATAAATAACAGATTAATAAAAAAAGGAATTAAAAGGATTAAAAAGGAAAATTAGTAAAACGGTTAAAGAATTATGCATTTACAATAAGTTGAAAAATCATTCATTTGAAAGATAGTATAATAGTATAAGAAAGATATAAGCAAGAATCATCAAATGATGATCTATTAAATATGAGTATTATATATCAACGTCAATGTAGAGACTGTAATGAGGTAGATTACGGGAGGATTCATCCAGGACGTTTATCAGAGCACATAAGGGCATTCAGAAACAACCAGCCTAATGTATCTGATTGGACATATCATGCCCTTAGATTCCATCATAATCCCGACTCTATTGAAAAAATTATATATAAATGTAATGATGAATCATACAGATTACTAATAGAATCATGTTTTATAAATTCAAAATTTTTTTTTTAATAAAGACAACACTTTAAAAGTAACTGGCATATCCCTAAGAATATTTAAAAAATATTTAATTGAGAATCAAACAAGAATACAAAAGACTTAAAAGAATATTTAATTAACTAAAGAATTTACTTATTATTGAATACCCAATAATACATTAAATGTATATCTATTATTTATAATAATGAATTGAAGCAAAAAATTTTTATAATTGATATTTAATCTATAACTATAAGATTGTATGACGTATGTAGTACCGAACGTATAACGTTTCATGATTGTAATTTATTATTTGTAATATTCATGATTGTTTATCTCTTATTCCAAAATAATTTTGAAGAAAGAAATAGTGTATTTCTTCTTTATTTATTTTTATTTTGTAGATGAAGAAAGACCGGAAAGATCTTTCGAAATATTATTTAACAAGTAAAGAAGATTATTATCAGGAGACTTTGTTAATTAATCTACAAAAAAAGTTTTTGAATCCCATTAATTTTAATATATTAGAGCTGGCGCAAACATTACAAAATTATTAAGTGGATCAATATGCCTTTGTTTAGAATCGATTCAATGCTTTTTTATGGGAAGTTTTTATCTCTTTCTCCGCTTCTTTATGGAGAAGGAACCATATGGAAAATATACAAACAATCCATACTTTTCCCTTAAATCTTCTCTTTTATAATAAATATTATTAAACATCATCCACCAGAAATAAATGTCAAAAAAACTACATTTATTATCAGAAAAAAATGAATTTTCAAGGAGATAATTTTCATAATCGATAATTGTTATAAAACAAAGCTCATCATAATACGAGTAAACCAACAAAAATACTGTTTTCTATTGAAAATCTATTCAATACATGTGATTAATCGTAGACAATATTGTATCGGATTAATAACATTAAATACATAATTAAGAGATATTCGTTTGCATTTATCATTAAACGTAAACAAATACATTTTGCTTCGTATTTAATTAAATAGGAAGTTCCCAAAAGATCTCCTTGAAAATTCGTTTTTTTCTGATAATAAATGTATTTTTTGTGACATTTATTTCTGGTGGATGATATTTAATAATATTTATCATATGGAAAATATTAAAATATAAAGTTAGATCTTCTCTTGTCCATAAATGTGCTGCTAAATTACAAGAAGATTTATTCAGTGTTCAAAAGTTATTAGCAAAGGACACATCATGCCAGTGATGATTGGCTGAACCTCACTTGTAAAAGAAAGAAAGCTAATTAAAGCGAAATTCACTTACTTTAGGTAAAGGTTTTGCTGGTCTACATTGAAGACAACCGGTAGGAATAATATTGGGAAGAAGAGGTGCGGGATTATCGGTCACTGGGTCAGCATTAACTAAAGTAAGAGAAATATTCCTTCGAAGTTCATCGATTCTGGGAATGGACGGTAGATAATTGCCTATTATATAGTCTGTTAATTTTATAAAAGCAAGGGTATCCAACAGAGAAGCTGAAAATAAAAATAAAAAAAAATCGTAAAGTATTAAAAATAAAATATTCCTAGGTATACGATCTGTTATCATCACATAGTGGGAACTAAACTTGCATCGCTGGGGCCTAAATTTAGAGATTGGATTTGGAAACAATCGTGATCATATTTTAAGTTGGACCTCGATAAGTTGGGCTTAAGTTTTAAGCTACTACCAACTTTTATTAAAATCCGTTCAGCCATTTTAGTGTGTTGCTCATGATACAAAAAAACAAACAAACAAACAAATAAACAAACAAAGAAGGAAAACGTTCAGTTGGAATATTAAGACTTCGAGGCTCAGTCAATCATTGCAAATTAATTGATTTATATTTTAAATGCGCAAGAGGAAGATAAATATTCGATGATTTAAAAAGATTTCTTTAACACAAACAACTGCTTTTCCACCAAGTGAGCAATGACGTAATAGCTCTTGCTCTCCGGAAATCCAGAAATGAACCACCGCTCGCAGCGCCTTCCTAGCGGACTGAGCGAAAACGCTCCCAATGCTACGGAGCAAAGAGCAAAGAGTCGATCACAGTTAGCAAATAAACTGTATTCATAGATAAATAGATAGCATAAAAGGATGAAGAGGTTTCATGGCGTGAAAGCTTTCAAATGATCCTTCCGGATATTTTTCTGAAATATGGAAGTTTATTTTGAGTTTTATTTATATCACTGAAGTTAAAAATAGATGACACACGGTGAATCGCAGTCATTTCCGCTCCCATGTTGCCATTTCCCAGTCACGTCATGATGCGCACATGTCTCTTGAGCAATAGCAGTATGGTTCGCTCATTTTGTGAAGACACCCTATGACGACGACTGATGACATTTTTGCTCAATTTAATTATTCACCATTATAATAAAACATAGTTAACTTTAACAATGCTAATTCAATTAAAAAATATGGTTATTCCTATAAACGTCTTATCAATATAATTTAATAGCAAAGCTAACATACATCACACCCAAAGGTATGAAACAATTAACAATTACTTCGAAAGGACCCCACTGTTAGTTTACTTTCGAATTTTGAATTTAAAGATTGCAAGAAATTTTTGTGAAAATATAAAATTTGCAACTTTCTGCAAAAATTTACTTAGAAACTATGCACTAATAACTCATCTTATTTTTATTAATTCATATAGGTAATTATATCATAATAGAGGCGTATCTACTCAGCTTTCCAGCATAATGTGGAGACTGAGCCATCAGTGCTTGAGGATTGAGCGGGTGAAGACCAAAAGAATCGTACTTATTTATAAATAAGATCTATTAAATTTTGAAGAAATTCGTTTGAGCTGTTTTAGTGAGACATTTGAAGATCAGTTTTGGAGGATGAAGAAGACTAAAGTAAATGTGTCTATGTTAGAATTAGAAATGAGCTACATAATAACTTTTGTGGAAATCTGTCCCGTCATTTTAACGTGATGCGCTTACAAACACATAAACAGACAAAAATACAGTATTTCAGTCAGTTGAATAATTAATAAATGAGGCTTTGCATTCTCAGAAATAAAATTTTACTTCAGTAATTATTTTAATAATAAATTTTTGAATTATTACATCCGGAGGCAAATATTGAAGATTTTTTTTTTCTATACATAGAAAACTAATAAAAATAAATTTTAATTCCCCTTAAATTTCATTAAAAACAATGTCGTTAATCTGACTATTCCACTGGAACATTTTTCTCATTTGTTGTCTGTCTGTTGTCCGCACATCATTCTAATACATCTCCAAGGATTTTCATGAAAAAGTTACTATTCAGTTTAGTTACAATCCAACTTAAAAGTTTGGCAGTTTTCTTTTGGTCTTCACCCGTCCAAAATGACCCCTGAAATCCCTCACAAAAAGACTGGGTTGATTTCTTTAAAAAATCTGATCTATGATTGTTTATGGTAAAACATAAAAACGATTGCAGTTGTTACTCTTGTTGATTCTTGTAGCTAAAAGTCATCGAAGACTCCATGGCTGCTTGCAGAAGATCTGAGTCTTTGTGTTGAAGCTTTCCATTTCTTTGGTGCTGAGATTAGTACCCCATGAACCAGTGAATGCTTTGTCCTGATAAATCAGTTGTGGAATTCTCTAGATTCATTTAGATCAGATACATCAGTCCCTCATCAGGATAAAGCATCCACTGGTGCATTGGGTACCAATCTCAGCACCCAGGCAATGGAAAGCTTCAACTTTCTACATAAATACGATTATTTTTAGTTAACCAAATTTAATGACAATTCATCCAGTCCTTTTCATGTGATGAACGAAGAAACCTACAAATGGATCCTTCTCACTACACGACGGCTATCTGTAGTTACTAAATATTTATAGATTGATTTTCAGAAAGATTCGTTGAGGATTACGTAGTATATCACACAGGACCTACGATAATTAACGGAGGCCCCTGGAGGTAAGGCTTCCAATGTTCATTGAATCGTAATTGAGATGAAGTCGGATGGTCAGTCCAAAGCCCGCCTGAACCCCCTGGAAAGAAACCCGACACTCATACTATAAAAGGCTGGGTGAACCCTAGGATCCGTCTGGAGGAGAATTCATCTTGGAAAAATCCCAGACCTCCGCCGTTGTCGGGGATTGAATCCGGTTCTGCAAGCGCTTTATCATTGGGAGATTTATCATTTGCAGATTAAAAGATTACACAATGATTTTAATAAAAGTAAAAGTAAATAAGAACAACTTACCGAAATGAATTAAGCTATTTTCAAGTCTCTGAAAGAAAGATGATTTTTCTGGGAGCATAGTAACCCCTACAGGCACGTAGGAATAAGGAATTGGAAGCGATAACATGTAAGAATTCTTGGAATCTAACGGACAAGTCACAACGTAGACAACGGGAGTGTTGATCAAATGAGCAACCGGCAACACGTAATCATTCATGTATGGATCCAACAACATTAAGTCAAAGTGGGGTTTAGTTTTCAACAGGTTCTTCACATACGGATTCTCGTAGAAGAGTTTCGCATACTGAGAATAAAATAAAAATAGCAGGTTTTAATTAAATCCAAGTGAATGGGAAGTTATAAAAACACTTAAAAAATTTAAAACATAATAATAATGATAATAATAACATGAATATACCAAATGAGATTCTAATAAAAAGATGGAATAAAATTTCCATCTTTTTTTAACTAATTTTTTTCACTAGTTTTTTAACCAGTTTTTTAACCAGCCTCCTTTCCTAATCTATCTATGTAGAAATATCACGTGCTTGTGTAACATCTAACTAAATTATTGTAAATAATGGAAATGAATCTTTTTAGCCAATCCACTGCGCGTACTTTATTAGATAAAAGATAAATTACGACTAATTTAAGAAACTAAAGAGATTTAATTTTTTTTTTCAGAAAATGGAAAATTTGTATTCAGTAAATAAAACAATTTGAATATAGGTAGAGATTTTTGTTCTTGTCGATATAAGAAAAAAGTAAAGCAAAAGAATAAATAACTTTCTAAGAAAGTAGACATTAGATTCTTTCAAATTTTTGGTAACTTTTAGCAGATATTACAAGGAAAAAAATCAAAGAGGATTTTCGTTGTATTATTTTCATGATTTAAAAACAAAAACAAAAAAAAAGGAAGAGAAAAACATTTTTAAGGAAAGTAGGTTTCAAATTCTTTCAGTCACTTACTGTGCGTCTAGGTATTTGTAACTTTTGGCAAATCTGTAAGTCTATTTCAGAAGAGTCCTCTCATTGGACTGAGAAATCTGTTATCTTAGATAATACTGAAGTAGGCTCTAACACTAAAGGCCCAGCATCTGATTTGAAATTGGACCGCACAGATCCACGATTAATCATTAAAATTAATAAGTCCAACTTTAAATATGGAATGAATTTTTATCAAAAACCTCGAATAACAAATAAAACATATCGCACACATTTAAAAAATAATAAAAAGCAAATTAACATAAGCCAGGACATTTCGATCTGCCAAAAATTACAAGATCATCTTCAGCTGAAAAAAATCCAAACAAAGAGAATAAAGACAGAAATTAATTATTTCTGAAAGAAAGAAAGAATTATTACGGAAACAAATGTTAGCCGAAGGAAACCTAGTTGATCAAAGATTGGTCAAAAGATAGAAAAAGAGGATTGGTTCTACGTCAGACAACAAACACACATGTAAGACAGCGCCGTAAATAGACCAATTAATGTCACAAAACCGAGATGATTTTGTCATTTTTTTCTTTTCTTTTATCCGGCAATTTTCAAGAATTATGTGTTGGTTGGATATTTGCTTCTTAAAAGAGCTGGAAAAATATATCCAAAAGCTTTCAATGAATTTACGTTTGAAATCGTTATTACAAATGTTCAAAACTTTAGTTTCATTGAAGAGGATCATTGAACACAATAAGAGAAGAGTCGGTATTAAAACTTTTACAGGCATATTCGTGGGGATAAATGTATATTTATTTAAAGTCTGGTCACTCAGGTCACCTATATAGAAACAGTTATTATTCTTACACTTGACTACGTAGATTTCACTCTTTAACTTTAAAAAATAGTCACTCTTAATTTTGTGTTATTATAGAAACCAATGTTTCCAATATTTCAGTAAACTAAACCCTAGCTATATCTTTTCCTTACTTTGAAAATTTGGAGACAAAATTAAGAAGACTTTTCAAGGATACAGCTGTTTGATAAACATTTGTTTTCTTTATAATCCTTTCTTTGTTTCTTTGCTCTCTTTGTTTAGCTTTTTTTTTCAGCTGAAGATGATCTTGAAGTTTCCGCAGATCGGAATGTCCTGGCTTATGATAATATATTTTTTTGTTAATTTTCAAATGTATGTGATATTTTTTCGTTGTTATTAGATTTTCGTTAAAATTAATAGTTAGATTGTGCATAATAACTTTATTATTAAGTTATTATAATAATAATATTTATTTTTATTGTTTTTTTTCAGATTTTTTTTTATTGTTTCTTGGCTTTTTGACTTCATTTTTGAATGTTCGTGTGGTTGATGAGTGATGTTGATGTTTTTTGGCGCTTTATGGTTAATTCATAGTCGTTTTGTTGGGATGGTGTTGGTATTGGTTGGTTATTGGGTGTTCGGAAGACAATAATCATATATCGTAGTGGTTTAGGATGACGATTGTAAGAGGGGTCTTTGTGACACGAAACAGTAATGTTATTCCAGTGTACGTTTGATTAAAAGGGCAGAGAATTTTGGTCGGAACAAGATTAAAAGAAAAGAACAAATGCAAAATAATATAAGTGAAACAGAATATTAACTGTGAACATAAGATGTTGTAAAAACAAGGATGAAGCTTGGACTTAGATGGTCAGTTCCAAACAAAGTAAACTCAAAACAAGGAAAAGAAAAAACTTATTCTGATAAAAACTCAACTTAACTAAAACTCACAAATAAGCAACAGAAAAGAGAAACTAAGATCAATTTGGTATTTAGATAGTGCATTTACACACTATATAACTATGCTGTGACAGAAGTATGATCAGTACATTAACAGAACTAGAAATATCTAAGAACATATATGGAACATCTTTTTCTATAACTTTAATAGGCTTTAAAGGAACTGTCAACGTACAAGTTATTTTACAAATGAAGAAACAACTTCAATATGCTTTCTTTGTGCCATATAGAAATGAAAACTTACTATCGGCTGCAAAGCTTGGTTTCCTTCAATTTATTATCAAAGACACTTATGTTATAAGATGTTCAAGTAGCCATGAGATAATGTAGGACAATATATTAATGTGAATATGAGGTACACTGTAGAGATAGAAAAGAAGACAATAAGAACTATGTTGTTGTAATAAAGAAAAGAATGGATGACATTCCAATTTTATCATAAATCCAATGAAAAGTTTTATGTATCATCCTAAAGAATAAACTTCTTAGATCTAAAAGATCTGCAAAACTAAAGAATGAAGTGTGTAAATTCGGAAAAGTCACTACGATAGTCATAAAAGTTTATATAAAGTAAAAACCAAAGATATGCTGGAATTGGTTCTTACAAATATATATGGACCGATTGGTAAAAAAAAATTCAAGTACATAACTTTTATAGATTATTACTCAAGGAGTCCATTTATGTACGAGATGAAAACAAAGGACGAAATCCCTAAATCTTCGCATTTATTCATAGAAAAGCAATCAGGCAAAAAGGTTGAGGAGTTTATTGTTAAATATTAATCACGAGCAAAGGAATCAAACCTAGATTTACATTCATCTTATTTGCCCCAAATGAATGGAATTTCTTAGATATAATAGAACGTTGATTAAAGCTGCAAAATCCAATAAAAGTTTTATTAATACCTATTAATCAGACTTATTTTTTAAGTTTTGAACTTACGCTATACAGGTAGCAAAATAGATTAAGTGCTAAATAGATATCCACACAAAAAGAGAACTATGACGGTGGTTTGGAAATTGTGTTACACCTACACGTAAAGCATCTGAAAACATTTGTAGTTTTGCTTACATTAAGTTATTTCTGATTAAATTGAATAGTAAAATACACCAAGAACAATTAAAGGAATATTTTTAGAATATTTACAAAGGGTTTGTGGTTATTAAGTTTGGAATGTCGAAAAGAATAAAATATATGAATCCAGAAATGTTTACATTGACGGGAATATATGAGTTACTTAACTTAGAAACTGTTAACGTTGAAAGTTCTTCTGAGAGTGAAGAAGAGAAAGTAGGATGATTGTAAAGTTCGAGAGTTCGCAGAAAATGGAAATAATGTAGAAGATTAAACAGCTGAGGAAACATCAATTCAAAATGAATAGAATGAAGTTCCAAGTTAGATAGTAAAACTGAGAAGGATTCAGATAATGAACCTAATAAACGCAAATATGATTAAGATCTGTGCAGATAATTGAGAAAAACTTTACTCATCTGCAGGATTCCTGAGCTACTGAAATTTGAGCAAACTATGAACTGTGAAAATTTCTTATTTTCTTTAATGGATAATATATAATAAAATTGTGTGACCAGGGATTAAAATGGCATTAATAAGATATTATGCATTTAAACGATGGGGAGGGAGAAGGTATTTTGTAGCCGAAACAAGATTAAAAAAAACTTAAAATGCAAACTAATATAAATGAAACAAAATGTATTATAAACAAAATACACTCATTGCCAAAAAAATTAGCCAAACCAGAACAGAACGAATGACCCGTGAATGACGAAACTTGGTATACGGCAGCATCACTGTGCCACTGAATAGTTGGAATAGTTAGAATAGTTGTGCCACTGATTGCAGTTGGGCTGCGATTGCCCGCTGAGTACTGCCACCAGAGACGTTAATATCGCTGTGGCTGTGGTTATGTGAACGGCCGTCGTATGAACGCTGTGTGCTTTATAATCAGTGGACTGCAGATCTATCTCAACATGGCTCGACGATGCTTTCGACGCAGTTTCGAACAACTGACAATGTGTTTGAGAGAGTTTGTATTCTTGAACTGTGGGAGGCAGGCTAATCAATCGAATTGGTCGCCACCTGCCCATTCCGACTGTACTGTGCAGTGGTAATGAGAGACGTTAGGGAACACACACGCTCAGGGAAAACACTGGAAGATCTAGGGAGACTACCAGAAGAGAGGGTCGTGTCATCCTCCGACAGGAACGAACTGATCCAGACGCTTTCTGTCCACCATCCAGAGACATATAGAGGCATCACTAGAACCCCCTGTGTCTACTGCACGATTGCAAGGCGACTTGAAGAACCAGACTTGCATTCTAAGCACACCTAATACTGTCTTCCACTAATACCCACGGGGTAGCTTAATGATATAGTGAGCGGGTGGCAAGAACGGCTGTGGACTGGCAACGAATCGTGTTTAGTGACAAATCCAGGACACGGATAACCACCGTAACCGAATATGTAGAAGCACTAGGCACAATTCACAATGCACATGCATTATCCACAAATCCGGACTTACTTTTTAGCGATACACCTCTAGGACTAGTGGAGTTATGGTGAGGAGTCATCTCATCAGATTCTCGATCTCCGCTGGGAGTGATCAGGGGAACATTGACGGCGCAGCGATACGTTCAGGAGATTATGCGGCCTCATGTATATTGCCTTCATGGAGCGGCGACAGCGTTCCATTTCTCAACAACATAATGCTCGCCCACATCAGCGCGGGTTTCCCTGGACTGCTTCCGTGCTTCCTTGTCGCCTATTGCCATGTGAGGACCAACTGGGACGCCAGCTTCGGCCATCACGGGTATAAGCGATCGGAGCGGAAGTTGCAACAACTGTGATAGGATCTTCCGCAAGATAGCGTCTCTATGACACCATATCAAGTCGCATATTCATGTTAAGGGCTGTACTAAAGGAACTATTGATCTGTAGTGTTTTTCCATAAACGATTTATTTGCTCTGATACCGTAATCAGTTATTTGCATCATCATCATCATTGCCTTTGCCAAGTATTTCTATTTCGACGGCTACTGGGTGCGCTCATTTTTTTTGGCATTGAATGTATATCAAAAAATATTGAACTCTGGACATAAGATAAGATATTGTGCTTGTGATAATTCTGATGAAGCTTCGACTTCATGTAGTGATGAGGTCGTGTGATATTAATTGTTGTATTAAGATGGCGGGAAAGGAAGAACTTAAGTATTGAATTTAAAAATTAAGTGAATTCCAAAGAAGAGGATTTCATATTTGTGTTTATGGATAATAAAATAAAGATTGTAAAGGATATAAACTGTTAAATAAACTGATGTGTTTATGATTGTTTGATTGTGAAGTATTCGTATAATTTCGAATTGTAAAAATAGTCTATCACAATTATTTATCAAATTTTAAGTATTTATGTTTTATAATTTATGAAGTCAGATGTTATTTCAAAAATATCATAGCATTTCGTCATGATATTTGAATATATAGATTGTTTATCAAATACACTTATATTTCATCTTTGCATATTCTGCGAATATGTATTATTAAACTGTAGTTTTGTCCTTAATGCTACATGACTATAATTTATTACCAAGTCCTCAAATATATCTATTATCCCATTAAAAAAAATACAATACATTACAATAGAATGAATTTGAAGATTTAGAAAACCACACTAAAATCATTATAAAATTCAATAAAAAGACAGCGGACTATTTTCAACGCAATGGAGGAAAGATCAACAAAACGTTTAAACCAATCAAACACATTGACGTGGTTACATCTTCAAATTCAGTTATTACTTGCACATGCTAATTTTTAACTTTGATTGTATTAACATTGTTTATGACAATTCTACTTTTCATTATTCGAATTAAAAAAAGTTATAGAAAAAAATCTTATGCAAATGTGGCATTTCTACTACATACAAAATATTACATTTACATTACCAGGTTCAGCATATTCCATTCTACAAATCGTAAGGCCAAAACACCTTCTTCACTGTTGTGTATTGTATTTTTTAAGTTATCTTCAATAAATGCTTTTGCTTCAGTCATTTCTATCTGAGAAACATTTCGATACTTTTCCTTGTTGACGAATGGAGAGACCACTGTTATTTCATGGCCACGTAAGTGGAGATTTTCAACAATCTGCCAGACGTAATTCATATGACTTCTTAGAGAGTATCCAGCTAAGAATATGATTTTACTTGAATTAGCCAATTCCATCAAGGATATTAATAGAATACAGTACAATAATGGGTACAAATGTTTTTTACGGTACAGAGACATGACGTCAAATGGTTACTGAAAAATAAAACAAAAAGATAATAAATAAATTATTTACAATTAAATAAATGTTTTATAATGATTTACTTATTTTAGGTTAAGAGAATGTTAATTTTGAAAATGCCTGCATTACAAAGCTGTTTCAGCTGAAAACTTTTATTTTTCTTAACAACCTACTTTCCTGGTTAATAAAAGCTTCATCAGACTGAATGTGGGTGTGTATCTTTCCTTAATAACATTTGAACCACTCGATGAATCTTCTGGAAACTTCGAATGCTTATTTAAGAACCATAGATTAATTATCTTTTCTATTTGAATTCTTTTCCAAATTGGTCCTTGTCGAGAAATTAGCCCAAGAAGATAAACAAAATTTATCATAGAAAAAAATTAGAATGCAAATAATGGACTTCTATCCTACATTTTTCTAAAATTCCAGTATCTAACCAACATTAAAACCTTGTAGTTAATCTGTTGCGCTTGGATTTGATAGGTTTAAAATGTATCCAATTTAAGCAATTATGTAAAATTGGTAAGATAATTTTATTCATTTTTTTTTCCAGAAAATGAAAAATTCGTATTGTTACATTGAGAAGATATTTTAATTTGTATCTCCAAATTATATGTCGGCTTTGTCGTTTTCACAATGAAATAAGAAAAAAGAAAAAAAAAATATTGAGAAATAACATTTTTTAAGTAACATTAAGTTCTTTAGAACGTCTTTTTCGTCTACTTTTCAAGTGAATCAAATCAGTCAATGTCCATCTTATTGGGATGGATCTTCTCAAATAGGCTTCAAGTTCTTTAGAGAAGTTCTTGGTTTTTTTCGTCCAAGAGTCATCAGATTGGACGAACCATTATTATAAATAAGATACATAAGATGTAAAATAAGCAACATGTAATATACAACACATATCATTTTGTATATATTGTATTTTTCAGAAAGAAGAATAATGTTCTCATCTTTTACAGCTACTTTCCTTTGGTACATGAACCGCCACTTTGACACTCACATATTTAGACAGCAACATACCAAAGCTGTTGAATCTTTTATTCTAAGTATGAAAAGTAGGTCATGACTCCGTAAAACCAATTTATTGTCACAATGTACAGTAACATTTCTTCATATATTGAAAACATGTAGAAACTTTTCATACGTGGAATATTCTTGGCATGATGTGAAATTAAAAGGCATCATTTATTTCGCTTGTGAAGTTTCACAATTCAACATCAACATACAAAACTCATTTAGCTAATATATAGACTTATTTATTTTGATCTTCACTCGTAACATTTCTCAAAAATAACCACAGAAAACGACTTCTTAATCGCTTCAAATCATTCCCAAAATTAATGCCTTATCCTAAGTGATTAATGTTCATTGTTTAAGATATCGATAGAATGTTTACTTTCTAAAACTTTTGCTGTGAGGATTTTCTTCACCTTCTCGAGTTTTTGGAGAGACCCATGTATAAAAGATTTCATATTGAAAAGTTAGGTTATTTGTAATCCAATTGCAAATCTGTCCAGCGCGATTCAAAAGTGATCAGGGCTACATATACACACAGACAATCTGATTGATGAACATCGTTTTTCTTTTAGAAAGTAAGCTAAAAGAGATAGAGAATTTTAAGGAATTACTTTCTAAATTGTAAACCTTCTATATTTTGAAGTTTTCTAGACAATAGTTTCAAATCCTTTCAATTTGGAATACAATCTTAAACAATCCTGAAAATTTTAACACTGAAATTTAAATGATATTATTGCGCAAAGGAAAGAACGTACAAAGTAATTGACTGAATCTCACCTATTCACTTAAGCAAACTATTCGGACCTTGAGCATTATTTGACATAATTAATTTTATCTCATTTTTGTTAATCTCTCTTACGCTTTGACGTTTACTCTGTGAACCCAGCATATTGATGGGGTAATTGATTTATCTTTTTGTGTTTTTTTTAGACAATTGAACTGTATTTATCAACAAGTTTTACGTGCGGAAATAATATTAACATCACAAGAAAAAAAATACACGCATATGAATAAGGAATTACTGATCTATTTTTAGAATTTTCGATACCGGGAATGAAGAACAGCTGTTTCAGGTTTGTTCTGGTATCGAAAATTCTAAAAACAGACCAGTGATTCCTTATTCATGTGCGTGTATGTTTTTCTTTGGTTTTTTTTTTTCTTGAACTACATTTACTTAGTAGAATTTGGGATGATTTTGAAATTTATCTAAACCTTTGTTCGACCAAAAGATTTCAAGAACAATTGAATTTCTTTTATTTATTTGTTTGGGTTGTTCACGAAAAAAAAAAAAAAATTCTTTGCATATTTTTCTGTGTCAATTTCTTGGTAGCAGGGCATGCTACATCTCTGTCTACATCTTTTCTTTTGGTTGGATAGCTTGGTCTCGCCTAATTAATTTTGTTTTTTCATGACATTGGTTGAAACTATTTCCTTATAACGGGAAACTGAAGTGATCTCCTTTGATCAATAAGAGCAGTGAAATGGGGTCGAAATTTGTTACGGTCTTTGAATTTCTGTTTTTTGTTTTTTTTTATTTAAAATTTTAAATGTGTTTGTAATTTGCATTTTAAATTTCTTCTTGAGCGTTTCTCTGTTTGTACGTGTAGGATAGATTTCCATCAAATTTGGTACGTGGGTTTTTTAAGGTCCAAATTAAAAGAGACCCATTTATTTGGTCTCCGTTCCTGCTCAAAAAAAAACCAATCCAAAACCCATTGCTAAAACGGCTAGCCGGATTTCTTTAAAATTTGTCACAAACCTTATGTGATCTAATTTTAAAAAAAAAAGAACAATTCTTTTCATTTCCCGACCTTAATATGAAGACTCCAACTACGCGATGATTTGCTGAACATGCCCCTAATACAATACAATTACAGAAATGATAGAATTTACTTACCAAGTTATTACAGGATTTGCTGAGACGACTAACCATCAACCAATGTACATTGTACCTATTGTCGGTACACTCCAACTAGAGAAAATGAATAAAAGTCTAATATCAAAGAATATTCAAACAAAATAGCTAGAATTGCCTCATAGAAGAAACATTTGTATTGCATCAGACAAAACAGATCGAAGCACAAAAAACATTACCTCACCACACGATCACAATGGAGAGCATGGAGGACTTAACATTCAACTTGTCGAACTAAAACGATTAATCTATGTCATTTTTAAGCACTCTATGTATCAATTTAATTTTATTTAATTATTTCAGTGTTAAAAAAAAAAAGGTTTCCCGAGAATTCATGGAGGGGATAAAAAAAAACATGTTGCTATTGGCTGAGCTGATTGTGACGTCGATCTACAAGAAACAAAGGAACTGTTCGTCCTGACGTTTATGGAGCTTCGTTCCGTGTTGCTGTTTTCAATCGAATCATTCTTTTTTTTCTAAAAAAAATTGACAAATACAGGATTTTCGAAAGGAGACGCAGGATTTGCGATCAGCAAATTTTTATTTTTGTCTTTAAAAAAATATTAGAGATAAAAAAAAAAGAATTACAGAAAATAAATAACCAAAAAAATAACACTTTATTTTATAAGATATGTAAATATGTAAAATTTTA
Organism: Thereuonema tuberculata; assembly: GCA_023159025.1. NCBI lineage: Eukaryota > Metazoa > Arthropoda > Chilopoda > Scutigeromorpha > Scutigeridae > Thereuonema > Thereuonema tuberculata. The sequence continues at coordinate 49,220,362 of JAFIDM010010028.1, read as the reverse complement.
AATAAAATTTAAAATAAGGTTTCAGAAGTTATTTAAATTTAAAATAAAGTTGTAGGTTTTAAATTTACAAATATGAAACTTGAAAAATAAAATAATAAAAAAAAATTACTTGTGCTTCTATTCGGTTACAATTAATTTTCATGTTAATAATTTTAATAATATATATATAAATATACAAAACTTCAGTTTTTCAAACTTCCGTTTTTGAAATTTTTATTGTTACAATTTAAGTCATTTAAAAACAAATCTATTTACGAAAATAAAGTTGACGTGTAGGATAAAGTTTATAAATTGTCCACAGATTGAAAGCACGAACATTGAAAACAAATAACTAAACTTGAAAATAAACCCTAACACAAGATGAGGGTTTGAATGTTTTCAATGTTCGTGCTTTCAATCTGTGCACAATTTATAAACAGATCTATTTACTTCTGCGTAAAAAACCACGAAGAAATAGTTAAAAATAATTAGGTAATCTGTTAAATCATAAGTTAAATCTATATTTTTTCTTAAATAATGATAGGGTTATTAAATTCAATAACATTAACATTGAATGAATTAAAACAATAGCTATTTGTTGGACCCACGATGTCAGAAGATGAAAGAAAATAGTTAGAATTCATTACCTAATAAGATATTAACTAAATATAATTCAAAGAAAAATAATAATAAGGCTTACGAATGTAGGCAACAGAATTTCTAATTAAACATATTTTCACCTAAAAGTCAACGAAACAATTGATCGCTTTATTAATGAATCTTATTAGACATCAATTAAAGGTGAATATTTTATCATACATAAGTTCATTTCATGAGATTAATTTTAAAGCACAGTTGGTAAAGTCATCAATTTTTTACTGCCCACGATCCACGATCTGTGATTTATCGGGATATAGGTTTCGTTACGTGAACTAATAATAAAATAGAATCATTCTACAAACAATAAGGATTATAAATAGTGAAGATTTGGAAAAAAAATATAAGATCTATCCATGCTTTATCTGATGAAATCTTAACTTTTTTTATTGTTTTTATTTTTCTCTTAATGTTCACTTACACAGGGGTAGAATCCATGTTTATGAATTTGTGAATTTCCACAGTTGTAATTTACTTTCTTTCTTGACGTAATTATTTAATGTCAGTGATTCCGATGAATGCTACAGTTTCTTTCTTGGAAGTGAACTGAACATGCATAGAACAACCGGATATCTCCTATGATACAACCGACAGACAGGTGAGCCAAGAGTTTTTGGTAGGCGTGGCTAAAGCCTCTGTTCTCAACTTGAAATATTTGTTGATTAAAAAATACACCAAACATCCGAATATTTATTCGTCTATTTTATAACACTGTTCTCATCTATTTAAGTAATTTTTTGTTTTAGGAATTATTCTCATTGAAAAGTGGGACGATCACAGGAATCATAAACGACTGCATTTAGTAGCAGTTGTTCTTTTTTATTTTTTTCCTGTCTATTAAATGAAATATTTGCGTCTTCTGTAGAAAACAGTAATAAAATTAGATTTAAATTAAGTAGTAATAATGCACATGCTATTTATTGTAATATATTTTTGTACTATAAGATTTGGAACGCACAATTTCAATTTATTTTGCTGTATCTTTCGTAAGGTACCAGAAACATTAATGAATTGGTTGTTAGTTTACGCGAATTGTGCCTTGGTTACAAGTTCGTAATTGATTGAAATTTCTTTGGTATAAGAATCTTACATCTATAAACCCTACAAAAAAAGAATGGTTTTTCTGTTCCATAGGCGTATGTTTCCGATAAATCATCAAAACAAACACTTAAGAAAAAACACCATCTTACAACCATGTCCCATACAAAAACATAAAATATAGAAAAATAACAAAAAATCCTTATGAATATAAAGGTGTAGTTCAATTACAAGAAAGAAAAATATAATTCCATAATTTGTGTTAGAAGGTAGATTGTTTGAAAGTAAATAATAAACATTACATCCCGACTTATTTCTCTGGAATTTATATTCCACAGCCGATATGCTTTTGATTCAGTGGAATATCGAACAAAAATATGCGATCTAGGATCAAGTTTTCCTTTCAATCGTTTGTTGAAAACAAAAGCTTTCAGCTCAAAACCTTCTAAATATGATACACTTGGCTTGGTGTCAAAAAAATAGCTCGTACGGAGTAAGATTTTTGGTAAGTCTTCGGTAAGACAACGATTTCACAGGAATACAACACAGTTTACAGCTTCTACCCAAAACTTGCGGGAAGTTTGGATTGAATTAATAAACACCTGACATTTCGTACGATTCATTCTCTCTGTAACACCGTTTCCTGATTTTTCCCGTCGAGAGCAAATTTTTCACTTCGATTCCCTGTTCTTCGAGACGAAGATTGAAATCAGTTTCACAGCAGTTGAGGTCTGTGGGGAGAGGTTTTTATTTTCTGTTCAGTGCGATTTTCAACACTTTATACTTTACATTCTAAACATCTTTTTTGTTTTTCAGAAAGAATATTTCTGCCTATCGAAACTTATCAATAAAAGTAACGAAATATCGTGGTCCTCCAAGGAATGGAAACTTCATTGGTCCACAAACATCTGATTGAATAACATCAATAAATGCTTGCTGTGAAATTCAGATTCTTTTGGAAATGATTTCACCGTTTGTTTACACTGGATACACATTTTACAGTTCTTTAAGGATTCGCTGTTGTTGAAGAACAAACCTCGAACCTTCTTTCATTGTTTTAAATTTCTTTAGGTCATTTTATTTAAATGGCCATATTTTTGATGGTATTTTTGGAATTCGGTTACCACTGCAGCTGTTTCAATGTTTGGCTCCACCTAATATACCGTAGATCTCCATTGCGTAATCTATATTACTAAAATCTTTTATTTCTCTGTCTATCTGTCGGCGCAATTTTCTGTGCGAATGGAAAATAGAAATAATTTTTACAATGAAATTTCCGCGACGGGAATTGAACCTGCAACCTTCTGATCCGAAGTTGGATGTGTTATCCATTAGGCCATAGGGACAACAACTCTTTTCATATTGTTTTTTGACTTATATCTCCGCAATTGTTGTGTTGTTGTTGTGCCCCAATGTTAGTGCAACATTGGAAATCAATGGTTTTTCATTATTTTTTGTCACGAGGAAGTCGACAAATTCAAAATGAGCATTATTGAACTTCAAAATGTTGCGTTATCTGCTTTCTTTGGAATCGAGTTTTGTTAGATTATCTTAAATTTTATTTTCTTCTTATTATTACTTTTAATAATTGAATTGTACCTTATTAATATATTTTTGTAAAAACAACTAAACTTATTGATTCACGTGTTTTTGAAATTTGTTTAAGCTTCCAACTATTTTGTTTTGTTGTACTTATTCCAATTTTATTATGCCTGAAAAAGAGATGGCTTGAAAAGAGTCTTCAAAACTTCAAAATGTTGCTTTAACCCCTTTCATTGGAATCGATTATTCTTGGATTATCTCATATAAACCATCGTTTTATCATCGATAATCAATTAGTATCGAAATGGAAAACGAGAGAAAGGAATCTTTTCAAAGAACTGTTAATAACGTCGTAATCTCGGCCATTCTTGACTACAGGTAAAATTTGTCTGAAGTCTCTGCCAAAGAGGAAAATTTGTCTAGATCCACAAGTCATCAGAATTTGGTTATCTTCACTCGAAAGAATAGTCAAAATCAATTCGTCGCCAGGAGTATCATATATAAGCTATGATCTTCATTTAACATCTATATCAACCAATGTCCATCTAAATAAATCTCTTCTTCAAATACCAAAAACGAACAATCTGTACACGGGAGATGGCCTAGTTGCACTTAAAATTACAGTTCCATTTGGTTCAAGTATTTTGGTTTCTCGCTCAGTTGAAATAACAGAATGGTTTTAGAGGTAGCTTTGGATCGTAGATAGGTAAATTGCTTTTGAATTCAGGAACGCACAAAACATTTTCAAGATGAATAGTTTTCATTCCATCCTGTTATTTCAGCAAACTTATCAACTAAATTAATGTGTGAGTTTACTTGTTTCTTTATTTCGAAAAAAAAATTCGTTTTTATATATATTAAATAACACATCCAAGCACCAAGATGTTTTATTATTACGAATGTTATTCAGAGAAACAACTGTAGATGCAGAAAATATGTCAAGCATTATAGCTCTTGTCTTGAATGTGCATCCTATATATCGGATGTTTTCTTATAACATTCTTAAGCCTTCTGTCTGACCTTTGAATATTAATTGCATTTAAAGTTTCGAAATTGCAAATATGTCTATTTCTTATGTTATCATTCTTGTTTAACAATGTTACTTCGTAAGTCAACAGTTAGTTTCTTTTAGTTACTTTGAAAATGCACTTATTTTGCTTAATAATAATAATAATTTATTCATTTTTAATTCTCAATCATTATTTGTTAGAGATATTTGTAGGTAATAATTTTTTAAGTTTCTCTTTTACTTTAAGACATCATAAAATAACAGAACAAATCCAGAGGAAGAGAACACAGAATAATAAGAATAATTGAAGAAACTCGGGAATGCTGTGTTCTTAGATCAAACGACTCATCCACATGAAATTACTCCATGAACGAAAACACTCACTGGGCAGTGATCCAACGCTTAGGTCAAAAATACAGAAGCAAAGCTCCTCTTCGAGATTAGCAAATATCATAGACAATAAAGAAAATTATAACTGAATTCACCAGAAAAATTATTAAGAGCTTTCATACTTTGATTTTCTGCGCAGCTCTTAATTTGCAGCAAACAAAATGGCACAAAAATTCAAAATCTAAACATTCAAAACCAAAATCTTACACCCAACAATCCCTCAATTTATCAATGGCAGAGACGATTCGAAACAAGAATTGAAAGGACGAGATAGCCCAACACTAAGATGGGAAAAATTAATGTGACTCCATATGCGCAATTCAAGATCAAGGTATTTACAGTGTAAGCTACAAAACAAATAATGTATGTTTTCGGATAGCACACAGAACGCAGATGCTGCAAAAATGTTCTAGAAAACATTAATACCCAATATCACGATGACAGACTATAAATTTAGACAAGACAACGTTGCAAAAATCCTAAATCAAAGATTGGCAATAAATACAAATTCAAAAACGAAATTGAACATTATAAAAAATATACCCCGTCTAACGTGTCGAAAACAAACTAGCAAGCTTATATTTCGATAGAAGTATTATCACTGACAGATCTGATATCAGATAATAAAGAAATAAATATTTTTTCTAAAACTATTAAAATTAATAAGTTTTAGACTTATTTAATTTCAATGGTAAGAAAAAAGGAGAACTTAATTAAAAAGTTTTGTTATAATAATGTCTACAATATATTAAATGTATTATAATCTTCATCATAAATATATATGATCATTATTTTTCGATTATAATCGTGATAAAAAGTAACTTAAAATCATTTATATTGTAAGCTACAAGTACTGTTCAAGTATTTTATTCCTAATTATTATCTTAATTGCAATTCTTTGAGAAATTAAAACCTTTAGGTAATACTTATTAAATAATCTCTTATTATTAAATAATTGTTTGTCTTTTTATCTTTTGTATATTAAGAAACGTCATTGCATCGAAAGCATCTGGCGCCCGATTACCGAAATAATTGTGAAAAATCAAGGTTTTCCAAATAAACCTCAATAAACAACTTATAATAAATAACAGAAATTTACGAATTTCAGAAATTTCTCGTTTTATATTCAAGAGATTGGTAATCATGTAGCACGTTGTACAGGATAAAAAACAACATTATCATTTTACAACCAAATCAATAAACACTATTCGAAACAATTAATAACGTATCAGTGGATTCTTTTTGCATTTTTAATGTAGAGACTTATCCTGAACTCTTTCGTAGGACAGCAAATGAAGATGAAGAAGAAGACTGTTCAAATTGAGAACTCTCTTCAAATTCAAATTGTGGATGGTTTATCCCATCAGAATACCCGGAACAACAAAACAACTAAATCCCCTCTGTAGCAATAACAGCTGACACTGAAATATTAAAGTTACGATAGGTAGTTAAATAACTATTTCGGCTCCGGCCATTGAAGCTCTGCCATGTTCATCCTACTCACTCCTCGAAAGAAATTTTCTTCAATCTCAAATCTCAAATTTTCTTCAAAACTCAGGGGGAAAAAAATCACGTTTCTTTTCTGATACACAAAGTGTTTTTGAAATAATGACTAGATGACTTCAATTGTCGTGGTGCGAGATGCGAACTACTTAAGGGTTTTAATAGTTTTTTCTTTTTTTTAAATAACAAAGTTTCTTTTACTTTTACTTTTAATTTTTTTCTTTTCATTGTTTAAAATTGTGAAATTTTGCCAAATACTCATGAGATTGGTTTGGATTATTTAATAAATGATCAGCGACAGTTGATTTATTATCTTGTTCTAACTGGAAATCTGCCATGTTTCATTCTTTTAGATAATGTTTTGTTGCAAAACTCGAACATACTTTTTTTATCACAAACACTGCATTCAGTTTTGATAAATATATTAATTATTGAGTTCATAAAAATCTTTACTTTTAAGAAACTCTCATTAGATTCTTAAAGAAATAAACGAAGACAATGGATAAAATTGATAGAAATTTAATAAATTCTCTTCCTCTTCATGTTTCGGATATTCCAGATATCCATCTTTAGACAGACATTAAATAATAAAATCGAATAAAAATTTAACAATTCTATCAGCTTTTTAAAGAATTAAACTACAAGTCTTTACAAGCTTGCTACGTGAAAATGACATCTATGGATTCTTGCAAATAAAGGTTAAAATTAAAAATCAATTAGTTGTAAGTCTCTGGAATTTCATGTTTTCTGTTAATAAGATAATTGTTAATTTTTTTTAACAAACCTTCTTTGATTCTTAGTCTATATTACGATTACCTATATTACCTTTGATTACGATTTCTTTCCAATTGCAAATACAACTTATTTTTATTCATTAAATGATTTTTCATTGCACAAGTGATTAATTGATGTTGTTTCACACGTTTAAACAGTAGTGGTTGAGTCATTCCAGTATAAGATTTTTACAACTTGAACATTGCAATTGATAAATAAATCCAATATTTTGTAAATTTAGAATGACATATTTGGAATGGAATAAAACATTTAACAATACATTAACAGATTTGAAAACTATAGAAAAACCGACGTTCCTTAAAGAATCTTTTATCTGATCTATCTATTAATCCTTAATAAAATTATCCAGTCAATATGATGTTGGGGATTCGTAACGAAATTAAAAAATCTGGTTGTAAACGAAATATCAGAACTTTTTTTTAAAACTCCAACTTTAAAAGAAAAAGAGAATTAATAATATTATAGTATTTTGGTTCGATTTATGATCAGATGGGAAATTCTTTAAAGAATGTCTATTTTTCTAGTTTTCAAAGATGTTAATAAATTCTTAAATTTATTATCCTGTACCATATTCCAAAATTACAAAATATTGGTATTGTGTATCATTTTTTGCAATGTTCAAGTTCTAAAAAACTCTTCCACTGGAATGACTCAACAGTTATTGTCTAAACGTGTGAAACAACATCAATTACTCACTTGTGCAATGAAAAATCATTTAATGAATAAAAATAGGTTAAATTTGCAATTGGAAAGAAATCGTAATCATCAATAAAGATAATAACAAATTTATAGACTAAGAAAAAGAAGGTTCGTATGTATAAAAAAACATAATTATCTTATTAACAGAAAACATGAAGTTTCAGAGATTTACAACTAATTGATTTTTAATTTTAATTTTTATTTGTAAGAATCCATAGATGTCATTTTCACGTAGCTTGTAAAGACTTATAGTTTATTGATGGAATTGCTAAATTTTTATTCGGTTTTAAGATTTGCATATTCTTTGAAGATGCATATGTGGAATATCTGAAACATATAGAGGAAGAGAATTTATTGAATTTCTATCAATTTCATCCATTTTCTTCATTTATTTCTTTAATTTACATTTATCATTAATTGAGAAATTTTAAAGAGCGAAAAGAAAATTCTGTTTTTATTTATTTTTTTAATTGCTTTTTCCAATATCATTCTGGTGTGTAACAGATAGAAATAGATTTTTTTTGTCTCTTAATATCTTGCTTTTCTTTCTTTTTTTACATTTTTGTTTAATTTTTTTTTTAATATAGTAGAACGACGATTATGAGTTCGGATCAGTTCGGATAATCGATGTTCTACTATATTAAAAAAAGAAAACATATGTCAGAATCACCACAGCCAAGACAAAAAAATTACGATAGGGTCATTTCTTGTTACCCATTACATAGTTATTTCCTGAATCAATTATTTCCAATGTCAAACAATTTTAGGTTAGACAGCTTTCTGTCCTTTCTAGCGACTCCGAACAAGAAAAGTGTAAAAGGAGGAAAGGTGTTCGATTCCAATCAGTCATCACCTCTACAGACCAAACTGCAAATCCGACAGATAGAGTTTCCAAAAATACGGTTCTAGTCTGTGGTCACTTCAGGGGTACATGATAGTACTTAAGAAAATTATTCTCAACACTTTACAGACATTCGTGTTCGTAGCCGTTATTAGTGGCTGCAATAGCCCAGGTTCGAATCCTGGTCTAAGCAGACAAGGATCTTTTCTTCCTTTTTTCTTATTTTATTTTGATTTTTTTTCCTTCTATTCTTTTTTTTTATTGATTTTTAATTTTTTCTAATTTTACTACATAGTTTTTAAAATCATTATTTATAGAAATTGAAATATATTCTGTGTCGCTACAGTTTCTTATAAATTAAGATTTTTTGCATTATTTTGCTTCACAACTTTTCAGAAATTGGAAATTTTAGATCAGAATGGAAGAAAGCTTAATTTTTAAAATGTTGTCCACGTATATTTCTACCAATACTAAAGAAAACCTAAAAGTTTCATTTGTGGCTCACACTGGTATCTATGTTATAGGTTGCAAAATATTTGTGCAAAAGGTAATATTAATACTCTTAAAAATGACTTTATTTCTGTATATTATTTTCTACTAGTTTAAAATGAATGAAAAATTTATTTATTAGTAACCGAATATCTCATAAGTTTGGAGAAAGCGAAATATTTGTAGCTGTACTGAGAGGGCAAGGAAGACCATAATAGAGATGTATCTGCATTATTAAAAAAAAGGTGAGCGTACATGCGTTCGTCCTCCGACAATTGGATTTCGCAACAATTCGCACGCGCGTTGTCTTGCAACAGAAATATTGTTGCATGATCGACCCTTTCTACAACAATGGAATTTCGCACGCGGGTTGCCAGGCAACAGGAATATTGTTGCTTGGTATCAAAGTAATTTCGCACGTGTGTTGCCAGGCAACAAATTTTCAATCTTTACAAATCGATTTCAATATTCTATTGCATGTATTTTATAGAATTTCAACTTTAATTTATTTTTAGTTTTAAATTGTAGGTTTTAGTTTACTTGATTTAATTCTTTTATGTGAATAAATAAAATGTTTTTTTCCGTTCCATATACGAGGCTTAATGCGACTGGCAGTCGATTAATTACATTTTATAAAGAATAATATAATGGCGAAAATAAAAAAAAAAATAACAATAAAAATAGTCGTGATACGACCTACTCGACTTGACGTGGAATAAACCATTCTGTTTTAAAGGTATTGGGTGACTTTTCACCATAAAAATGAATGTGATTGGATAATTTAGTTTTAAATATTCAGGGTTTCTTGATATTGGATGGGACCAACAATAAAATCGCCACAAACTTTCTATAATCATCGAAAGAATAAATAATGATAATGAAGATTGATTGGGATGGAGAAACAAAGATATATCAATGTTAAATTCAGAACAATGTTAATTTACAATAATTACTCTGAGAAGATTCGTTAATCTAAAATCCACAAAGATTAAAAATTAGTAAATTAACATAAATTGATGCTCTAATATTCAAACCTAATATGCAATTAATTACTAATAATGATATAAGACACATCCTCTTCCTATCAACGCTATATTTCGCAGCTTATTACTATGCCTGATGAAGCAGTTAAAAGTAATAAACTGCGAAATCTAGCGTTGATAGGAAGAGGATCTGTCTTATATCATGATTAGAAATTAATATAAATTAAGTTAGTTGAAATAAGTCAAATGATTCATAATACTCGAACTATTTTCCGCCACATGAAGCCAAAACGTGTCTCTTACCTTCCCTTTTGTTTTGAAACATTTGATGCAACAGATGGTATTTGGCCACAACGTATTCATTCACTTACTTTTTTCAGCAATAATTTATATTTACAAAGTTTAGTATTTCGAAAATACGCATTTCATTTAACAGTCTTCTAACTATAAAATAAATAAATTCACAGCCAGAAGTTCCTAAGAGAACTTAAAACTTACTTTCTTTACAATGTTATTAAAATTTGTATTTATTTTTTAAATATATTTTTTTAAGTTAAGAAAACGACAAAAGCAAAAAGTCTACGTTTATTTTCAAATTATAATATCTACTAATATAAAGAGTAGAAATTTTCATTTTTCTGAAAAAATAATTAAATCCGCTTTAGGTAATTAAATTAGCCGATTAATCGTAATCAAGCGCAAAATACGGGTTTAGCTAAAAGGATTAATTGTGTGCCAGTAATCAAGTGGTAAAGTGCTTGACATGGAGAAGCAGGGTTCACGATGGAGGTTGGAGACTTTTCCATGTTGAATTCTTCTCCAGGCAAGTTCTAGGATCCACCCAGCCCTCTGAAGAATGGAAAGCGGATTCTTACCGGGAGTTAAAGGGCTGATCTTAGTCCAGTTGGTTACGGAACGCCGCGAGACTTTATCTCCAGCGACCCTAAGGGCAGACCTGTATAAGCCTGTAGTGAATACTTAGCTTTAAAAGGCGAATTAATGTTAAGACATCCATAGAAATCCATTGTTTAGATTTCAATGCTTTTCATGGGATGTTTTGCTACGTTTTCACACTAATTTCTCGACTGGCATCCAAAGGGAAACGATTTCAAATACAAAAGTAAATGACCTTTAGTTGTAAAATAGGTGTAGTTTGGATGAAGTCATAACAGCAAATTAATAATAATAGATACTTATCTTCAAATCCAAACACTAAGACATTCCATACTGCGAAACCTAACCACAACATCATGACTTACAATAATAGGAGTCTGACACCCAAAAAAGGAAAGTGCATTTTCGTGTTCAACAGGAAGAAACAATTGTGTTTGACACAGCGTGCTCAACAATTTGAACAATTGTGTGTTATCTCTGTGTGTGCATCGATTTGAACAATCGCTTGTTGGTTACCCTTAGGGATTCGAGTTGTGTTTTTTGGATAAGCAACACATCTCAGTTTTCTGTCCGCAATGAGTGTTCGTCTCGGTGACCAGTGTGTAGCCGAGATTCGTGGCAGAATTAAGTGAATTGTGCCATAGATTTACGAAAAGCTGAAGTGCCAAATCAGCTAATCAATGGTTGTGAATAGTGAATATCCGTGAAAATACTCAGTTTATATAGCCAAGAGGCTACGTCAGTGTTATTGTGTTGTGCATGGCCCAGCGCCATATTGGATTCCATTCGAATCATGTATGTGGTCTTAAGTTTAGTGTTCCGAATCAAGCGATCCAAAGAACATACGACGAGAGAGTCTGTCGTCATCAGCAACGAGGATCGTGAGTATAAAACTCTTTTTTTCTTCTCACACACAAGATACATACAACCAGATATTGAGCCGAACAAGCAGACAAAGTCTACTTAAAGTTAATTGGGAACTATTAATCCGATAATCCAACATTGAACAGCTACGGCGAACGATACACAAGGAACCATTGAAAGTTAAGGATGACAAAGCTTACAGACTTTAGGCGTAGATAGAACATTAATCGAACAGGGTTAGCTATATTAGTAACCAGTTCATGTATTGCTAAGGCTTACAACGAAAGCCAAACTTTGTAAATAATTCAAAGCTTTAGCCCGAAGAGGCAGTTGTATTATTTTGTGCATTAAACATTAATTAAATGTTTTAGCAGTAGTTAAGAATTTGTTCATTTCTTTCCTTTTAGAGCCTTTTAATTTTAAGTTTGGGGATTAAGCGAAGCAACTCTGACTAGGGAATTTGATTAGACGTAATCATTTTTCATTTAATACTAGAATAGGGATACAAGGTTTCAAGAAGATTCATTCATAGGAAAGACAAACACAAACTATGTAACGATAAAATATCTATTCTACTGTTTCTATACTTAGTTTTACTTGATAATCATTAGACACTAAATTATTATTAATCGCTTCATTTTCGTTAGATATGAATTCTTGTATTTGATATATACAGGGTGATTCATAAAGTACCGGAAAAATAGGCCTAAAAAAGAACGAACATCGAAATACTTTTCTGTCAAATTCAGTATTAAGAAAATAGGGCATGGAATTCCGGATCGAAAGTGCGATTTGAGTCGGATGATGGGATCCCCATTTTAGCCTTTTTTCTGTATGAGCAAGGAAAGGAAAGCGAGATTAAAATTGGTTAAGTTAAATGGAGAATTGACTCCATTGGGTTTATTTCAAACACAAGGAGCCCCATTTCGATGTTCGTTCTTTATAGGCCTATTTTTCCAATATTTTATGAATCATATATATATCGAACGGGCATGCATATATATATATATATATATATATATATATATATATAT
>JAFIDM010010028.1:49192670-49207545 GCA_023159025.1 Thereuonema tuberculata | reverse complement strand
TATATATGCCTAATTTTGAAGTTTATATATTATTGCTTCTTATTTATTTATTTATTTATTTATTTTTTTATTTATTTATTTATATACTTTTTACTCACTATTATAGATTTTGCTCTTTTTATTTCTTCTAATCTGTAAATATAGTACTAAGAAAGCAAACGAAGGCACAACGCTATAAGAAAGGATTCGCACCCTGAGTTCTCATCGGGAAGAGACTGGGATGGAGCATTTCGTCCTTATTAGGACTCATCAGCCAGCCAAACTCCACCGAATGACAAACCCAGAAGGTGCGAGGGGTATAGCTTTCCCGGGACTCGCTCCCGAGAGCGGGAACTCCCCCCGAAGAAATCCTAACCAAAAATTAAATAAAAAACAAAAAACAACTATTCCTTGTCCTGCAATCTGCTAGGCGCAAAAGGAATTTAAATGTGGCATTAAATAAAGCCCAAAAGTTATGTATTGAAAATGAAAAGAAATTTAACGTACCCAATGATTCAAAGAATTAAGCAAGTAAACGAGGCACAAAGCTATAAGAAAGGATTCGCACCCTGATTTGTCATCGGGAAGAGACTGGGATGGACCATTTCGTCCTTATTAGGACTCCCGGGAAAGCTAACCCCTCGCACCTTCTGGGTCTGTCATTCGATGGAGTTTGGCTGGCTGATGAGTCCTAATAAGGACGAAATGGTCCATCCCAGTCTCTTCCCGATGACAACTCAGGGTGCGAATCCTTTCTTTATAGCGTTGTGCCTTCGTTTGCTTTCTTAGTTCTTTGAATCATTGGGCACGTTAAATTTCTTTTCTTTGTAAATATAGTACTTATTAATTTTTAAGTGATTGTATAACTGTCTGATTTCATTACTTAAATATTGATTCATTAATTTATTTAGTTAAAAAGTTTAAATACTAACAATACTAACAGGCTTAATTTGTGGACATTAAAATACTAACAATTTTAAATAATATTTTACGTGCACAGATTATGTTTCTTTTCAGTAATAAAGCCAGTGCACCGGGTTATTGACTTTAACCCGGTGCGTTGACTCATATATATAAATATATGAAAATGAAATAAAAAAGACATGAAAACAAAAGAAAATAAAAAAAGAATATTTAAGATTAAAAAAAGCAAAGTCTTTAAATATTGCGTTTTAGTTTTTCTAAATTCTAAATTCTAATTTCTATTTTCGCTCAGAGTATGCCGCTGATGACGTGTTGATAAATTGGCTTTATCCTCACAGAAACAGTGATTTGATCTTGGTATTGGTATTTTTCAAGCTTCATATCACTGTCCAGCTTTATATATGAATATATATGTATCCAATAAATATTTATGTATCCGTTTAAATTTACAAATTAAAAACAAATGAATTTGAAAAGATAAATTAAAAAAAAACAAAAACTGTATTTTTTATTTCTGAAAACACACTGTTAAGGAATGTCCTACCAGTATCACCGAGGATCTCTAGGCTACGCGCACACATGTTGAGAACCGCTGTATTACTTCAATATTAGTGTAAACTTAAATGTTCTCAGATTTCATAAGCTTTTATCTTTTAAATAACTTCTTATGTACAACTAGAAAATAATCATTATACTCCGGAAAGACTCTGATTTTTAGACCATAGTTATGACTCTTGCTTTCTTTCTATTGGGTTGCCGCCACAATCATTGATTAGATTTTTGAGTGAGCTGTATCATATCACTCAATCTTTATATATATATTCCTTACTTTTAGTTTTTGAACCCCTGGATGGATCTTCTTAAAACTTGGTATAAGACTCAAGACGATCTTACTTTTATCTTTTCCAAACGGGTCGTTGTCTGGAAATTAGCCGAAGAAAATAAAAATTCCCCTAAAAAAAGCCCTGGAAATTAAACAATGGATTTCTATTATTTTTTTATTATCGTGAAGAATTAATGTTAATCCTTTGAGCCAATTAATTAATTAGAGTGGTTTCATATCTATCTCTAAAAATAGATATGAATGAAATATATGAAAAATAAACCGATTTTTATAATTTAAACAAGTGTTTGAGGATTTGTTTATTTTCTTTTAAGAAAATGGAAAAGTTTTTTTTGTTGATTTTATTATATATTTTGATGTTAAATAAATATAAGAATTTCCTTTTTTAAGAAATAAACAGAAATCTTAGAAATCATTTTTTTTTATTGCATTTTCTGAAAAAGTTAATTAAATGCTAAATTACTAATAAAATTGTTTGAATCCAATAACTTTAAGTCACATTAAAGCTCATTTAGACATTAAGATAAGAGCATTAATTTCTTTTCTTCTGTCTTTTTAAGACATCGATGGAAACCTAATTTTCAGTCCTATTACTTTTCTATGGAAATTTTGTCATCTTCACGGGCTTATTTTTCGAAAATTTTTTAAGTATAAAAGTTAGCTTATACTGCTCTTATCCATACAAAAACAATAAAGGAATAAAACTTTCTTAAGAAAAAGCATTTCATTGAAAGTAGGCTTTAAGTTCTTTCGATTTCTTGTTAATTTTTTTCTTTTTTGTTAGATTGAAAAGCATCTCCAGTGATCCACAGTCAACAGATTGAGATCCAAGTGGATAACAAAAAATATAAATTATACGTTAGTCGTCGCAGATGTCGGCGACTAAGTTAACATTGCATCGGAAGCGCAGTGGTGCCTCAAAGGAAAAAAATACACAATGAAAAACTCACCAATGGAAAACACCAATGAGAAAATCCATGTGCCAGCCAGAGCGGCCTCAATGAATTTTTTTTTAAAGCATAAGACTTCAAACTGCGCATTTGCTGTGACTTCTCCTGGCTGATGATCGCCAACGAGCGTGAAACAGCTGTTCCAGGATGTCACTTGTAAATTATTTGGTCTCATTCATTTTTGTTTTTTAAGTTAACATTGATACACGATGTTTATTTCTATAAGGTTGATGAAATAGTAATTAGTTAAAAGTTCAAGTTAGGCTATCCTACTATATACAGGATTACTCGGCGATTGGGGTTCACGAAGATAAGGCTCCCCGCGTTTCGTGAACAACTGAACGAATCAATTAAGGTCGGGCGGTCAGTAAACCTCCAAAAAAGAAACATGATACTCTTCTTCAGAGGTCTGGGTAAACCCTTGGATCCGCCTGGAGAGCAATAATTAGCGCAGAAATTATATTTAAAATTAGATTATTTTTCATAGTTCGAACAGAAACAAAAACATCAATATCATTCTCAACCATCCAACAGCGGTCTGCAGCGATATAAAATGAAATAATTGAAATAATTCCAATTTACAAAAAATGGTGATATGCATTGATATTTTCCTAAACGCCATCAACTTTTCTGCCTCATAAATCCAACGTAAATGATTATTGTGCAGAAGTTCAAGTTGGTTCTTTACGCTATGTTTGACACACAGGTGTCATTTGTTCAATTGAAGTTTTTAATGAAGTCGTTTTTCCAATAACAGTTTCTTTTGTTTGTTTGTTTTTTTCCCTGTGTTGCATTTATATTTTTCTGAATGGAGGCTTACTTTAAAATTACAGCATTTAATCATCCAGTAAGATAGTTTTTTTTTTCTTTTTTTTCGCTTCACAGCGCATTTTTTATATTTGTAGAAATCACAGCCAAAGAAAACATTTGTGTTATGTTTATTCCTATAACAGAATCTATTGTGAGGTCTACCCCCTCCCCCTCGTAGGGTATTGGTTTAATCTCCCAACTGTCCAGATGGATGGGGAGATACATTTATAACCACTACCAGATGTTTTGGAACATGAGGGGGTTTTCCAGGTTGTCCTCAGGAAACTATTACGGAATGACTTCAAACCGGACGAGAAAGTGAAGAAGAGGCTGACAAATGCAAGAAATAAATTATAATAAACATTTAATGTTGCCTTGTTCCGACGCATCAGCAGATATTATATTTTTAAAGTGAAGACGGATACACAATTTAAAAAAGAAAAAGCATAATTTATAATGAAAGTAGGCTTTAAGTTCTTTCAGAGACTTCTAATTTATTATTCAGTAAATATTTTTTCTTAGAATTTCGGTAATTGGGAGGATACTAAATTCAATGCTTATTTTGGAAATATTATGTAAATATTTTATTTTTAAACTATTTCATAGACTCGTGCTTATTAGTTAGGTTAAGGACCACAGCGCTGTCAAAAACTGGAAAACGTCGAAATGGGGAACCAGTCTTTGTTTTAGCTGTCAAACGGATTTTGGCCGCCAACAAACTTAAATACCGCACTACATATCATTTGCGAACACTTGTGAAATATAAATAGTAAGTACGTACATACAAAAGTACACTAAAAACAACAAAAGCTTACCTTTCAATACTTGGATTCTTGAAGACGTGGAATATACATGTGGTCGGAGAAGAGATTGAAACAGCCGACCAAACATTCAGTGTCTAATTAAAACTGAAAAGCCAACAGTCGCAAAGCGAGCGACGCCTGTAAACATAAATTATTATTGAAAAAAGCAGAAAAGGTGAACGGTAATAGTTATGAGTCAAGTGACATACGTGTGCCACATGTGATGGGATCTAATGAATCTCAACCTTTTATGTTGGGAGGAACTCTTGAAATATTTCGTAATATCTCGGGAAACCCCTCTAGTTGACACATTAAATTCGATAGAAGTAAAGTACAAAATGGATATGGAAAGCAGTAGGATTAACAAGTAATAATGGACTCATAGTTTTGAATAAAATATATTGAGTATAAATTAGGCAACTTTCAATTATTTTACAGCTGTTTGTTTTATTAATAGATCAAGTTAAACCCTAACATTTTATTTTTTTTTACACAATTAATATCAACAAAAATTTTGATGTTTAGATTCTAATGTTTTTCTATAGGAATTTTGGAAATTTTTGGACGTCCACGAAAAAAAAATTAAATGTTAGAAAGTTGGATCACCTCTTGCCTTTAAATAAGGATGCAAGAAGATGTACTCGGAGGTTCAAAACTTATTAGAAGATCATATATATACATACACATAAACACATATACAAGCTGATTGAATTAATGAGCCTAACTTCGTCACTATGACTTATGCTAAAACTCTTTGAAATTTCGCATCATGTGACATCGTTGAACGTCCATTCCATTTGCTCCGTGCAACGATGGTCTGGCGAAAAACGTTGCAGAGAAATTCACTGTCCTGTGAAATAGCTAAGAAAATTTTTTTTCATTGATAGGGCATTTTTGTTCCTGTGAAACGCCATAGGCATTCATTTCATTCTTTTATTTTTATTAATTTATTTATTTTTACTTTTATTAATTTCCTTTTTAATTTTATTAAATTAATTTATTAATTTTTATTATTTTTAATAATTTATTTCTTCATTATTTTTATTATTTTTATTTTAATTAATTCATTTATTTTTATTATTTCACTTATTTTTATTTTATTTTATTGATTAATTTTTTTTTTGTGGTTCTTCAGACGAAATGGAGGTTTCTTTTTTTTTTTTTTTTTTGTTAAAAGGCTGAATTACCTAAAATATACGAAATCTCGAGATTTTTAAGCTTCATTTTGGAGATTTTTTTATGAGAGTGATTTCAAGTTTTCGATATTGATCGTTGGTTGGAAATTGGTTGTTCTTTTTCCGTTGCTGTGAAACACGTTTAAGAAACCCGGTGTCCATTTGACAGAGGGTTGAAGAAACAACAGAGCAAAAATCTCCGACTACTCGTCCTGGGAATTGAATCAGTCCTTAAACCCCTTGGCTACCTCACCCCCTTTTGTAATATATTGTAATATATGGTATGATGAAAATTAATAACATTATGTTAACGTAGTAGCAAAGTAGGGGTGGAAGGGGTAAAAAAGGGCTCCTTTTAAGTTTCGTTATTTGTTTTTGACTAGACGATAACATTTGTTTTATATTTATTTTTTATTTATTTACAAGTTTTTTTTCGTTGCTATTTGTTTTTTTTTAAATTTAAAAATTTTTTTTCGTTAAAATTTTCGCCTTTGGCGCTAAAGAAGTACTTGGTTAGAATCAGACAGAAGACTTATTACGAACTATAGAATATCTTATAAAGTATTATAAGAAAAATATAGGATTTCGTGGAAAACAATTTGAAAAGTACTTTCTGTCAATTATCGAAAAGTAAATAATGATTTCCTTCGACGCAACCTTGAAAACACCTCGTATATTACGACTGCCTCTTTCCCTTTCCATAGAAATACATAGGATTTCTCTCGATTCTGTTTAGAGACCAGACTTAAGTCCTATTTTCCCTGATATACAATTCTTATTTGTCTTTTACTTTTGGATTTTTTTTTTGAAGTACTTTAAATGACACAAATGAAAAACCCATGTTTATTTCCAAATTACAATATCTCCTAAACAATTGCTTTTGTACAATTAAGTCTTTACTCAGAAATCAGTAACATAACACCTCATCTGTCATCTAACACCTGGTGCCCAAATGTTACTCGATGATGAAAAGTTGATTTACTAATCACACATTAGTGTAGCTGTAACATTAATTGAGTTAAAATTAATAGTAAAGTTAATTTTAATATGTAACAGTGAGAATCATTTCAATATTAAACTTGTTTAAGTTAATTTTGATTATTTAATTCAATGAGTCCATTTTTGATTTCTGTAAACCGTAAGTTAAACCTTAAATAAATATCATTTGAAATTTTAAATCAGTTCATCCATTGACGTGAGCATTTCCAGGATGATTTCTTAGTGATTGAGACCAAACTAAATGGTTTACTTGAATTTCTCTATGGTTTCTTAGTTTATAATAGAGAGCAGTTCAGGCACAGCCTGAGCGACTGTCTGCCAGGATACGTTAAACCCAGGATGACCAATCGTCCCGATACGGCTGATATGGCAGGAATGTCCCGATTTAGAATTGTATTCCCCGCGTCCCGATTTTGGAATGAATTGTCCAGTAGTATGATTTTTGTTTTTGGTTATACTGCTCAGAAGAAAGTTTTTCTTTTTTTTTGCTTCAGTTGTCCCTCATTGCGATTTTAGAAATACAGCCACTCTGGTGTAAACCCGGATTCATCTGTTTTTGTTTCAATGCTACAACTTGGACTGCCTCGTAACGTATAGACTCCATTCTTCGTCTAAATAGTTCTCTGTTTCAGCCCTTTTTGAGACCAAAGTCGTAAATACCAAAAGTATTGCGAAAAAAAAAAAAAATACGACAGAAGTAATTTTGAAATGAAACTTGTTGTATTTAATTTTTGAGTTCGTAGTAAATTTTATAGAATCTTAATAACAAAAAAAGATTACTTCAGCATCACATCCAAGCTTTAATTATTTATATTTTAACCTTTTAAAAACATTGACAATCTATTGGATTAAATGATTATTAGGCCCTTGTTTTGGAGATAGAATTCCTGGAAACATGGTAATGATAATAATCCCTTGTGAAGGTTTCCGAACTGTTTATAACATTAAGATTGATAAAAATTATTTTCAAAAATAATTTTTATTATTTATAAAAATCCTACGTTTATTTTCCTACAATTATTTTCGTAAATCCTACGTTTTCATCATTTTTCTCACACGTATTACAATAATACACAACTTGAAAAAGACACAAAGATAAACTATGAGAGACCATCTGAACATACATTTGTTTTCTTCAAGTTAAATAGCCATTAATCTAAACAAAACAAAATATTGGAGAAATGAGATTTTGAAAGAAAGAGATAACATGCTCTCTACAGTCTGTGGATGGATTCTGTTGTATTTTTGCTTTTTGTTTTTGTCACTTTCATGATTTTTCTTTTCGCTTCTTTCTTTTTTTTTCATTTTTATTTTTAATAAAAGAATTTTGAGAAATCACGGCGAAAGTAGGTTTTAAGTTCTTGGAGCTTCTCCCTGATAGAAATTATTGCTAGTTTTCTCCAAATCGACTCTAAAGTCATTGAGGAAATGAGATTAGACATCAATATCATTGTTTATTTTTTAATTTTTCATATTTATCTTTTTGACATGTTCTAAAATGTTTCTTTTATTTTTCAACAATTTTATTTTTATGGATAGGAAGGGAAATGAAAGGAACCTCCAAATATAAACTAAAAAGCAAGAAATACACAATAAAAATGAAAGAATAGAAATTCATGTGCCAATCTCCGCTGGCCTCTACGAATTTTCAAAGCGCATCAGTTAAATAAAAAGCGCTTAAAAAACTGACCGAGAAACAGCTGTTTGGAGCTGTCACTGCTGCACTTACAAACACTTTTAATGAATTTTATTTTTATTCTATAAATAGATAATGAAAATAAATTTAATAAATGAAAATTTAATTTAAATCAAAACAATAGAAAAAAATTAAGTTTTTTAAATCTAGTTACGACTTACTGCAAAAACCCAAAAGCCTATCAGTAATAAAGAAAAGAATCTATTCTGTAAATAAGCGGTGAGTGAGGTTTTTTTTTGTGTTGTATGTGTTCCTCTAGTAATTTTTTAGCTGCTGGATGAATCTTCTTGAACCGTGGCGTGCATATTTAAAGGCTTACATAGAATTGAGATTTTTCCAGCCTACAGATAAGTGCATGGGTTAAAAAATACCCATAGAAAACCGAAACATTGCATTTCCGTGGATACTTTCATTTCACCTTGTAATCCTCTTAATACGTGTCCGAGCTTTGACGTAATTAAGCTTAATATGATTTACGGAATTCCTTAATCATGTGTAATTAATTCAGATGTAACTACTTTTTCAGAAAATAGAAAATTTGTACTGTTTGGAAAAGCAGCAGTGGTTTTCACGGACGTGTGAATTCCACTTGAATATTTTTATTTTCTGTTTGTCCATTTGTCTTTATTTTTTTTTTGCATCACGTTAAAACCGCTGGACGGATTTCCATAAAATTTGTAATTATGGAAATAAGCTTTATGGATATTAAAATCAAAATTATTAAAATTTCCATAAAGCTTATTTACGGTTCAACTTATAAGACATTAGGGGTCCATTTATTTGGTCTCCATCTCTTCCGTTCATCAAAACTTTTCCGAAATCGTTCGTGAAATGTCTGGATTTCTTTAAAATTTAATACGATTTATGGTCTAATAGGAGCAAGATTATTTCGGCTTCCATTCACCCAGAGTCTTCAAAATAGATTCCTTCCCTAACTCCCCCCCCCCACCAGCCCGAATTTAAACACCCAGGGCCCCTAGGAACATGATATTTGCGACCCCCCCCCCATCCCGAAAATCTACAACCAAAAAGAAAGGACAATCCTATTTTGAGAACCAAAAAAATATCCAATATGGCGGGGCCCCTCGGCTGGCTGGAGCCCCTAGGCCCGGGCCTTCTAGGGGTAGGCGGAAATCCGGGCCTGCACCCCCCCCCCCACCGCCACTCCTGCTGTACAGTCCATTTCCCCTAAGGTGTAGATTATTATGTTTACTATATGTAAAAACGTAAGATTCATTTAACTTTCAGGAAGGGTTTTGATATTCTTCCACAACTGAAGTAGGCCTAATCGACTGTGGGTTATTTTTTTCGTGAAAGTCTACGACACTAATTCGGAGTGAAATATTGTTGTGCCCTCTCAAAGAAAGGATGATAGAAAGTTCCTGGGATATTTTGTTAGGAGATTTTTTTTTTTTCTCTTAGGAGTTCATTTTCCAGTTCTCTCAAAAAATATTTTCACTGCTTTCTTTTTTTGTTGTTACGATGTTCTGTTGCTTCTGATAGCTTTATTTGGAGTGAAAGAAAAAAACAAGTTATTATTGATTTTCAATTCTTGTAGCCTACTTTCGAAGGAATACAATGCTCGTCAAATCAGGCAGTCTGCATGTGTATATCTTCCCTAACAACTTTTGAACTCTTGATAGATCTTTCTGAAAATTGGTATGTATATTTTAGGACTAAAGCAATTTCAAAATAGACTTACATTAAATCTTTGATTCTATTTTTTTATTTCTAGCACTTCTGTGATTTTTAGCCTATTTTCCTACGACCTTTCAGTCAGTCTGTGGGTTCCATCCTATTGGTTTTTGGTTTTTTGGTTGAACCACTGTATGGATCTTCTTGAGACTTAGAATGCGACCTAACTTTTCTATTTGAAATTCTTTCCAAGTGGATCCTTTTCAAGTAATTAGCACGAGAAGGCGATAAAAATTTCCATACAAAAACATAAAAACCTAAAGATGAGATTTCCATACAATGAATATTAATCCTTTTAACTAATCCATTAACTTGCATGCGATTAAATTACTCCGATTAAAAAATGAAGGCGTTTTTAATAATTTCTTGCAGAAAATAAACAAGTGAGCATAATTTTGTGCTAAAGCATAAATTTAAGGGCGACCCATAAAAAAAAATTAAAAATCATAATAAATAAAAAAAGAAAGTACAATAACGTAAGAAAAAACAAAAAATAAGTTAAGAAAAAATAAAATGTTGGGAAAATAAGAAAACAAAAAAAAATCACGCGGACACTGAGAAAATAGATTAAGAGAAAAAAAAAAAAAGGTGGATCCGAACCGTGAAACTTCAGTACGAGTTCGAAACCTTACCCATCAGCTATAGCTGACAACTAAAATGAGACTGTTGCATTTCTAACATTTAAGTTAATAGCGGAAATCCAATGAAAATAATGCTAATATCTCAGAGATGGGAGGGGGGGCATTGAGCCCTGGAAATATTTATTCCTACGTTGTTTAAGCCTCTGACGATGGTGAAGTCCGTTTGTCGAACCAATCTTTCATTGGGGAGTTTTTTTTTTTTTTGGGGGGGGGGGGGGGCAATGACAACAATGCTAAATATTTCGAAGATGAGGGAGGCGTTGGCCCCTAAAAATAACCCGTTCCCACGTTTGAGTCTTTGAACACGATGTGAAATCCGTTTGTCGGTCCGACCTTACGTTCGGGAGTTATTAGGGTGGAGAGAAATGGACGGACAGACAGAACAAATATAATGGCTACCGATTAAGGTCGCTATCACAATAGCTCTCAAATGGATCGCTAAAAATTCCACTCTTTGTATTTTGTAGTTATTATAATTTGAAATTAACGCTAAGCTTATTTTTTTCACAATTTAAGAAAAACAAAAGAAAACTATTTTATTGTTAAGAAACAAACTTTAGCAGAGTAGGCTTTAAGTTCTTGTACGAAGTTCTTGTATTTTTATTCCTTCCAATACAAATTTGAAAATTGTGAATAGTAGAACAGTAGATTTTTTTATTAAAAAAAATCAATGAAACTCTTAATTAAAATGAAGTGGACATGTTTTCTTTTTCTTTTTTTTATAAAAAACAAAACAAAAAAAAACCAAAAGACTTCCTAAAAAATGTATTTCGTTAAGATCTCTCTTGTTTTTAACTTGAATGAATAATTTTATTTCTGGAATATTGATAAAAAAGTAAGTTGAATCAAATGAATAAAGATATCTTTGTTTTCTTCGAAATGTTGCAAGTCATGAAATGCAGGAGACAATGACACCACATTCACATGATTGAAGAACTAACATAATTTTTCGAATTTCATTCAGTCATGACTCGTCTCCAGGTGTCTTCTACCAGGATATCGAAAACAACTGTGTGTCATTACAGCATACAGCAATACATCAGCAAAAAAAAAAAAAAAAAAAAATATATATATATATATATATATTTGGGAGAATTTTATATACATATTTATATATTTGGATATTAAAGATTTAATATCGAATAGTAATTTGAAGTATCGCAAATGATTAAATAGTGATATGTGATGCCAAAAGATAGTGCATGACATGACGTGACTCGTGTCGTATTGTTGAAATGAGAACAAGGATTCTGCCATGAAATGCGATACGAAGAGGAAGCAAAAATAAAAACAGCTGCTACAAAGTGTTAGCATTAAATCCAAGTTACGTAAAAAGGAATACAGGTAACCCCCGTTGATTGCGACCCCGGCGAGTGCGAATTCATTATAGTGCGATTTTTTTTTTTTTTTTTTTTTAACTGTCAACAATTAATTGTTAAATAAAACATTATTACTATGAAGTGTATATATTTGTTAATTAATATAATATATATATCTAATTACGATTTTTCATAATATCGACAAATTGTACATAATAAACATAGATAGGCCCAGCAAGGAACATTAGATTCTTTTTGGCAACGCGGAACAAACTTATTAAATAAAAAATTTTTCAGTCTCTTTTCAATGTTATATTACTTTATGTGCTACATAAACATTTATTTTCGTATTAATAATTCTATTTTATCAATAAAGTGTTTTTGCATACTCTAAAATGATTTTTTTTTTAAATCCCCCATTGATTGTGAAATTTCCCTAATTGCGACTTCTCTGGAACGTATCCTTCGCAATCAAGGGGGTGGGGGTTACCTGTACCTGGTTAATGTGATTGCAGTGTTTGAAATCTCAGATTTTAAAAAGCAACGAAATATAAAAAGATAGCTTATTATTATGTACAAAATTTAAAGTGAAAGACTACCTTGTGCAAAATGAAGTTAGAAGGAATTCCTTCATCGAATCCTGTGGAATCCTATTAATTTTACGACACTGATGATTCTACCAAGTATTTTAAAACGAGATTAGTCAAACATTCTGAGTAGAAGACGTCGAATCTAGTAAATGTTCCTGTATGAGAAAATGGAAAAGTTTATTTGAAAAACTACGATAGTGCTAACTTCACTCTGAAATCTGGATGTCCGTTCTTCATGTTTTCCATCCACGGCTTCATCCACCTCTTTCCTTCTGATAGATTTTTTTTTTCTTTTTCTTTATCTCTACTGTGAAATGTGTTGAGGATTAATAACAAAACTAAAGTTGTAGAATCAACTTCTTTGTGGCATTACCGAATGGCATTTTGAATCACAATCTCAACGAGAGCAAAACGAGATTTGTCACTGACACGTGTAAAAGCACGTCCGATGTTGGGTCACCCCTTTTTATTCTTTATTTTATTTTGATGTTTTTGTAATTCAGGGGTCATTGATTTGTATGTTTGTCCGTTTTGTATATCGTCCCATTTCACTGAGCTTGGTATGCTGGATGGATTTGGACTGATGAGAGGCCAATAAGCCTCGAAACAGTACTGTATCCAATTTCCAGCACAAATGTCAAAAAATAGCTCAGTGAATTTGTGTTTTGTTTAGTTATGTGCGTTCTTTATTTTATTTTACTGTATAATTATGTTTTAATTATACATAAAGTTTTGTTTTAAATTTTTTAAACTTGTGTGTTGGCTATATGACTTTATAAAAAAAGATATAATAAACAGAACTTTAGTAAATTTAATATTTCACAAAAAAAACTTTATTTACAGTTAATTCTATATTCCAATATAATTCATTTTATTTAATATTGAAAATACCATTTTTGGCCTTTACGAAAAACTAAAAATGTCCACTAACTTAAAATATAAGCTTTTTTACTTTAATTTTCACATAAAGAAAAGAAACCTTTTTACTTTATAATTTTCCTTTTTTATTATTACAATTAGGATCCAATAATTCCAAAAGTTTTAAAGTTTAATGCGTGATTGCAACTCTTTTATGAAGGCCAAATAAAAACAGGACACTGCGCTGAAAAGAAAAAAAAAGGCGCGATTATAGTTCTGTGGCACGAAGTACCAATACAGTATAGTAATAACTATTGTTATACAATAAAAGCTTGCCTAAATCAAATCACTACATCAAGCTGTGGGAGTGCTATCGTGATGTTTTCTTTGAAGCGCCGTGATCTGTATTTTTAGTTGGCCTTGATTACAATTTCAATTACAGTGGTACCTCGACATACGAATTTAATTCGTTCCGTAACGATCGTTGTATATAAAAAAAATCATATATCAAATCAATTTTTCCCCTAGAAATTAATGGAAATAGAATTAATTTGTTCCAGTGATACGAATTTACCCCCAAAAAATAATTAACATGCTTTAAATACCAACCAAATATAGATTTAATATAAGATAAATACAATGTTTATTGTATGCATGATATAAATGTACTATATTTTTTTACTAAATGTACTATTTTTTTACTTACACTAAGACTAATCACTATCACTGCCACTCTCACATCTGGCCCTTTTGGCCGCACTTGCAGTGGGTGTATCGCCACTAAGACGTGGTCTTTTCCAAAGGAAACGATCAAGAGAGATCTGTTTCTGTCTCTTTTTTAGAATGTTTCTAAAATGCGCAAGGCACGTGTCATTGAACAATGCACTGGCTCTCCTTGTAGACAATTTCTCCGGGTGTCTCTTTTCAACAAAATCGGACACTTTTGCCACTTAGCAAGGATATCACTAATTACACGTGAAGATAGCACCTTCTCCTTCTCGACCTCCTCCTCACTGCTGAGTTCTTGCATCACCTCTGAGTGCGTCATCTCTTGTAACTTCTTCAGCTCCTCCGTCGTGAGTTCTTCTGCATGCTTCTGCACCAGATCCACAACATCTAGCTGTACTAGCTATTCGTATCTCAAAAATATCTTCGTCTTTCGAGGCGTAAATTATATGAAAATTTTCGTCGTATATCAAGAAAATCGTATGTTGGGGCGTTTGTATCTCAAGGTATTACTGTATAATCAATATTAACAGTGAACGTCTACTTTTACAATGTTATAATGTATAAAGAAAAATAATAAAATACAATCCGCAGAAAACATGGTGTTACGCACTATATAGGCTAAGTTTCAAACGTATACGTTGAAAGAATCCCATAAAAGAAATTACGCAGAACAAATATTTTTATGGGAAAATATTCAAAATGTTCTTTGAAAATGTAACAAAACGGTTACTAAATGATGTGTAAGAGATGTGTATTTGTTTAATATTTTACCATTAAAATATCTGTTCTGCATATAGATTGTGGGTGATTCTCGAATACAATAGTCAATCATTTTTGGATTTTTTAGTTTTCTTGCTTTTAAA
>JAFIDM010010028.1:49145820-49177670 GCA_023159025.1 Thereuonema tuberculata | reverse complement strand
TACGGGAAATCAAAAAAGGAAATTACATCCCTGGTCAACACAGTTCAGATTTTTAGCAAAGATATTAAAATGGAATTTGGAATAGACAAATGTGCTACACTAAACATGAAGCGAGGAAAAGTTGAGGAAACTGATGGGATAATATTTGAAAATGGAAACATCATCAAGTCCCTTAGCATTGAAGTTTTGTACAAATATCTTGGGATACTGGAATCAAGTGAAATATTAAATACTCAAGTGAAAAAAAAAGAGTTCTGAATATGCAAACGCGTCCGTAAAGTTTTAAAATCAAAGCTTAATGGCAATACTTTCAAAGCCATTAACTCTTGGGCAGTTCCCGTAATTAGATACACTGCAGGAATCATTGACTGGACACAAGCTGACTTGGATACTTTAAACAGGAAAACCCGAAAGTTGATGACTATGCACCATGCTCTCCATCCTAGAAGTGATGTTGATCGATTATATTTTCCGAGGAAAGAAGGTGGAAGAGGACTTCTTTAAATCAAGCAAATTGTAGAAGAGGAAAAACGAGAATTAAATGGTTATGCAAGAAAAAGCAAGGAAAAGATGCTGATTGAAGTTTGTAAGGAAAATATCTTGAAAGTTACTGGGTCAAAACTGGACTTGTTGTTGTTGTTGTTATAAAATCTTTCATAGTCAATTAGATGTAAGGACTGGTTGTATTTTGAGTTTAGTTCTACCGAAGAATCAAAGAACTAATGTGATATCTTCTTAGAATCTGTGATGTTCCTAATATTTCTATCAATTCCAATACCATTCAAATATTTCTTTAGGGCTTTATGAATGGAACCAAGTGCATCCTTTACAGCAAGGATAATCGCAAGCAATTCTTTTTCCATAGCTCTTCGATTACAGAAAGACTCAGTAAATTTAAAGTAAAATAAATGTTTACGATATAACAATAAACCTAATGTTAGCAGACACATATTAATATGTGCGGTATTCAAGATTATGTTTATCATCGTTGCATTTGTGAATTATGTGAACAATGATGAATCGAAATTGGAACTTTAAGATATGATAACGATTCTTCTAACCGTAAGTTTTTTTATTTGCATAAGTTATAATATCGTAAGCTGATGAACATAAGAGAGAACTTTTTCTGAAATGAAGATATTCGAACTTGTAGTTTGCTTATGAATACTTTTATTTAATTTTGTATAATTGTTATTAATAGAAAAATAGCTAAACGTTGTATTTTAAAATAGCTACACTACATTTTTATAATTTGTTATTCTTTCAAGTTCTCTTTTTTTCTACCTGAGGTGTTGCCACATCTACAAATTTCACTTGCTTCTCTTCAGTCACGCTTATGTCAGTTGTGTTATGTTCTAATTTCTTGTTTGTCTACATTTTAAAGTTATATAAGTTTTAATCTTCCCAATTTCCATATTTTTTTCGGGACATGTTTGCACTATTTTCTAGCCAAGATTTTATATATTTTTTGCACAACTTTCAATGGGATATAGCAGCAACTTAGTGATGCCATATCCTGTTATCTGTCTGGGTAATTTACTTACAATGTGATCGATTTACTTCATGTTTCTCTATATAGTGAGAATTTAGCATGTTTGAGACCTTTCTACATTTGTCTTTATTCCATTTGTTCTCAATTCCCGTTTTTGTTCAACCCTTATCAGTTCTTCTGCTTCCTTCTTAAATCTTTCTTTTACAGCCATTTCCAGATGTTACTTTTGTCAATCTTGTCTTCTGGTTTTTCGTATAATGTTTATTGCGCCATGATTCTAATCAGCTTTTAATAGTTCTTTCTCTACATTCCTTTTTGGTTTCCCGGATTTTTATTAGCTCTTCCTTACATATCTTCCCTCTAACATATCTTCCCATTTGATCATTAGATAATCTTTCAAAGCCTTTTCTTCCTCTTCAACAGTTTTTCTTGCAATAATCTTCGGCCACCATTATTTCTTAGGAGACAGACTGCTAAGGTTAAAAACATGGTTGGCCGTCATGAGTTTTCTATTTTTTTCCGTCTAACGTGTCTAATTCAGCCATTCTTCAATTAATTATTCCAGCATTAAGTCGAATTACTGGCATAGTCCAGTGTTACAGTTAGTGTTATAGTTCCAATTGATTCAACTAGTTTAAGATGTTCAATTTTCCTGCGATTCATTGGAAGTTTCACGTTCTTTAGCTTTTCTCGTTTAACATCATTTTCTCGTTTAATAATCGTCTCCTATCACATAGACCCCATCCTATTGTATTAGAATAATGGAATCGTTCTTTCCAGATGGCAAGCATTCTCTTGGTGTTCTCTAGTGGTTAGTCTGTTTTATAATAGCTTTCCATTAGAGTTTTATTTGCGACTGTTGTCCATTTCTTATACTGCAAAAGATCTTATACTTCCAAAAGATCTGTCCAGCCCTGGTTGCACGCAAAGGGCACCGAGTCCTAGAATTCAATTTTTTGTCTCATGTCCATCGACCAGCATTCTGCGCGGTTCTTGCTGACCTGGGCGACGACCGACATTATGTTTTTTTTTTATTATTATTATTTTTTTTTGTTATTCGTTAATGTTGTTAATTAATTGTTATTCGTTTTTTTTGTTATTTGTTAATGGTTTTTTTTTTTATTCACGATGTGAGAGGGATTTTCCATTATAGTCCATTTTGAAAATATTATTTGTTTTTGAATTCAATAAAATAAATTCTAATGATCATACACAAATAATAATAATAATGATTTAAAATTACTATATAATTAACTCTTTGATATTTTACAATTTCATAGTTTTATAAGCAGTAATTATAAAAGAAAAATATGATTATTTGAAACGATCTTCGTTCCAACCTCATCTTTTTTGTTGATGAATTATTTTTGGAATTATAAAATGTCTAACCTGTGTGAGCAAAGCAATTGATAAGTCTTTGAAAGAAGGTCGATTTCTCTGGTAGCATTACAAAGCCTACAGGAACATACGAGAAGGGATTAGGTATGTTCGTAATGAATGTATTAACAATATCTAATGGACTGGTGACAATGTAGACAATAGGAGTGTTGAGAAGGTAGGCAATTGGTAAGACATATTCATTATAGAAAGCGTCTACCATCAGTAGATCATAATGAGGTTTCTTTTTTATAATTTCTTTCACGGCAGGATGATTATAGAAGAGATTTCCCATCTGGAAAAGAGAAAAACATTTAATTATTAGTATCTAACATTCATTAAATAATATCATACAATCTTTATTTATACTGTTTATTGAGGTTAGTCTTAAGTTACTTCTTAACATTTCACAATTTACAATGAATTATGAATTCATTAGTAACTCAATTTATCAACATTGAATTAGCTCATCAAATAAAATAATGATTTTTTTCCCCAGCTATTATAATAAGAACTTTTTTTTATTAATGAATTTGCAAAGATTAGGCCGACAATATATAAATATTTTAATTACTTTTTTTCATAAACTCATTTTTACCTTCTTACGATATTCGAAGCGATATTCGAAGCGACAGCCTTATTGAAGGTCATAGCAGGATATATTTCTGTATCTATTCCTATTCCAAATCCTTTACGTATTCACTTCGAATCAAATAACTTACTCCTACATGAAAAATTGTTCTTAACTTCATTATCTGATTTTATGTGAAACCTGGGAATCCTTAATATTCCACTTGAACATTTAATCATCTTTACACATTAAAATTTGAGACCAATGTTCAAACTGAAATCTCAAGACAGCCTGTTTCACGCTAAGTTGACGATCTTCAATTGAGAATAGTCAGAATGAACAAAGCAGGTCTCATAAAGGAGGTGAATTTGAAGTAGAGTCGGAAAAGAAATGGGACCTCCATAAATATAAACTAAAACATAAAAACATTAAAAATAAAGAAAAAGAAAATTTATGTGCTGGGCTCTGCCAGCTACAACGAATTTCTTATGCGCATGTAAATAAAGAAAAACCGCCTAAAAATGTCTAAACACATTAAAATTTGAGACCAATGTTCAAACTGATATCTCAAGACAGCATGTTTCATAGACTTTTTTTCTTTATTTTTAATGTGTTTTTATGTTTTTAATTTAGATTTATGAAGGTTCCATTTCTTTTCCTACTCTACTTCAAATACATGTCCGTTAAGAGACCTGCTTTAGTCATTCTGACTACTCTCAACTGATGATCGCCTAATAAGCGTGAAACAGGTTGTCTTGAGATGTTTGAAGTTTGAACATTGGTGGTCTCAAATTTTAAAGTTTAGACATTTTAGGCGCTTTTTCTTTATTTACTTCTTTACTAATTCATTGAGGCTGGCAGAGCCCAGCACATGAATTTTCTTTATCTTTATTTTTAATGTGTTTTTATGGTTTTAGTTTAGATTTATGGAGGTTCCATCTCTTTTCCCACTCTAGTTTAATTGTCTTTGTCTATTTAATCTGTTTGTTCTCACAAACGCTAAACTTTGATAAGTAGCTTATCTTTTGTCCAACTTAAAAAATAAGCACATTTACGTTTGACTCCAAAATCTGATTCTTTTAAAATTTGGTAGCATGCTTCTGAATGATCCAACTATGAGCACGATTATCTTGATCCTCACTCAGTCCTGCCCGATGCTACATCCTCACTCCCTTCTACGCGAAGATAACTGAGCTCTACCTAATGACAACAATTGTCAGTAATAATAAGTACAACCGACGAATCTATGAATAAAATGTTGTGTTAGTTAAACACATTCAGCCTTCAATCAATAAAGAAATCGAAATATTGCTTATGTAGAACTTCTCCGGAACTATTATTCGAATCCTAAGAAAATGTTATATGAATGACCGTGGATTCGAAGCTGAAGCTGTGAGAAACCGTCAGAACAGCACTGGAAAGAGCTCAAGAATAGCATTTGTCTAATGAATATGAATTAGCTTTTCATTACAACACTATCTTGAGAAACTTCAGATTTTAATTTTTGAATCACAACTTTTTCTGTGATACACAAGATCAAAAAGCAAGTGACACAAAAAAACTATAATGTACAGTAATATTATTATTATAGTGTATATATTTCAAAGTTATTTAGACTAACTGTATAATATCTACGATAGATATATGCTCTTCTATCCATCCACGAAGGGGAAACTAGGGTTGTAGCTCTAAGGGTTTCCATTTTGAGGATCAGAGAAGGGAATGGAGATCAAAATTACCATCCTTATATTTTGGGTGGATCGTAAATATGCAAGTATGAAATTTTATTGAAATCCGTCTAGCATGAATACCAAGGTGGACGTATTTTGAAAGGAAAATAATAAATGGATTTGTGTTTGAAGCTGCACCATAGAGAAGCTATGTAACAAAATAAACAAATAGAGATGAAAAATATTGTTGAAGTGGAATGGCAAGACCTAAGTTCAATCAATTAATTATTATATAGTTAATAATTTCTGATTATTATTATTCAGATGCTATTAATTAATGACAAGGATTAATAGTTACTGCCTTTTAGGGCAGGTTTCTCCAAATAGTGATAAGCTTCAATCTGGTCCAATTATTAAATCCTATGGAGTTGCGACCTGAGCTAATAATAATACTCACTGGTGAAACCAACCGTTAATAGCACAAGCTTTTAGTTAATATTTGTTCTATAAAGTTTTATAACAAGTCTGTGCTATAACTAAAATATTAGCTTTCTAGAATAAACACTTGATCACAGTCGCATGAAAGGATGTATTTATTTAAAATATTAATTGTATTCTAAAACCTTTTTGTTATAACCATTATTGTCTCTTTCATCCAAAAGCTGTGAATGTGCCATGGATACTATTGTATTAATAGTATTATAAACTTTAATATAATACTATTGATTGTATTGCATCAATAGTATACGAAATTATTGATATACTATAGATAAGATCCATATTAAACTACGAATAGATTACGGATTCAATTCATATTAAATAGCAAATATACTATGGATGTAATCGTATTAAGCATTGGATATGCAAAAGATGCAAATATGGATGTACTATTAGATTCGATACATACAATTGGTATGATCCAAATTCAAATTATGCTGTGAATGAATTCTTATTGAATTAACGATATATTATGGATGTAATCTAGATATACACTCATGTTTGTCAAAAATTTAACGCCATGAAGGAAACATGCAAATCTAGTGAAAC
Organism: Thereuonema tuberculata; assembly: GCA_023159025.1. Lineage (NCBI taxonomy): Eukaryota > Metazoa > Arthropoda > Chilopoda > Scutigeromorpha > Scutigeridae > Thereuonema > Thereuonema tuberculata. The sequence goes on along the minus strand of JAFIDM010010028.1, from coordinate 49,171,513 downwards.
TTACAGGAAATGTAAAGTAGAGTATGATATGCAAATGATTAAAATTTGGGAATGATTGCTTATGCCTAAACTCAGCAGCGCCCTCTGAACTGTCGTGTAAGAGAATATAAGTAGAGGAGTGTTGTGGATCCAGACCAGTAGTTTCTCATCGTCTGTATACGATGCCTACTGGAGTCAGTACTGGCGTCAAAGGGCGCCTTATACGCAAGCTACGGAGTTTGAACGGGACCGAATGATCGGCTTGCGTGAAGGAGGATTTTTATACCGCGGAATTGCTGCTCGTACAGGAAATAATACTCGACAGCGATGCGAGTGTGGAAGCAGTGGACTGACGAGAACAGAACGAGTCGAAAATCCGGAATGGACCACAAAATATGACGACACCACGGGATGATTCACATGGCAGTAATCGTTCAGCTTCTTCTCGAGTGCACAACGTTAGAACATTGCTACAGGTCTGACATTGTATGGTTCCAGATAAGGTTCAGCGTCGTCTGCTGCGCAGAGGACTGCGTGCATGCATTCCTTTGCGGAGGATTCCCTTGGGCGTGAACCATCGAGGCATCAGGCTACAATGGGCTCAGGAACACACCAACTGGCGTGCAGATAGGCACTATGTGGTGTTTTCGGACGAGTCCCGCTTCAACTTGGATTATAATGATGGCCGCATATGCATTACACGATATTTAGGTTAGCGCCATCTTCCAGGATGCATTATACAGCGTCAAACTGCACGAATGATAGGCGTGATGGTTTAGGGAGCAATATATCATAGGCGATCTCGGCTACTACGAATTGTGGGCACTCTCAATAGCAACCGCTACATCAGGGAAATTGTGGAGGCTGAAGTTCCTGGAGCCATATTCCAACAAGACAACGCATATTGCCAGAAATGTCCAGGCCGTCTTCGAAGCAAGGCAATTACCCCTTCTTTCCTGGCCTGCATATTCGCCCGATATGTCACCTATTGAATATGTCTGGGGTATGGTCACTCGGCAACTAGCCCGTCATTGTCATCCAGCAGCCAATACCGATGAATTGTGGACTCGAATAGAAGCAGCCTGGCAGGCGATATCACAGGAACACATCCAAGGCCAGTTTGATTCGATGTCACGATAGCAGCTCTTATTGCAGCTTATGGAGGCTTTACACCATATTGATTTATTGAAATTACCGTTGTTGCATTGCTCTGAAACTTTAATCGTTTGTTTGTATCATCTACTAGTAATGTGTATAATAAATTTCCTTCCATTCTGATTGTTCTTTCCTGGTGTTGCAATTCTCACAAACATGAGAGTATAAAAGAAAACTTGATTTTTTTTTTCTGGACCTATCTCCTGCGAAACCATAAGACATAGAAATAAAAAAAGGTGACAAAAATTAAGTAGAATATTGAGAATGTGCACATTTTCATTTTTATATACGTGGGTCAACCGGACGTCCCGAGACATTGAGACGCTCACAACCGGTCTCCGAGATGCTCACATTTTCATTTTTATCTACGTGGATCAACCAGAAATTTCCCGATTTACGATCAAACATTGAGTTCTCCGAGACGGTCACCAAGTCGCGGTCAAGGGTGGTGAGGAAATTGTCTCAGATTCCAAGATCACAGGTTTGCTAGTTCACAATAAACTATTGATATATCTTACGGATAAGATCTATAGTAAGAACTGCGAAAATACAAAGATCCATATTAAATTATGAAAGTTTCTTTTTTAATAATTTATCTTACCGTTTTATAATAATTCAATTCAAAGGAAAGTAAGTGAAAATATCCTTTTTTACTGAGGTCCATCATTTGCGCTAACTTTTCTTCTATGTCATTCTTTGCCTCAGTTAGTTCCGTCTGAGATATATTCGGATATTTTTCCACATCAATAAAAGGAGATATGACTGTTAGCTGATGACCACGTAACTGAAGGTTTTCTATAATTGGCCAAATGTAATTCATGTGACTTCTTACAGAGAAACCACTCAAGAAGAGGATTTTACTTGCATTAGTCATTGATAGCACAGAAATTACTAGTAAACCTAGTACAGGATGATCTCTTTGGAAAAGAGGCATAGCTTGAGAAGTTTCTGGAAATATAGAAAGTAATAAAGCAAATAAATAGCATTAAGAATAAATTATACATAGTCAATTACACACATTAGTGAAACATCTAACCACATTTAATGTAAAGAAAAATACAGTAGTAATTTCGACAGGCAGCTGTCATTTTCAAATGAAAAATAATAACAGAAGATTGTCTCCAAAATATGACAGACGGTGCTACCGAAATTAATAGTGTTTTTTTTTTATATTAAATTCTATTTGTTTTCATACACAATAATATATGATTGCATTATTTATTTATCTATTTATATTTCCACATGTTTAACCTTATTTCAGCATTAAGGATACTCTGAAGAATGCTGTGAAATCACTATAAACATGAAATCACTGAATACAACAGCATTTTAATATGAATGCAAATATAAATTTTCACTAGGAGGGAGATCTCGCCAGATGGACGTTGCGAAATTGATTGGAATGTTTTTTCTTTTAAATCAATAGATAACGTAATAAGATACATCTTATTATAAGAAAATAGCAGCTGCTGCTAAATCCTACTTACTATGAAAATAACGAAAACAAAATCAAATTTATAGGAATAATAAGTATCTTTAAATAGTAAAGCCAATAAAACTCCTCTATAGAGTGTATTTCAGTGATCGAAAAGCGTTCTATTGAAACGTATACGGCGATGTTTTTAATTTTTTTAAAATTGCAAGAAAACAAACTAATTACCAATGATGATAATTTATTTATTTATAATTTTATTTATTTTATTTTTGAAATAATTTAAAGTAAGAAAAAATTTTCTTTGATCGAGACAAAGTTTATTCTTGCTCAAATCCAGATATTTGGAAATAAAGGATAATGTTTAATGTGCAATAACATATTAGTCATGAAATGTAAACTTATTTGCACCTGAAAAGAAAAGAAAATCATAGAAAAAAAAGTACAAGAAAATGTACTTTTGTATTTGATTTACACAAAATCAAGGAATATTTAGCTGTTTGATTGTGGAATGAAACTGTATTTCTCTTGATTTTATGATTCGAAAACAAATCATATCCGTATATGATCAGAAGCCATATATTGAACGAAGTTTGTATACAATTAGTATAGTTAAATGTAAAATATATGTCAATATATAATGAAAATAGTCCCAAAAATTAGAATCGAAGAAGATAAAATTGCACCTTAAAGGAAAGGAAGTCATGGATAAAAAAAAAGGGGGCGGTTTAAAACCAATATTTTGGACATCAACTGATGCTCATTATCAAGGTAAGTGTCAGCAGGTGGAGGAAATTCTAGAACTTCAAGAGCTTTATACATTAAAGAGCCAATAGAAACTAAGCGTAGTGTGGTTATGGAAAGGGTGGGCTTGATATTAAAAACTGAATTAATGTTAATAATTTTATTTAATTATAAATTAAAATAAAAAAATAAAATAAAATGTTGATAATTATTAATTATTGAAAATATAATAATAATAAATGGAAAGGTTGGAGATGGTGAATGGTAACGAGCTGTGTAGAAAGGAAAAGGAAAAAAAATAAATATTAAAATAAAAAGAGAGGATAAATCTTAGGTAGGCTTTAATAATACTGTCAGTTTATTACAGGAATTATGTTTAATGACTTTAATAGAACTCTTTCATGATAGTGTCTCTGGCGAGAAATGGATTTTGCGTATTGAAAGACAGGTACGTGTCCTGTATGAGGTAAAGTAATACCGTGGCAGATTTATTATTGTTTTTTAATGCATTTGTAAAAGAGTGGAAAAGGTCCTTTTCGTCTGGTACAGTTACATTTGGAACAGGGGATTTTGGGATTTGAATTGGTCCGTTTTTTAGTTAGTTTGATTCGATTAATTACAGAAAAGGCTACTCTAATATTGTAGGGTTTAAAAGTGTTAATTATACAGAGTGGGCATAATAGAATGTGGGGTTTCAAAGACATATATTTCCTATATTGTTTAACGAATAAAGTCATGTCATCTCTCAATTGCAAATTTCCAAGCTTGATGTGTTCACTCAGAGTATGCATCTTTCGTCACCCGGCACACATCCAAGCGAGAGTCTTAATTCCTGCCAGACTCGATGAAGCATGTCCGGTAATGATGGCCTCCACAGTATTCATTCGTTGCCATCACTCCGGGCATTGCGTAGGAAGAAGTCACATCAAAGAATTCTTGCTGAAGCCTATTCGATCATTAAACACAATTCATACTCATACTCTCACAACTGGTGGTATTATTAAAGCCTATCTATGATTTAACCTCCCCCCACACAAACACACACATACACTTTTTATTTTATTTTAATATTAATTTGTTTTTTTTTTCCTTTTCCTTCATACACATCTCCTCGTTACCATTTCCATCATTCCATTTATTATTATTATTTTTTCAATTTTTTTTTCAATATAACATTTTTTTATTTTTTTATTAATATTTTTTCAAATAAACTTAAATAAAATTATTTAATATCAATTTTGTTTTTAAGGATGAAACAAATTACCAACCGTATTTAGAGAACTTTAATAACTTTGTTTTATTTTTGGTTACCTGAGTAATGTCCTGTGTTTGGCAATAACGTAAGTCGTGACCTGCTAACAATACGTTGATTGCAATGAATTGCACTGAAGGACATGGACACTGTTGCCGTGTCTTTGTAAACGGTCTGTGAATTTATGCTAAATGTTTAGGACTTTGGATTTCATCCAGGAGGGAGTCCAAATCGCTGCGTAGTAGACAACGCGATATTTTCTATTGGAGCATGAGGTCACATGGTTCCAACTTGTAAATTCTCTTCTATTCAAATAATGAATAGAGTGCTTCATTTTTGAAAAAAAAAACGTTTTGAAAATTAGCGAAATAATATTTAAAATAGTAAATTTACAAGGGATCTCACACTAAAATAAATAAATAAATCGGATACGTAAAGGAACTTTTCAAAGTTAATACTGAGACATAAATTATAAATTTCATTGTTATTTTCATTAAATATTAGAAAATAAAATGCGCAACATGAGGTGATGATCAATGAGACGTCGAATGGAAGCTATTATCAGAGCTCGAGGTGGCAACACTATGTATTGACTTGCAATAAATGCTAAATTCAACTCAATTTGTGGCCTTTGTAATGAAATGAACGCTTTTGATACTACACCTTTCCTAAATTACTGTTTTCCTCACATTTTTTACAAAATATATTCATCAGAACGTTTTGCTTGTCACGTGAACGGGAATGGCATATTCTTTGTTATTTTATTACTTGCAGTTTTCAAACGATCAAAAATTTGCGACAATTTAAGGTTCACCATTGCGTTTTAGTCTGAGTCGATTTCCTTGCTCTCGAGTGTATACAAAAGCATAAAAAAAGTCACTAGTAAAAATCAGAAAATTATAAAAAGGTGGCAAGGTTTTGTAAATGAATCTTAAGATACATGAGATTGGTAAAAGATCCTTATACACTCATGGACAAAAAAATTAGCGCACCAAGAAGGAGTCGACAAAATGAAACGAAAATTTATATACGTAATGACTACTTTGATATAAGTAAATGATAAGAAAATCAAAGAAAAAGGATAATTTATTTCAGAGAAAAAGGCAAAAGAACGGAGGAGTTGGACCCCCTCTAGCGCAAATGCACGATGCGATACGATCGGGCATTGAGTCATACAAGTTCTGTATGATGTCTTGAGACATTTCGTTCCATATTTGCTGTAACCTTGCCTTCAGTTCCTTCAAACTCGTGGGATGCCCAACTCGTCGTCCCAAATGATCCCAGATATGCTCGATTGGAGACAAATCTGGGGATCGGGCAGGCCAAGGAAGGGTAGTAACACTGCGAAGACAGTCTTGTGACACCCTTGCCGTATGAGGCCGAGCATTGTCTTGTTGAAAAATGGCTCCTGGGAGCCGTTGCATGAGTGGCAACACATGTGGTGACAGGATTTCATGAACATACCACTGGGCTGTCATGGTGCCACGGAACAATACTAGGGGTGACCGTGTATTGTAGGCAATGGCACCCCATACCATCACACCAGCTGTGGGAGCGGTGTGTCGCTGTACAGCAAAGGCAGGATTGAAGCGTTCACCACGGGCTCTCCACACACGAACACGATTGTCATCACCGCCGAGATTCAATCTGGATTCGTCGCTAAAGACGACCTGGTTCCATTCCGCTGCAGTCCAGTTTCCTCGTGCGCGGCAAAACTCCAACCGGAGGCGTCGATGGGTGGGCGTCAAGGGCAGCACACGTAATGGGCGCCGCGATACCAACTGTCCTTCAGCCAGGCGCCTTCGTATGGTTCAAGAAGACACAGCGGCCCCTAGTGAAGGTGCTACCTGTGCCTGGATGGCGGCCGATGAAGCAGTTGGCTGTACGCGTGCATTTCTGTGGCGGTCTTCTCGACGACTGGTCTGTCGAGGGCGTCCTGAGCCTGGTCTTCGTGTACATGACATCTCTCGGCTCCACTGGTCCCAACACCTCCTCACAACACAATCAGAGCGGCCTAATTGACGAGCTACTCGCCTAGCTGACCACCCAGCTTCCATCATCCCGACGATTCTCCCTCTCTCAAACTGCGACAACTGCATATACTGTCTTCGAACACGGCGTAATGGCATGTCTACCTCAGCTCTTCCTTTGTAAATGATTCAGCACACTCAAACAAGCTTTGGTTACCTGTTTTATACTCCACAGCGTACGATGTTCAACGCCCTCTACCGGCTATACGTAATGCGCAATCACGCTGCATTTCTAATCATTTGCATATCTCCCCGACATGTGCCTTCACTGCAAGTCTCGTTACGATCCCGCAATTATTTCTTGGTGCGCTAATTTTTTTGTCCATGAGTATAATTTAAAAGCAAGGAAATATGAAATGGACCTGCAGTTTTTCAGCTTTTTTTCTCCGTCAGTTCTTTTATAGGTCCGATTGGGGAGAGGGGGAGGTTAGCCTTTCCCTCAACCCTCCAATACGGGAAGGGGGGGATATGAAAAAATTAAAATAAAGAAATAGACAAAATAATGGGACTCGCAAACAACGATGAGATGGTGACCCCCGAAGAGGAATTTAAGAGGAATTTAAATGCGCACGAATGCGCATTTAATTAGCTTTTCAAAAAAATAGAAAATTTCTATTGCTTCAGAAGAAATTATATCATAATTTGAAAATAAACGAAAACTTGCTTTTTAATTTTTTTTATTTATTTTAAATATTATGCCAGTCTTATTAGATATACATAAATGAAGAAAATTGCTGCAACAACTGATATATAATGGAAGAGATACAAAAACGTAGGATGAGATGGTTTGGACATGTGTGCAGGATGAATACAAACCGCCTACCACACAAACTACTCTGGACACCACGACCTACTGATTGGAAGGTCCAAAAATCTGCACCCAAGAAAACATGGCTCACACATGTGACAGAGGATCTGGCTAAGCATAGACTAGATCTGAAGGATGGAAAAGAACTGACATGACAGAGTAAAGTGGAAAAAGGTAACACAAGGTGTTGGACAAGCCATAACACGTACAACAGCGTACTGGCTCCGTGGCAATCCGGATCCAGGCGCTTGTTAAACGACTTAAAGAAGAAAAGATACATAAATGAAACTGTGTTTTAGGTGCTGATTGTTTTAATCTTTTAGTTAATATTAACGAAGATAATTAAAAAATTAATTTTAAATTTACCATTGATCATATATGATATTAAGTTAACTTTTATATTTTTATTTTTTTCAGAATTGTATCTATCCCAGTTTAATTGATAAAAAGATGGTACATATTAACATTACCATATAATCTTTTACCAAAATTATTCTTGAGCTTAACCCTTTCAAAAAATCCATAACCAATTTTGTTTTCTATTAAAACTAGACACATCATTTTTTTTTAACTAAATAGAAATTCATTATTATTGTGTTACAAATAAAGTTTTCCGTAATATTTAAAATTTTATATTTTTCTCTGATATATTGTTTTCCAAAATGGATTTATCATTAAAATGAGCATATACATAATTAAAAATTTTATAGTAGTTTTATTAATATTGTTTAATTATTTGTTATTAATTAGAATCCAACAATCCAATCCATAATTCTGAAAAGACTACAAGGGATTTATATAAAATTAACTGTTTGAAAGGAAATGTGCTTTTTATATTATAAAAAAAATATGTTAATGAATTAAGTTTGAGTTAAGTTAATTATAAAATTATATTAGATTCCTAATGAAATTTATCATTTAAATAAATACCCAAATATCTTTGACTCTACATAATCTATCCTACCACAATTGCACATCTTATAACTAGTGTTAATTTTAGAATTCAGATTAGAATAATGTTTTTTTTTGTTTTTCATGAGTCATCTGACGAAGGTATCGGAACCTGGACCCCGCAACATATAATGAAGATTTTTTTTAAAATGTGTGTTTTTTAAGTGTGTTAGGTCGCAATTGTAAACATTGTTCCATATTAACTTTTTTATTTTTATTTCTGATTAACATTATTTTTTTTTATTTTTTTTTGCAGTTAATGTTCATTTCATTTTTAAAAGACCATTTCATAATATTATTTAAATCGTCTTGCAAGGAATAATAAGCATTATTTTGGTTTCTCTTACTAGACAAAAGCAAGACATTATCAGCATAAACATATATTTTTTAAATTTAATGCAATTGCTAATAGAATTCATATATATATATTAAAAAATAAGGATCCTAAATTAGAGCCCTGGGGAATAAAAGATAATTTTCATTAATTCAAGAACAACAGCAAAAAATATCCCTTACAATTTTTCATTTCCTTCATTTTCATAAGATCACATCCCAATGAATGATATTTCTGATTGAATATAATTTTTTGTGTCTTAACAATTCGGTAAAAAGAGTACAAAGGAATTCTTCCTATGATTGTTTTCACAATCGATATGAAATTGTTCAGTTCATAATATAAGTACCGTTAAATTATTAAAAAAAAGAAAATATTAATAAAAAATGAGAGTAATGTGGTATTTATAGCTTTTATTAAAAACTTCACAATTCTACTAATATTCATTCACTCATTTACTTTAAATCAAATCTTTAAACAGGACGTTGATATCGTAATTATTTACAAGATTATGGATTTCCATAATTACTTTCTACATTATAAAAAAGAAAAAAAGAAAAAAAAGTCACTCAAGATTAACGAAAGTAGACTTCAAGTTCGCTCAATTACTTATTATTACGTAAGCAAGTACAATTCAAAATATAAAGTGTACTTCGGTTAATATTATATTAACCGAATATAATATGTAATTAATATATAATTACTTAAGTTTTGCACTGTGAATAAAAAGCAAACACACATACGATATAATAAAAAACATTAACACATTTTTTTTTATTATTACATCGAATGTGTGTTGGCTTTGTATTCACAGTGTAATTACTTTCCACACGTTAAATTTTATCTACTTAAGTTTTCCTAATACAGTTTTGAAGTTATATATTTATTAAAACTTTAGAATGTGAATAATAGAATCCTAGAATGTTTGCCATCACTATATCCTAACCTTAATAAATAGTTATTAATCTACTCGGTAGGTAACAGCTTAAGTGATATTACTATGAAACTATTAAGATAATTCGTTTCAATACATACCTAACCAAGTCAGCAATCAAACGACAACTAACCTGGTAGCAATCAATCTATGCAGCAGAGAGCGCAGATGTGATATTGCAGATGGTTTCATCTTTTCCCTATTAGTTTTTTTAAAAAAAAATTTCAGTGAACAAAATAGGCCTTTGATTTGTTGTCTTCCGGGATAATTAGATATTGGGAAAATTATAACTTTCTTGTCGTGTGATTAGGTATTTAATTGTTTACATGGCCTGTGAAAGAAAGCCTTCTTCATTTTTACAGAATAGTAAGTGAAACCTAGAACCCGTCCGAAAAACACGAACGGAAAAAAATCCTTCCCTTCGCTGGGAATTGAATCCTGTTCCTTCCAGCCCACAACCCAATGCCTACATCACTGGGTCTACTAATAATTGCGGCCTTTAACAAAGAATGTCTGCAAGTCTGTAACTATAGCTGTATGTTTCTATTATTTAGTGTAATTAACTTTTTAATTTTCGTACAGTAGGCCTAATGCCTCGGTGATACGGCACTTTTCAATTATTCCCTTGGCTGTAGATAGAGCACTTGCTTCGTTCATTCGGCGCTTTATCAAAACACGGTTTCTAGCCGTCAGTTGAGGTAAAGTCGAGCGTTCGCTTCCTTTTGAGTTTAGATTCATTCAGTAGATTTACATGGCTTCTTCGTATTCTGGCAAGTTTTTGGACTTTACATATAAATAGAAAAGCGAAGAAAATGGTTTGCTTCACTTTTCGGCGAAGATCTGGTCCTTAACCCATCTACTATAATTAATGTGGTTTAGATTTAATTTAATTTTTGATTTATTCTACTTTTAATAAATAGAATTTTAATTTTTTTTAAATTAAAAATTGATTTACTTTTTTAATTAATTTTTAATTTTTATTTGTATTTTTTTCTATATTAGAAAAAAGATAAAATGTTTAACATCTAGTGCTTATTAGATTGATTTGATATTATTTCTATATTTGAAAATGAGTCTTTTTGTTCTGATGAAAAATTCAATTAATCATTTCCAAAAAAACTATAAAAGTTTCAGTTAAAAAGTTAAAAAAATAATAATTATAATTAATAATAATTAATAATTAATAAAACTAATAATAATTAAAAAGTTATTTTTTGTAATTTTTAATTACCTAATTGGAACCAATTCACAATTAAAATAACACATACTTGAAAGAACTTATCCAACTTTCCTTAAAACGTGGTTTTAATTTTTTTTTTCTTTGTACTTTACGTTTCAAGTACCTACAGTATATATTCTAAGACGAGGACTGATACAGCTGGGAGCGAACTGGGTGAAGCGAGACCAGAATATTCGTGTTCATTTTTTACATTGCATCATAAATACCATCACACGAAGTTTGCAAGAAATCCGTTTAGTAATTCAGCGAGGGATTTAAAATGTGCCATTTATAAGGGATGAGATGGGGGGATAATAAAAAAAAAGGGCCTTTGGTTTAAGTATATACCAAATTTGATGGAAATTGATCCAAACGTTTTAACTTGATATGCGTGCAACCAACCAAATAAACAAATGGACAGACAAAAGATAAGCATGTTCAATGACATTTCTCAGGTAATTAAATCTGATGAATAAAAAAAAAAATTTTAAAAATAGAAATTTCCAATTTTTTCAAGGTAAAAAAAACAACAACTCAGGCCACTTTACTTAACTTTAGGTTGATTAAATCTGATTCTTTTAACCAAAACAAACCACACGTTATTCGTGGATTAGTTAAAGGATTAACATTGTTTGTTTGTTTGTTTAATCCAGAATCGTTGTCACTTTCACAAGGTGCCTTTTCTCGACCACAGAAAACAACAGTTGTCATCGTTAAATAGGACACTAATTCATCGGATAGTTTTTGTTTTTTTTATTTTTTTGGATATTTTTGTTATTTTGTATATTTTCCAAAGCAAACTACATTATTGCATTCCCCTACCTGAACAGATGACCTTGTGATGAACGCCGATCACGAATATATATGCCGTTCAACTTCTTCTTTCCACAACAAATATATTTTAATTATAAATGTATTTTTTTCCATTTTTTTCCATTTTTCCTATTTTCAAAACCTTATAGTCACAGAGCTTTCGCCACAAACTTTTCAGAGCTTTTAGAGCATTGGTTGCACTACAAATAAGCAAAAAAAAATTCGAAATCTGTTCACGGGTTTTTAGGGGCGGCACTTTGAAGTGAGACATGACCTCAAAGTTGTGAAGTGGATAACTGCCGTAAATTTTGAGCTTTTGAGCGAAAACGTTTTTGGACGCTAGCTACACTTGAGGACTCGGCTGGTATTGGGTTTCAGTCACAGCGGATCAACAGTTCCGAAATGGCGGCCGATTGAAATTTCAACTTTTTGACGTTTTTCCTATCTTCAAAGCCTTATCCTGACGTTGTTTTTACAGCTTTTGAAATATCTGTTGGAATAGAAACTGTAAACATTTTTGTTTTTTTCTAAAAAAGAAAATTACAATAAAAATCAAATCTGCATTACTTCAGTTATCAAAATGGAATAAATTTTAATCACATCAAACCGCTAAAGGAGTCATTGTTTAAGACAATGAGACATTAACGAAATAAGAAAGAAATCCATTGTTTAGATTCCAAATACTTTTCTACGGGAATTTCGTCATCTCGTGCTAATTTCTCGACAAGGATGTATTAACAAAAGATTTCTAATATAAAAATTGATCATTCTAAGTGCTAAGTTTCTAGAAAAGTCATCCAGGGGTTCAGAAGTTCTAAGACTACGTCATCATACACTGATTTGAGGAACCTAATGGAAAGTAGGATAAAAAAAAATCATTTTTCTTAAAATCAATTCCAATTATTCTCTATCCAAAATAAAGTCATACAGCCATTCGGATACATACACACATGCACTTTGCATTAGAGCCATATCCCGAAGTTACGCTCTTTGTTTCAGAGTTATGAACATTTTCCGTCCGCTGTCGCCGCAAAGCTCTTTGTTGCTACATATGCATGTATTTACACCAGTTTTTATCTATCAGGAGAATCGTACATTTCAGGTAAGTGTACGTAGTGTAGTACTCATTTTATAATAGTGGACAGGGGCCACTATTAACTAAAGTAGTAAAAGACCTATAGTCTTTATTTTATATCAGATTTATTTACATCAGTTAGGTATGAATTTGACGATCCAATGCAATAAGTTATGCATACAACACTGCAGATAGGTGAAAAAAAAAAATACATTGCTTCGACTTACGTACACGCTTCGGGACCTAATCTCCCATAAAAATAGGTTAGGATTAAAATAATTTATTGTATTTAATAGTTCAATGGCAGACATTACATTTTGCTTTGTTGGATTATCCAAACCCACCTAGGTTAAATTTAGTTGAGATTCTGTTGTTTATCTTTCAGTTTTTATTTATATTATTTCATAGTTTCGAGAATTTTGAGTTGGCGTTATAGTACACTATATGGCCAAAAGTATCCGGATACCCTTCCGACGACGGATCGGGCAGATATAGGAGGTTTGATGCGACATCGGACTCTATAAAAGCGTTGATGGGGGCTTGGGGGGTCATAATTCTGTGTTCCGATAAAATGAGTAAGTCAGGTGAGCTTAGCGACTTGATAATCGGATGCCACCGTTATAGGAAATCGGTTCATGCAATTGCGGACATGCTGCACGTGCCGAAATGAACTGTGAGTGATGTAATTGTAAAATGGAGACGTCGAGGTATTGAAACGACAGCTGCACGAAATGGTAGACCGAGAAAACTGACTGGCCGTCGAACCCTGAAGAGAGTAGGAAAGCAAAATCGCAAGTCTCCTTTTTATAGTGATGACGATATGCGTCGGATGTTTTCGCTGAGGACTGTTCGCCGAGAGCTAAATTACTTGGGTTTCCACAGCCATGTGACCGCTCAAAAGCCGAACATCTCCGCCGTCAATGCGAAGCGTCGGTTGCAATGGTGCAGAGCTCACCGCCATTAGTGGAGGAGTGGAAAAACGTTCTGTAGAGTGAGGAATCTCGCTTCACGATGGACGCATGTGGGTTTGGCGGATGCCCGGCGAACGCTTCTTATCCGACTGCATTATGCCAACTGCTAAGTTCGGTGGCGGCAGTATAATGGTGTGGGGAAGTTTTTCATGGTTCGGCCTGGATTCCTTAGTTCCTGTGACGGGTACTGCGATGTATCGGTCCAGTTTGGACAACGCCACCCTACCAATTTTGAGCAAAAGTTTGGGGAAGGTCCGTTTCTCTTTCAGCAGGATAACTGTCCCGTACACACATCGAAGCTTGTGCGGCCGTGATATGACGACATGAATGTTCCAGAACTTGACTGGTCGTCTCAGAGCCCCGAACGCAACCCCACTGAACATCTGTGGGATGAAATAAAACGCAGATTACGTTCCCCACCCATACCGCTCATCTTCCGTGGCCGGACTCATTTCAGCTGTTATGGCCGCTTGGAAGTCAGTTCCTGCAACCACCTACAAAACCTGGTGAAAAGTCTTCCCAGACATGTACAGGCTGTCATCGATGCAAAAGGGGGACCGACATCATATTAATACGTGCCACAGGAGCCTCCGCGTCCCGACTTTTCCGGATACTTTTGGCCATATAGTGTATCTCCATTATAAGTAACATTAATGTTTCTTTATGATGCCCTCATCTATTAACCTACTGAATTTTATTGAAAATTAACTCATTTAATTCCAAAAAAGACAAAAGACAAACAAATTGTCTTAATCCTAACAAAGCTGTAGTTCTTCCTTAAAGTAAAAAATCAGAACAAAAAAAAAAAACAAGTAATACCTGACTGAACTTAAAGTCTATTTTCCTTAAAATATTATTCTTATGTCTTTTTTTTGTTTGAATTTCTTTTTTTAAAATCGATACAAATGAAAAGCTTACATTTATAATAAAATTATAATTTCTGCTGAATACAAACACTAGAAATTTTCCATTTTCTAAAAAAAAAATGAAATCCTCATTATTTATTGAAGTCGACTGAATCGGATTAATTTAATCATAAAAAAACTACATTTAAATCAATGGTTTAGCTAAAAGGATTAATAATACTACATCGATAGAAATCCATTGTTAAGAAAACATTGTTAATTTCTAGTACTTTTCTATGAAAACTTTTGACGAAACAATTTTCTTCAACCCACTTGGGAAAGATTTCAAATGTATTAAGTGAAATCAAATGTAAGAGTTTAATCCTTAAATACGCAAACCAAGTTTCAAGAAGCTCTATCCAACGGTTCCAATATTATAGATTAACACATTCACACAGACTGACAGGTTAGTTGAGTCATTTTCCTAGAAATGTATTTAAAAATTATACTTATAAAACCTTTCATTTATTATTTTAGGATAAATTAGTTTGCAGTACGACTGTCTCAAACAATTGTTTCAAATGTCTTTAGTCTTAAATATTGTTCGTAATGAAAAGAAAAATACCTATTTTTATGCCAACGTTCAATGTAATGAAGAGTTTACATAGTTCAGTTTCCCTTTGCGCAGTGGGTGCTGAACTGGCAGCGCTGGGAACCAGTACAATCACGCTAATAACTTAAGTTGGGCTGAAACAAACTTTTAACAATTTAAAAAAAAATCAGTCTAGTCATTTGAACGAGGGATGGAAGGGGTCATTATTAACGGATGGAAGATGTAAAGATCAAACAAAAGTGTCTATTATATATATTACAGAAAAGAACGTTTAATTCCTCATTCTAAATGCAATATTTCACCGAGTGGATTTCCTCTGCTTTCTCAGACCTCTTTTCGTTTTGAAAACCTCCAAAACGGTTACAATAACGATTAATCCATAATGATATTTTTATAAGATTTACAAAATGATGAATTAGACTGTTACGAACTAATCATTTCACCACTAACAATTAAGTTGTTACAAACCAACAAAATAAAATCAATGAAATGAAAATATTGAAGTATTTTAATAATTGCAATTGAACATATAGCGTATTTTTCTAAAATTGTCAATCATAAATTTGCTTATTGGCATTGTTTTGATACAATCACTGATAATGCTTGTCCTTTCTACAGTGACGGACTAAAGGGGGAGAGGGGGTGTTCCACCTCGGGCCCCATCGACAATAGAGGCCCCATTAAAAAACGTGATTTAACTGTTTTATTACTTAGTTTTAATTTGCGTATAATTTCTTTTGTTACATGTAATTGTATTTCCTTTGTTATGTGTAGTTATGTAAACTTTTGTCATAAGTTAAGTAAAATTATTTGTTCTCATATGTCTTTTTTTTTTATTTTGTTAAATGATATGCGGTTAAATATTTTCTTAGTTCTTAAAAACGGGCCTCAGCTAGCGTTAGTCCGCCACTGCTCTATTAGAAATATTGGTAAAACGAAAAGATGCCTGAAGAAACAAAGAAAATCCATTCTGCCAAAAATTACATTTATAAGAAGATGGAGAAATTAAACGTTCCTTTTTGAAATATATATTGATATTTGGTTTTTGTTTAAGCTGTATTAAAATTGTCTAAATTTTAAATTCTGTAAATAATGTTTTAAAGTTTGCTACCAATTTACAGATGTACATATTTTACCGACATATAAATTTACTGACATATGTTTGATAAACAAAAGAAATTTTCGATTTTTCCTCTAACTTTAGGATTTTTCATGTTTCCAATTATATTGTTGTTGTTTTTTTGTTGTTGTTTTTTTTTGTTTTTTTTTTATTTGTTCTATTTTCGATTTGAACGCCTATGTTCACAATTTGGAGGACAGTTGTTATGTCGTGGATTTCATCATACAACAAGATATCCTCAAATGACATTATAGGCTATATTTAAGTTTGCTACATAATGCCACTTCTCTTTTTTTATGTTCTATGAAACTTAAAAAACGATTTTAAAATGAGTCTTTACAAATCGTAGCTCTTCAATCTTGAATTATAAGGAAAAGGCCACTTTGTAAACCATAAGAACTGTTAATGTAGTTGTAACAATGTGATTGCATTTGAAACATCTTTCGTATTTCTTTAGAGAACAACCAGTCTGCTTTATTTTAAGATAGAAGTGAAATATAACAAAAATACAAAGGAACAAAGGATAAATTTATATGTAGTTAAGTTTGATATAAGATTATTAATTATTAATTATTATTATTGACATAAGATATAATAATACTAAAAACTCAATAAAAATTCCATTTAATTTTTGAATGATTCACTTCAAAACAAAGAAGTTCTGAAGGAACCTCAAATCCACTTTCCTTTAATCATTTCTAGCATTTGTTTTTTAATTTTCCTTTGTTTTTTTTTTAAATCATGAAAATAATATAAACTATTTTTCTCCGTTTATTTTCAAATTAAAACATCTGTGTAAAAAAAAATACGAAATTTTCCATTTTTTGAAAAAAAATAATTAAATCATTATTTATTATATTGTTTAAATCTAATTAATTTTAATTATATTAAAGCTCGCACACATATTAAGAGAATTAAAAAGCGGATTAATATCCCTATTTAGAAACCCAATATCTCGGAAATAATGTTTTTCTATGGGATTTTTTTTGTCACCTTCAGGCGCTTATTTCTCGACAAAGACTCACACGAGAAAAATTCCAATACATAAGTTATATCATCTCCTGTCTTTAAATAAGCATGTCAAGTTTCAAGAAGATTCATCCAGGGGTTCAAGAGAAAACATACATTGGGAGAACAACTGTATTACACATCTTAAATAATTAGTATAAATTAATATTCATATTACAAGTTTCTCAATTATTTCAGAGAAATTTATAAATGTTTCAGAGAAATATTCCAAAAGCAGATTAGGTGATTTTGTGACTTAAAGCTACATGTCTTAATATATTTACAAATAAACAAAATTTACCTGATGTCATTCAGCGTTGAAGCCGACTACTGAAATGACGATGTTCAATTCTTGGTATCACGTGGCATTGATGTCACTGAAATTGCCTGTTTCATACAACTTTGTTAAAGACTTTTAATTGTTAAAAATACCCTTTTATTTAATAGAGCCTGAATATATATGGGATACATATCCTGAATATACATGGAATACATATACAAAACCTATGAAAATTTTTAAATAGATAAAAACTAATAGTTTATTTTACTCGCTTAATAATGTTCTACTTTTTTTTTTCCAAGTTGAAATTTCCTCATTTCAAAATCCTTGTAAAAGGTAGAAGCCACTTGGTTTCTCTATTTAACCCAATACTTCCTGTTCTGTTTTATTACCTAATTCTCCTATATTATTATTAGAAAAGTAGTCATATATTTATTGACTGAATATTCAAATACATAAAATGTATAAACGAAAAGTTGTAACTAATTTATCGAAAATATAAGTTAATGAAATAAATAAATTCATTCAAAAATTAAGAAGAAATATAAAATGACTTAAAGAATAAATAAATAAATTTAAAAAAAAATGCTTTATTCAACCTTTTTTTTTATTTTTTTTTGAAAAAACCTTTTTTTTTCTATATTTCACTGGGATACCTACGGAAAGGAGTTGTTGGGCTCTAATTTCTCCCTTATATCCTAAAAAGAAAGAATCCCGTTTTCCTTTATTTATTTAGATTTTTAGAATTTTTTTTTTTAATTTGTTAATTGATAACATGCAAATATGATTCGTCCACCTCTAACTCATAGTTTTGCCGAGTGCTACAAATATTATTAACAGATCACAAACCCCAGATATTCAACATAAGTAATACCTACATACATTGTCAATGGTTATTTCTTTTGAAACACTCCATAACTACTTGTGTAACTAAAATAATTAAGGATGTATCTTAACTTTGCAGAAAAGTTCTTAATCAACTTATATAATTTGCTAATTTCGTCTGTCTGTCTGTCTGTCTGTAACTCGATATAATTACGCTATTAAGATAGATCCAAGGTTCTCAATGGTACCATTGAATCAAGGATACTCAAATTGGATGAAATATTAATTCATTTTGTCATTCCATATTGTTTCCATGAAATTTTAACTGAAATTCTAACAAAACATAAGTTCAAAATCAAATAATTTTGTTACCACTGCTCCGATTTCAATGAAATTTGACATACTTACTCAGTTTTTTACGCTGATTTTGAAACTCAAACCCATTTTTGCCGTAGAAGCTTCGTTCACAAGTTAGCGCATTATTTAGATTATACAAAGGTGAGTTTTAAATGCCTTTCGGCGTTATGAGTCAAAAATAATAATTATTCTTTAGATAAATTAAACTTTAGATATGGTTGGTATTTCTTTTTTCTTTTTGGATGGAAAATGATCCTTTAGATTAAACTCTCAGAACCTTTATTAAAGGTGTACAAGTAAGAAGTACACCTAAATAGGTCTGATAAACATTAAAAAAAAAATAACAATATTTCAAATCAAATCATTAATCGAATCAAATATATTCTATACAGACTATATACATATAAATTGGCTAAGTTCGTCCGTCTGTCTGTCTCTAACTCGATATAATTAAGCTATTAAGATAGATCCAACGGTTCTCAATGGTACCATTGAATCAAAAGTACTCAAATTGGATGAAAATATTAGTTCATTTTGTCATTCCATGTTGTTTCCATGAAATTTTAATTGAAATTCTAACAAAACATACGTTCAAAGCCAAATAATTTTGTTACCACTGCATCCAGTTTAATGAAATTTGGCATACTTACTCAGTTATTTACGCTGATTTCGAAACTCAAAACCATTTCTGCCGTAGAAGCTTCGTTCACAAGTTAGCGCAGTATTTACATTACATTTACTTTACATTTGATAGTCGATAATAAAATGATTTTTCAGATTTTTTTTATGCCTGTCGTCCGACAGGCTTTGCTGCTAGTAAGTTAACTTTATAATCCGTAAATGACTGAATAACAAATTATTCATTGATTCTTAATTTAGTAATAATTATTCTAATTGTAAGAATAAAGTTATTACTTTAATCAATGAATAATTTGTTATTCAGTCATTTACGGATTATTTATTACTAAATCATAACATTATAAATATTTGTAACACTAAGTAAAACAATTCCTCTTAAACGTTCCATGTTTCATGACTGATCATAAAAGTTTATAATAGTTCACTTATTGGAATTCATCCTTGATATTCACTGATATCCTGACGAGAATTTCCCTTGTAAATGTAATAACTCCCTGAATTGTCAGAAGCTTCCTTCTATAATTAACAAGATATAAAAACACACACAAATAAAAATCACTGATCTGCCTTTAGAATTTTTGATATCGGGAATTCAAGACAGATTATTTAAGGGTTTTTAACCATCAGCACTTTATAACCTTCCTTCTATAATATTTTCTTGTTCCTTTCCTTTGGAAATCCACATGTCCGTTAAGTTTTCATCTTCTTTACAGCCATCTCTCCAAGAAGATCAAATGTTGTTGAAATGCATCTCATGCCTTTATTGTTAACATTGCTATTATGACACATATTGTTACATTTAACATTTGTTTCATTATAATATTAACTAATATTAAGAAATTTCGTAAACTAAAAAAATAAACTAATTTATAACGAATCTCGTATTTTTTCAATATTTCTAGCAAGCCTGGGAACACGTGATCTTAAGATAATTTCTCACCTCATCCATCATCTACTAACTTCGCGCCATTACTTTGACATTAGCAGATTGGTCGGTCTCCATAATCTGTTAATTTTTCTACGGTGTTATTTTCTGGTCTTTTTCTTAGATCTTTACACGTCCACCTTTGAAACCCATCTCTCGTTCTTCTTCACCGTTCATCCTTCTAACATTAACACGTACATCAGGTGATTAACACCTATTGTTAAGTTCTTTCATTTGCTGAATTACGAGCTCTTTTGTTTTACTATTTCCTACATCATCTCCCGTGGATATTAGTGAAATAGTTATCTTTACTTAACTAAGTACAGGAACTTCAAAGAAACATATAAAAAAATTGCTTCATGTTCAACTATAAATTAATTATGAAGCATTAAGAATTAAAAAAAAATCAATATTTTTAGTCTACTATCTTTACAAATCGAGAATTTGGTTTTTTTTTAGAAAGAGAGGCTTATCAAATCAGTCAGTCTGTGTGTATGTATCCTTCTATTAACTTTGAACCTCTGGAGAGATCTTCTTTAAACTTGATATGCATATTTAAGGATTAGAGATGTTCTAACTTTTAATTCTATATTAAATGAGTCCTTGTTCGAGAAATTAACTCACTAAGGAGATAAATATTCCCATAGAAAAGCAATGAAAATGTAAGCAATGAATTTAATCCCCTTTTAATTAAATCAATTCCCCATGGTTTGATCCGATTAAATTTAACCCAATTTCGACAACTTCAGTGAATAATGGGAATTTAATTCTTTTTTTATTTTAATTGTTATCTACTAAATATAAAACTTGTTCTTTTAGTAGATGATTGGAATGTAAATATAGCCTTTTAGATTTTTTTTTTTTGGGGTGGGTTTGTGTGTGAATGTTTTTAATTTGTTTTCATAAGATAGATGGTAATTAGTACATTTTTAATTGGCTGATGAGAATCTCCGGTTTATTTATTTTATTTTATTTATTTATTTCGAAATATGGTAGGTAGCGCTTTTTAGAGTTCCAATTAATGGCATTTCAATGATTACAATGTTGATTACGTTCCGCGATTGTCCTGCTCTTCTACTGTTTTTTTCTAACAATATCTGACAAAGATTAATTTAATTTCAATTACCAATGGAACTTATTCTTGTCGCGAAATATTCATCGATGAAACCGCAGCAGAAAAACAAAGAGAGAGAATCAGAATAAGGTCAGTGAAAAAGCCACCCTCGCTTTATAAAATGAACGATGAAATACGAAGAAAACAAAAAACAAGTGAATATAATTTTAGGGTAAAACATAAATTTAAAGGCGACCCATAATAATAAAAAAAATTAAAAATAATAATAAAAAAGGAAGTACATTAACATAAAAATAAAATAAAAAAAAAATTAGGAAAAAAATGTAAACAAAGTTAGGAAAATAAGGAAAACAAAAAACAAAAGATAAACAAAAAAAAAAAAAACCCGGCGACATTGAGAAAACAAGATTAAGAGAAAAAAAAATACACGGATTTGAACCGACAATCTTTAGTGTATAAGACCGAGACGTTAAGCATCAAGCTGTAATTGACAACTGAAATCAAATGGTTGCATTTCTAACATTTAAGCGGAAATCCAATGAAAACAATCCCAAATATCTCGAACATGAGGGGGCGTTGGCTCCACATTCCTTAGGAAGGAAAATACCCCATTCCTTAGGTGTTTGGGTCTCTGAACACGATGGTAAAGTCGTTTGTTGATCCAACCTTCTGTTCGGGAATTGTTAGGGGTGGACAGACACGGACGGACGGACAGGACAAATGCAAAGCTCCCAAATGGTTCACTGCTGTATTTAAAACTAGACGTATGCTCCGTTATCCTAATCGCATGCAATCCTGGTGGTCAATGTTTGATACCTCAGAATGGGTAAACAATCCTAAAATAATCTACTCTTATTGTAAGTATGACTAAAAATAAAATACAGTTTAAGGAAAGGATTTCCGTGGGGGCTGTATTTAGAAGTACAAATAGATAGGAGAGGTGGGGGAGTCCATTTAATGCTTTAAATAAACAAACCTACTTAATTTTCAGGAATATCGTCCAACCGTTTTGGCGTGATGCCAAAAAAGCAAACAAAGGAGAATAGAATGGAACATCCCTTTCAGTCAATAAGAAGAGTTTATTATTATTATTTTGGATCATATAAATGAGAGAGAAAAAAAAGAAATCAGTGGCTGACTCAACTCCAAAACTAAAAAATAAAATTTTAGCTTTTCCTTCTTTATTTTTTTTCTAACTTTTTGAAAATTCAGTGGATAAAGTGAAAAGAAAAAAGAAAAAGAAAAACTTATCAACTGTTCTCCATTCTAATCTCCTCGCAATGATTATCTCTTTCCATCCGTCCATGGAAGCATTTTTTACACGATATAAAACAGACTGATTTCAACGGAAAATAAAGTTCACAAAAAAAAAAAAAAGGTTAAAACGAAAAATAATAAGTGAGCATTGAACAATTGTGAAGATATCAAAGAAAAGTAAAACAATCTAAAATAGGATAAAAACCTTTGAAATTCGATTTCATTTTTATTCAATTGAAGCAATTTTCTCTTTTTTTTTTATGGCTCACAATCGAATACCAGGTTGTTGTTTTTATTTTGTTTTTTTTTTAATAAACAAAATAATACTTTATTTCTCTGGAAGTTCACGATTGATTCTTCTTCATCCACATCAATATTTGTTTTTCTCCTTCTTTGTCTTTCCGCCTTGAAAAAAACAAAAAACGAAACTACAATAGACTCTCGATTATCCGCGGAGTTGGGTGGCGCGGCAATCGCGGATAAGTGAATTCCGCGGATAATCCGAAATAGGACGAAAAAGGACGAGAATCAGCACAAAAATGCTTTTAACATGTTTTATTTACATTAAAGTGGCAGTACATACATTATAAACAATTACTTTATTTTAATTTACTTTAATTTCTTACTTTAAAAAAAAAAAAATCGGTTAATTTTCTTTGTTTTTTCGTCGCTAAATCTGCCTGTTTTATTGTTTACCTTATTCTAGTTTTAAATTTTTTTTGTTAATTCCGTAATTTATTGTACAGTAAAAAAAAAATAGAAACCGGAGAGGTCCGCGGATAATCCGCAAAGCGGATAATCGGGAGTTTACTGTACTTCATTCTTTTCAAAATTTATTATTTGCTGATAAACAAACAGCATTAATTAATTTGTGTAAAATCCGATTATTTTTAATCCTATCCCACAAAGGATAATGGATTAGGTTAAGTGATTAATTAAGATACTGATTGTTTGGATTGATTTTTATCTCCTTTTCGCGCTAATTTCTGGACAAGGGAAAATACTTTCAAATAAAATATCATAAATTTCCTTCACATGTTTCAGGAAGATTCATTGAGCGGTTTAAAAGTTATCAGGAGGTGAATGAGGACAGACACAAGTTGCCAGAGGCGGGCTTCCTTAAAAAAAAAAATCAGATCTATGAAATTCACAAGAACATGAATTCTCTGTTACCTCCCATTTCTTTACTGCTATTACTTTTGCTGTTTAAATCAGAGCTTCTCAAGCGTCGTTGCGTGAAGTTGGCCTTGGTATGCCTCCGAAGGCTGCATCTTCCACCGGAGTCAAATGCTCTAATCTAGGCATGAAATCATCTGGACAGATTGAAAATTTATTATGTTTTTAACAATGAAGGTCAATTCACTTACAAATAATCTTAACTATTTCAGAGTCTTTTTAAATGTTTAAAATATTGTTAAATTTATTTACAACTGAAAGGCACTTTTTAAAAGTTTCAAAAGCAATAAAAAATGTTTTGTATTCCGCGAGATTTCTGGAAATTTAAAAATTCTGCCGTAGAAGTTGAGAAGCGCTGGTTTAATCTATTATTGTTGGGACAATAATGTTATTATTTGGTAATGCTTTTCCCCAATACACCACGCCCCAATGAAAACTTTTTTTTCGAAAGTGTAACCATTTCCTCAATTGACTGCTGGAAGCTAACAAAGCATAAGCGCATGTGGAGTCATGGAAACCCACTTCTTTCTGTTGAAAAAATGATTAAATCCAGATGTGGAATCCCGTTTTTAGATCATGGTTTGTTTTTTTTTTACCTTATTTTTGTAACAGGCAATTGAAGTTCATCAAATCTGCTTCGCCCCCCCCCCCCTTTCGAATGATTTCTGAGCCACTGGATAGATCTTCATGAACCTTGGTATGCACATTGAAGAACTAAATCAAAGTTAAATTTGAAATCTTTCCTAAGTGGCGCATTAAAAAATTAGGGCATGAATGGAATAAAAATTTCTCAGAGAAGCACTGGAATACTTCTTATTTCTGTTAATATTTCTTTAACAACGAATATTAAATCCTTTTATAGTATCACAAAAATGGAAATAATTTCCTTTAAAATTAATCCGATCTAAATAATTTACGCAAATAATTCGGATTTAAGTTTATTTTTTCCAGAAATTAAAAAAAAAAATGTACTGTCCGTATCCAGGATATTAGGACATAAAAACTTTAAACATTCGGGTTTTCTTTTTTATGTTGTTGAAGTCATCGAAAAAAAATTAAAGAATAAATTTCAGAAAAACATGATTTTTTTTTTTTTAATCTAACGAGAGTTGCCCAATAAGCATTCAAAATTCTTCATTTTTAGATAACGTTCCTAAGAAAGAGAAATCAGTGGGTCAGTATATGAGAATTTATTTTGTCTAATAACTGATTAGATCTTTATTTCCTCAAACATCTTCAATGCGATATTTCGAAAATCTTGATCGGATTTTCTTTCTCAAGCTTTAAATGAAATACATTAAGGGAAAAGGAACAGCTTCCTTCTTCTCCCAAAAACCAGAAAATAAATGACAATCAGAATTTTAGATTCTAAAATAACAATACAAAAGTGACACGCTCATTATAAATGCGTAAAGCGTGCAGCATTATTACAATAAAATATGAAATTTAAAAAAATATTTAAGCTTTTGAATTTCTTATTTTTGAAAGCGATGTCCAAATTTGTTATTAAATATCCAAATCATTTTATTTCTGAAGCAATGTCCGAATCTCTTACTACTGAGGCGATTTCAAACTTTTATTTATCACCATCCAAATTTCTTTGAATAATATCCAAAATTATTAATTAAATATCTATTCATCGAAGCAGTGTCTAAATTTCTTACTTTTGAAGTAGCACTCAAATTTCTTATCTCTGAAGTTGTGTTCAAATTTCTTATCTTTGAAGTAAAATCCTGATCTTCATAATCCTCTGTTCCCAAAGACTCAACTCTTGAAATTACATACGAAATCATCTACAACACTTTAAATTAATGAAAAATCAAAACTTCCTTTATTTCCTCAAACATCTTCAATGCGATATTTCGAAAATCTTGAT
>JAFIDM010010028.1:49115536-49131460 GCA_023159025.1 Thereuonema tuberculata | reverse complement strand
TGAACTGTGTTGACCAGGGATGTAATTTCCTTTTTTGATTTCCCGTATAATTTAAGATCATCCATGTAAAATAAATGGGAAATTTTCCCAGATTGTTTTGAAACTTCATATTCTAAGGTTGTTTTCTTCAAAATTGACGTTAGGGGAATGAGTGCAATAGTAAATAATAATGGTGATAATGCATCACCTTGGAATATTCCCCGTCTAATTTTTACTTCTCCAAGTTCTTGTCCATTTGATACTAAAGTTGTTCTCCAAAATTTCATGGCTTCTTTCAAAAGATTTCTGATGTTTTCACTGATTCCAAAAATTTCTAAGGATTTTTGAATCCGATTGTGTGGCAGGGAGTCAAAAGCTTTCTTATAATCAATCCAAGCCATACATAAATTGGTTTTGCATCTTTTTGAATTTTGGAGAATCATTTTGTCAATTAATAACTGATCCTTGGTTCCACGTGAGTTTTTACAATTTCCATTTTGTTCAATTGGGTAGAAATAATAGAAGTCGCTGAATCCAACCACAGGACACCACACCCCACCCCACCAGAAGACCCTACCATTATGGAAAACACAGAAACAATCTCTACCCCTCAGTACACATGCCCCAACAATATAACTAATGCCATATTACGAGCAGCACATGATCATTTCTACACTGCACTCGCTCAATACACAGGCACAGACCCCACACTCAGGCCGCCACTCCCCAAAGTACACACATCAAAACAACTCTCCACAGTAATATGCCATCTCATCATTCACACTATCCCACAACACCTTGACAATATCTAAACATTAGAAGACATACTGACAACACACTATTGCGCCGCACAGGGAACCATTCGGGCACTTGGAATCAAACAACACCACATATCTCCCCCTGCACGGTCCAAGAATACATTTCCCCCTTGGAGACGTCGCCTTGAGAGCCGCATCAGCGACCTTAGAGGAGACATAGCCAGGCTCACACAATACTGTGCAGGAAACAAAACAAAGAAACTTACGTCCCAGGTTAGGAAGATATTCAAGCAAGAAGAATATAAATTTACACATCTCCCACAACGACAATAAGAAGATATTTGACTGGGTCCCACATTCCTGGCTCCTACACAGTTTTCATCTGTACAAAATAAGCCCAAAGATTACGGCATTCTTGAATGCCATGATGGACAGATGAAACACAATACTGTGCGCCACTGATCTGGTTCACACAGTGCCTCACACACTGCCTCATCACAGTCTCAGCACACTAGGACTTCACAAAAACACTTTTGCACAACTCCAGAAGGCATAGTAAGAAACTTTTTGGACGCAACCGCACATTCCTAACCATTCTTCCACACTTTTTTACACCTGTCAATATGTAGTTTGGTCCTTGACTCGCCATGTTGTTTTTGCTGGGGAACTTTTATATAATAATAATAATAAGTTGCATTGTATAGAGAATCTTTCTAATGAAATATGTAACTTTTAATTATATTTCTTTTATCTTTGGAAAACAGTGTTCAGATTTTAAGACTTTTGACCAATACTAGAAATCAGGAATCTATTTTGAAATATTGATTATTTTTGAAATTAAATAAATGAATTTTCACTAATCATAAATGCGTAATAAGAAGAAGAAGAAGAAGAAGAAGAATCACTTTAAATTCTTCGAATCATAAATACAACATACATTCTAAGTCCTTTTCTGGTTACATTTTAGAAAATTAGGAATTTTCCCCCACATTTCCAATATTTTAACCATTTGTTTTGTAATCCTTGAAAGATTACAGAGCTACAACGCTTCTAGTTTCAAGAATTATCAGTAATTATTCCCATTTTTTTGTAATACAGAAAATAAATTGTAGAGTAGAAGTTTATGGTGAATATAAATGTATACTAGGCGTAGTACATTCATGAATGCTTACAACGCTCGGGAGGAGACTCATTTTGAGGACAGGAGGAAATGGATGGAAGTGGAGACTAAAGTGATCGTTTGATCAGTCAGGAAGGAAGGGAACAACGATACTAAGATTTTGGATCGAAATTCCAAAAAAAAAAAAAAAAAATCAGAAAGAAATCAGTGGCTCTCACAATTTAATAAAAAAAAAGAATAAAAATTAGAAAAAAAAAGAATAAACAAAAAGAGAGAAGCAAAGAGATGGTGGAGAAAGAAATAATCGTTATAAAGAACGATTTCTTCCTCCACCCTCTCTTTTTGTAATTTTTTGCGAATTCAGTGAATGAAGTACATTCTCTCCCTCTCCCATCAGTACTCCTTTCATTCGGATACAGCCGAATGATCATAAAGACGATCTGCCAAACGACTCATATGCCCGAATCTGGGTTCAATTGCCAGCGTGGCCTTGGATATTTCATTCTTTCTTCTGTATATGTTATCCTTCCTTTCATCCAATTGTTATCAATTTCATAAGTTGTTCCTGGCTTTTGTATAATGGAAATGCTAAACCCCGAATAAGAAAAAACTATCAACATACCAATGAATCTTATCCCCCGCACTTTTGTTCTAATAATTATTTGAAATGTTCACTTCTTCCCAATCGTCGATGTGATTTACAATACAGAGGGAGCCAAAAAATATAGACATACTTTAATAGACGTTCTCTATGGATTTTTTCCGAAGTCGAATCGAATTACGGTAGCAATGTGTAGTATGATGTTCTCTCAAAAGATGTCGTTATTCACATGAATGCTAGCGTCACCGTGCGACCATCAGGATAGTCAAACAAAATAGCAGCGGCACGGTTATCGTGAGAGGAGCGCAAGACCATTTTAAAATGGTGTTTCAAATGTGAGAATCTAGTTGAAGTAAACGACAATGTAGGTGTGAGTTTCTCCCTATGGGGGATCCTAAAGATGTGGTTATCGTAGAATACCAGCTACACTGGCGGTGCTTCAGAAAGAAATTGAAACGTTGCTCAAGCAGTAGTTCACCGTAATCAGAAGTGTCTGAACGAACGCTTGTGGTAACCACTTTGAGCACCTGTTCTAGAAGTGAAACGTGACTTTTATTCATCCCTTGATATCTATATAAATTTAGTATTACAACTTTTACACCTGTTTTTTTTTTTGTTTTTTGGGTGTATACATTTTATACTTTTAGGAAAAAACTCACATTCCTGTGATAAGACTACTTTCCTTTGAACGTATGCTGAAACAAAGAACAATAATTGAAAATTTATTAATTGTGAAGATTGGAAGATAATTAAAAAGTAAAATAGCCATAAAACATAATAAAACATTTGGAATTCAATATCGTAATTTTTCATTTATTCACTTGAAGCAATTTTTGATGGAATTCTTGTATAATTGTGTAATACCAGATTTTTTTTTAAACTATCACCTTCTCTGGATGTTATGGACTGAATATAAGAAATCTTAATAATGAATTTGAAGACATCGCTCCTTAAATCTTCAAAACATCTTTTTATCTTCTCTCTATTTCTATCCTCTCAACGAGAATTTAATTCAGGATGCTTTCATTTAATTTAAGTATATAAGTGTTAAGATGTTACGAGTTATATGAATTTGAAGATTTTTGTCCGTTGTTTTTGTCTATGTGCTTTTATTTTTCAACTTTAATATCTTCTGAATCCAAATTCCATAAATATATCATTTTTTGAAGACGGTTAATTATTATTAGTATTATTTAATTAATTTTTTTATCCGATTAATTTTAA
Source organism: Thereuonema tuberculata (assembly GCA_023159025.1). Classification (NCBI taxonomy): domain Eukaryota; kingdom Metazoa; phylum Arthropoda; class Chilopoda; order Scutigeromorpha; family Scutigeridae; genus Thereuonema; species Thereuonema tuberculata. Next base: position 49,127,778 of record JAFIDM010010028.1, on the reverse strand, counting down.
AGTATCACAATATACGTAAATTATTGGATTAGCTAGGAGGATTAATATATATCTTTTTAGACATCAATAGAAATGCAATATTTCGGTTTTTAATCCTTTTATTTATATATATATATATATATATATATATATATATATATATATATAAAAGAATTTTTGTCATCTTCTCACGCTAATTGGATGATGTTGTGCATTGTTGGACCAAAGCGCCAAAATAGATTTTTTGAGATTATTACTAGCGAAAGGTGTAAAAAAAATTTTCTTCCTTGCTATCTCAACATAATTCTGCGGAAAATTAATTTTGAATTAACGCCAATCGACTAATCGTAACGAATAAGATTTCCATCAAGTGACTAAGGATCTTTTATTAATGTTGATAACGATCAGCATTGTCCTGTGAAAGTATCTTCATTTTGATCTACTACACTCTTCATTCCCTAAAAAATGTGAAGTAATACATAAGTTGTTCCGTTTTTGCAAATATTTCAAAATAGAATTTTGACGCTTGATCAAATGATGCACAACACCATCCAATTACTCGATAGGTTTTTTTAATCACAACGGATTTCAAATACACAAGTTTGATCGTTAAATATGCCTGTGTATTTTCAAGACGATCCATCCAGAGATTCAAAAGTTATGTTAAACACAAGATCAGATACAAACACTCATTTGATCACACAGTTCCCTTAAGACTTACCTCATACTTACCTCCCTTGATGATTTATGAGGTAGGTCTTAAGGGAACTGTAAGATTTATGACAAGGGTGTTTGGGTGTTTTTTCTAGGATGTTGTAAGGTGTTTTTAATGTTTGGTATCTTAAGAAGATAATACTCATTTGATCACTCTAGTAGGAAAGTAGGATAAAAATAGTCAACATTTATTAAGGAAAAATAAGAACTACTTAGGAAATTATTTATTTCTTAGACACTTATTTATCATTGATTCACTTACTGTAATATCTGTTCTATGATGTCTATGCTAATATTTTCTATGTTTATTAATTCTTCTTTTGTAGTTGGTATATTCTATAGTCTTCTTAGAATACAAATGACTGACTATATAGTATCTACTTATATTCCCGATGCTCCTTCTCTTGATGAAGTCCGCAAGAATATATCTCTGGTAATCGTTAATTCTAATCCAGTAACGGATAATCCTCGTCCTACTCTTCCAAATGTCATTAGCACTGGGTGTCTCCAATGCAGAGCTGCAAAACCTTTACCTCAGGTTAGTACAGTTTGAATAGACAGAACTTTATTCAGGAATCGATCAACTCTTGCCTTTAAAAGAACAAACGTTCCAATTTAAAAAAAATACAAATTAAAAAGATGACACAAACAGTTTTACGTGTGCTTATTTAACGTTAAGTGAAATAAATTACTGACATGATATTTTTAGATGTGTTTTGCGTCAGCAATTTATTTTATTTAAATTAAAAAGATGATAAATGCAAAGCATCTCATTTAAGTTGAAGAAATACTTGTTGAGGGGGAAAACAATAAAAACAACAACAACAACAACAAAGATTTCCGAAAACTTGTAAGACAAATGGGTTCTCGAAATTTAAAAAATAAAAATTCAGTCAGTTCCAAAGAACTTTCGGCTACGGTAACAACTATGTTTCTCCAAACTAGGGTTCATGTCAGAATAAAAAGATAATATTGAAAATTTAAAATTTGAATTTGAATCTCAACAGCCTTTTACTCATTTCCTGTGAGCTAGTATTAGATGATTACTTTGATTCATGCATTGTTTTTGATTGATCAGTTTAACCATAATTTTCACTTGACACTGCTCATCATTGTGGTGACCTAATAGAAAGAAAGTATGCGCCAATATGGTTGTCAACAATAATACACAGAAATTTGAGATGAATTAAGTACTATGCAAACGTGCATATTATTAAGAACAAGAACTGATTGTTTCATAATATATAATTGTATAATATGTCACCTGATGAAATCAACTTCGATCAGCGGAAAAACCTAATGAAATGATACTGGATTTATTCTATTTACGATTTAGATTAATATTCAGAAATGTATATTCTTGTGTCATTTATTTCTACACTTTTAACTCCAACCTTTAACTCTAAAAGAAATTGATATATTGGCGGAAAGGTAGATAATACATTATTGTAAGTTACATGATTGTAATTATTTAACAAATTATAATATTCGTAAATTTAAAATTGAATATTACAATATTCGTCAAAAATAACAATCTTCTACAGTGAATATATTAAATACTGTGTAAACTCAGCTTTCTGTGAAATAATGGGGACCCAACAAGCAACGCTGAGGAGAACAAGAAGGACACTGAAGTAACAACAGTCACCAGAGCAAATTTCAAAGAAATCAGCCCAGCCGTTTTAGCGAGCATTGGGGATCTTTTGGGGATTTTTTTTTAGAGATGGGAGAGTTAGAAACTAAAATGAATACACTTATGTTTTAGATTGCATAAAAATAAGCTACATACGAACTTTTATGGAAATCTGTCCAACCGTTTTAAACTTATAGGTGTACAAACAGTTCAAACGGAGAAAGAAAATTGTTCAAGTTGAATACTAAGCCTTGACATTCTCAGTCAAAAACTGCATTCTGTAGTAGATATAGAATACCACAAAGAGAAAATAAAACAAATAAATTGTTGAAAGAAACCAAGCCTATTTAAAAATATTATATTTTAATAAAAGATACTAAAAAAATTGATGATCATCATATTACAGAGGAGGACAACGTTACAAAATATTTATATTAGAAGTAAAGTTAGTTACTCTAGCTATCTCCTACGCTCTCGTTTAGGGTAAGGAAAGGGGCCATTTTGAGAAGCTGTGCATGGGTGAAAAGCTTAATACTCGTATTCATCTTAAATAAGCATTGTACTTAATTTTAAAGAAAACCGTCTGGATGTTTTAGCGAAGGATTTCGGGGGATCATTTCTGAGAGATAGAAGTGGTGAAGTCTAAATACAAGGAACTTTTCTAAATTGGATCGTAAAATAAACAACATATCCTATGGAAGTCCGTCCAGCCGTGATGCTCATTTGTGGTTTAATTTAAAACAGGAATACTATTATTTTATTCTCCAATTCCCAGTCCTCAAAATGGACTTTAAGAACTACATTCTCATTCCCGAATTTGCGATTGATAGCTTAGCATGTATTACATATAATTAGTTTTTAATATATTATTATATTAATGTTAATTAGCTCATGGAACACGGCTACTACATAGAAAATCAATTAATAGATAAGTCAGAGTTTGTTGAACATTGTATGAAATAAACGCACTGCGTTAATAGTGAAATTAAAATTTTATGTGTGGAGAAAGAAACAAAAACACGAAAATGATTGAAAGCATGTACATTCGTAACACGAAGGAAGGAAATATCAATAGGAGTGAAGGAATTGAAGTCAACGAATATTTTGTGAGATTAGCAACAGTTTTTATTGAGAAGCTGTGTGCAAATTGTAATAATAAGGTTGTAATAGAAGAATTAGCAATAATTAACCAATAGAAAGTTTTTCAAATTAAGGTTATTTGTTGTAAGTATCGACATATGAACATTGTTTTCTGTTTCAGGAAATTGTTAATAATAGAAAGTTGTTATTATTATTTATTATTAACAAAATCTATAAAAGACATATAAAAAAATGTGAGTACTGTTAGAATGTAATAATTTGATTATTCAAAAAAATTTCGCTAACTTATTGTTGTAAATAGGCTTGAGAAAGAGCGAACGCATATTCGCCTCGAAAATTTACTTTTAATAATAAATGTAAAATATTACGTTTAATTGTGAGATGTTGAAGATCTTTTACCACAATAAATATTATAGGAGAAAGGACCTACAAAAAAGATATGGAACAATTATATCTTTGAATCTGTCAAATAATCTTCTTCTTCTTCTTCTTAGCCTGGTTCAGTCCACTGCAGGACATAGGCCTCCCCCAATTTCCGCCACCTTCTTCTATCTTTTGTCTCTCTCCACCATCTTGCACCCCTGAATTTCTGTAGGTCATCTCTCCATCTCTTTTTTGGGCGTCCTCTTTTTCTCTTTCCATTTCTTGGCTGCCATTCCGTTAGTAATCGAGTCAAATAATGAAGATAAAATAATTGATAAGACTGTGAAGATCTTCATTTAATGTGTGATTAATAGCTATAAAAGAAAGTAGTAAGTTAATAACACTAAGATTAATACAAGTTTCGTGACAGTGTTCATAACATTTCTGAACTTTACTGTTCTTCATCAGACTGGCTAAAGTTTACATCTATTTTGAAATATAAGTAATTTTGAAAGAATTAGATGGTAATGGGAATTAGTGGGTAATGGGACCAATACAAATTCGGGAGGGAGATTTTCATTTATTAAATTGGGTGGGAAGATTTCGAGGCTGAAGGTAGACTTCGGGCTATATTGGGAGAGAAGAAATACTTGGAGGGAAAGCGAAAGTGCATTTAGAAGCTTGTATGTCAATGAGGGACGACGGGGATGAGTAAGCTATAGAGTAAGCGTTGTATAATGACATATAATAAAAGATAAGAGATTCAAGATGTTAATGCTAATAGGATTTTTTTTTTCTTATATCTACATATATATGTGCGCATATATAAATTTATATATTTATATTTATTTATTTATTTATTTATTGCTATATTCACATATTATTATTATTTCTAGAACACGAGCTCTAGAAGTAGTGGAACCGAGACCGAGTATGTGTTATATCCAAGGTCCTGTCCTCCACTGGTCTGGTGCCTCCAACATTGCACCACAGCAATGGGACTTCACAAAAACACTTATGCTACAACTCTAGAAAACTGTGTTACTCAACACAACATAGTTAGGAAATTTATGGACACAACCACACGTCCCTAATTATTCTTGCACACTTTTTTACAATTGACAATATGTGCTTTGGTTCTTGACCCGCCATGTTGTCTTTGCTGGGAAAACCTAAGGTTTGAATCTTTTACATAATAATAACAACGTGGCCAAGATACTGTATCTTGGGCTTGTTCAAGCCAGAGGTCTCATTCAGGATATAACACCTTACTATAAGTCCAGAAGATATTCTTGATGTCAGCAACAAACACAAGATCTACTGGGATGTGGAAATTCACACAGATAAGAAGTTGAAGCGAATAGACCTGATATTATCCTCGTAGTTAAAGAGAAAAAAAAGAGGCCACTATAGTTGATGTAACTCTAACACTGAATCACAACCTTCATAAAGTATATACCAGCAAGATTAATAAATACATAGAGTTGGCCATTGAAATAAAGCAGATGTGGAAACTCAGGGCAGTTCACTTTAGGCCAATAGTTATATCGGCGACTGGAATTTTCTCATTTAATACCATCAGACAACTGGAATTTCTAGAAGGAGGACATGTGGCAAAGGAAATACAGAAATCTGTAATTTTAGACTCGTGTCACATTGTCAGAAGATTCCTTAGTTTGGAATAACTTGAGTGCAGATTCATTGATATCCATTAGATTAAAATGAAAAAAGAGAATAATGATAATAATAATAAAAGAGAGAGAGAAATAGCAAAGGGGAAGTATTTTAGTCAGTTAGAGTTAGTTACGAGGGATACAGTTGGGAATGATAATTTAGGTTAATTTTATTTGATATTGGTTATTGGAAGGGATTGCTTGTAGTAAATCTATTATAAAATACGATTCATAACACAATCTTAGGAATTCTTTTTTTTTCTTTCTTTAATATAATGGTATTGTCCAGATGAAGAATAAGGTGGAGTTCCAAAAATGGTTGATAACACTCGATTGGAGATCATCATTTTTTTTTGTGCTTGAGCGTGTTCTTATAACCGATCTTTGAAGGTTTTTTCTGCTTGGTCTATGTAACCGCATGGAAATTGTTTACATTCGAATTTGTAAACAACAACCGTCTGTTAATAGAATGGTTGTAGGAATGGGTTGTTGTTTGATGATGGAAATTTAATTTAGTTGTGAGTTTGAAGATTACTTGAATGATCGATTTTTTAAAGATTTGTTTTAATTCTCTTTCATAATTTTGTTAGTAGGAGAATAGGGCGTAGTATTCTTAGGATTCCATTAGGTTATGGTCGCTTGGGGTTATAAAGATTTTTGAGGGACTGGACAACTTTGAATACATTCGATGAATAAGGAATAGATCATCTCTGTATCGTAGATAGAAAGAGATATGATCTTTGGAGGTTGATTCTTCAATGTCATTTCTGCTAATCAATAGTCTTGAGTTGATGTGATGGTGCCTATAAATAGTCCTTCTTGTAGAATATAGATGGAGTCAATTGTTTTAAAGCATTGTATGTTAAAAAGAGTCTTGATCAAGTTGATAATTTTCTCAAAAATATCATTATATTGGGGTCGAATTTCTTTTTTAAGAAGAGCAGGGCTGCATTTTAGAGATATATTGGTAAAATTGATATGAAATTGGTTTTCAATATCAAGTTAGAAACTTTGGAATTCTGCGTCATTGTTTTGCATGCTTTTATTTAAGAAGTCATTTCCATCTTTGACATGTTCTCTGTCAAACATGTCAAACATGTAATATTTAAGGTGTTGATTTCTTTGGCAGTGAGTTCAGAAAATGTTTGAATGACAGTCATTTTGCAGTTGATAATCGGGCAAACTTTATATGATCCATCACTTTCTTTGTTTTTGTGTGTCTTTGGTGATATATTGAGAGAGGGAATTCTATCACTGTATTTTAAGATCTGTTATAGCTCTTCTTTGAAAATCACTTGTTGCTCACAAGTCGTGAGGTTGGCTTTCAGTTATCGGCCTGAGACCCTCCCCAAGGGTGACTGGATCTAAACTTTCAGTCAGTTTCCTGGTTGAAGAGGCGATATCTAGTGAACACTCAGTTTCATTGATGTCTTTTGTAATCAAATCATTGTAGGCGCATTTGTCGAGAAGAACAGTGCCGCCACCGTTGTCGGCTTTTAGTATCTTCAGATTTAGTATCTTAATTGATTACAAAACTGTACATTCTAGTGGGCCAATATTATGTTTGGTTTTAATTTTTTTTATTTGGTTTTCTATTTTGTAACGGTTAGTGTCAGCGTGGTCTTTGATTTTGAGGATGGCTTTTTCGATTACTACTATTATTTTTTCAGATCTTGGGGGATTTCTAGAATGTTAAAGCTCATACCTTTCTCTAGTCGTTTTTGTGGTTTCGTTAGCATGGAGAAGTCGTGGGAGGAGTTGTTTCAAACTTTAACCAGTCTGATGAAGAACAGTCAAGGTTCGAAACTTTCATGAATATGTATTAATATCTGCTATCTTTTTATATTATAATGATAAGTATATGTGTTAAATAGGAGCATTATCATAACAGTTTTATAGTACGACCATGCTAAAAATGTTGACAATCGGAAGGAACCCCATGTGGTCATGACGTATCTATTTTTCATTCATTCACAAACGAGTGCGTCTCAAGCCACAGGACTCTTTATTAATTTTCCTCAAAAGCTCGCCACCGCGTGTTTTACAAAACAGTGCTCGAAAAATTATTTTACAAGCTGAAGAGTATTTCCGAAAGGAATTAGAAAATGGAGGACCGCTGATACCTTTAGAGCGAGTTCAAGAAAAAGAGTAGCTGCTACCACAGGAAGCACAGTCACTAGAATACGACGACAACGTCAAGAGACGCTTGAAAGAGGCTCATCAACCACCGTGAAGAAAACCCTTTTCTAGGTCTATCAAAGACTAAGGCCTATCATTGACGTTGACAAATTCGATTGTTGTGTTATCAATCACTGCATTCAAGGCATCTACTGTGAAGACAAAAATCCAACATTAGCCATTTTACCTGAGACTGTCAAGATGGCAATTGATTTTAAAAGAAGTAAAGAATCGCTTCGAAAGATATTGAGCAACATTGGATTCACGTGGAGAAAATGTGACAACGCACGATTCTGTAAGATCTCGAGGATATCGTTTTGAGAAGATTATTAATGGATCTTCTTAGGGCCACAATAATTTACAAAATAGCTACAGAGACACTGACGAATAAAAAAAAATAAACATCATTCTGCAAAAGAGATTAAAAATGTATAATATTTAAAAGAAATATATAAGATTTAAATATAACGTTGAAAGTAGGCAATCATTAACTTATTGTACAGTATTTCCCTTAAATATCATTGAAACTATAACTTTTTTGTTTTGTTTTATAGCTACAACATAATAATCTTCGAAGCCTCTGAGAGAGGATAGTGCTAACGTGTTTCGAATCGTAGACTTAGCGTGGTCGCACTATAATGTGAGTTTCGATCGATATTAACCCCTTCCCCTACCTTAATACCTTGTGATTCTAGGGTTAATATTTATTCATTTTATTCCATTTCAATCCTTTCTTATTTTAATTATTAGATCTGTCTATAATCTGTCTCTGAATTTCTTTAAAAATGTTTAAACTATATTAAGTGAGCATTTGAAGTCATTATTCCACTTGAAGATGTTATCTCTCTGTTTGTCTGTTTGTAGGCGACAACATTAATACTATTGGACGGATTTCCGTAAAATTCGAATCAAAAATAGGTTATTTATGGTCCAAACTAAAACATAAGCTCATTATTTTGGTTCCCATCCCTCAAATCCCTTTCATCCCTCGCTAAAACGGCAGGACTGATTTCTTTAAAATTTACTATGGTATTTGTTTCTGGTACAACTTAAAACATAAGCAATATTATTTGGTCTTTATCACCCCTCCGTCGTCAAACTTGATTGCCTAGCGCTAAGTTCAGTTCTCATTAGGCAATGGATATCTAATTGGTATATTTCTAATTATTTGTTTACTTTTTCTTTGACAGCATCTCGAAGACTTTATCCAATCTTCTGGGGAACATGGCTTTATATTATTCAGTTTGGGTTCCGTAATGAAAGGGAATTCTTGGCCTGAAAATAGTAAAAAAGCTTTCATAAGAGCCTTCTCAAAACTTAAGCAGAAAATTATTTGGAAATACGATGAAACCATTGACGGACTTTCTGACAATGTAATGCTGATGAAATGGGTCCCTCAACAGGATATCCTAGGTAATATTAAATAAATAACATTAAAATAAATTTGTTTGTCTCTAATTCACGATGGAGTAAGTTCCAGAAAATATCGAAACTCATTTCAAATAACGCCATCTATAAGTTCTATGTTTATTAATTTAATAGCGGATATAAATATAAATCAAACAATATTCCTCTACATTATTATGTAGATACTAAATAAAAACTTAATAGAGAAACAATTATAAAAAGAAGAAACCAAAACAATAAAATAAAGTAATTAGCATGCACCTTGAAAATGTAATTTTTCTTTATAGTTCAGACCTCTAAAGAATACAAAAGGCAATTAGTAATTAATTATTCCAAGTATCTTAGCGATATCTGTTGTTAAAAAAGTCAACGGTAACCTTTTCGAGAATGAATGTATGAAATAAAGCAATATTATTGTAATGCATTATACTTTGATGTGCCACATTTTTATTGTAAGTTGGAAAAATCAGCTTTATTTAAGTGTAATTTTACTTATGAATTGATTAAATTATTCGTATTTTGGTATTTTGAGTAACTCTGTCCCTTGGACTCCTAACCATGATAGTATGATTACTTCCACGATGCAAGCTTTCTGTGGTTGTAGCAATTACAAATGTTAAGGCCCTTCCACATTGGCTATTGAAATAAGAAATACGCATGCCAATATCAAGACAGACTGGCAATGAACAGAAAACTTTAAAAACTCTGTCTTACATTCTGCTATGGCGATTACCATTAGCATGGAGAATTTCCGAATAATAATTTGCTTGATTATAAATTAATGTTGCTTATACGAATTAGCTACATTTTGCTTCCTAAAATGAACATGGACTCTTTCGAAGTAATTCAACTCTTATTGATTCTTCCAAAGTAAACTATAAACATTAAGAAATTACACAATTAATTCTTATTTTTTAATTTTTAGCCATTTAATTCGTATAATTATGTTTCATTTAAATGTTCTAAAATTTGTCTTTTTTAGGTCACCCAAAAATTCGGCTTTTCATTGGCCATGGAGGTCATTTGGGAATACAGGAAGCTGTGTACCACAGTGTACCCATTTTAGGTATGCCTATGTTTGCAATGCAACCACAACATATTGCAAGAGCAGTGGATATGGGCTTTGGTGAATCCATGGACTTTTTTCAAGTTACAGAAGAAGAAATACTTCGTAAAATTAACCTTATTTTAAATAATCAGAAGTAAGTAAGAGTTTTTTTTACAAAAGTAACAACATTCAATTCCTCTACTGAAATGGAAACAAACAAATTTACGAGGTAGTTTGATTAAAAATTACACAACTATTAGAATTCTCTTTATCTTATCAACACAGAAGTAGTTTTGAATTTTCTATGGAACTGAAGGTCTAATGTAAACTTGTAGACTGAAACCTAACTATAAACAATAAGCAGAACTATAGAACTATTGTTGTCTAAAGATAATTATATGATGCAACTGATCATCATTTGCCATGCTGTTGTTTTGATAATGTGGACATTTGTTTGCTACAGTTGTCATTGTAGTTGTTTATTACACTGATTGAAATTACAGTAAATAACTTTCAAGGCTTTTTCCATCCTAAGGAGCTGTAAATGGTTTCAGAAAATGAAATGGTTTATTCCGAATGTTTGACCCTAAATATTGGGTTGTTCCATAATTATTGCCAGATTCTGACACAAATAAAAAAACTCAGCAGTAACAGACAGAGAAGTACATTTTATTTAGAAAAATATCTGTCCTCGGCAGCAATATACTATGTCCAACGTGTTTCAGTGCAAAAACACCACAGTGGCAAAAGCAGACATCACAGTAGTCTAAGAAATCGCTAACGGCCTGAATCACAGCATCCTGGTTAGCGAACTGTTTGCCCCTCAAGACGTTGTCCAAATGGCGAAACATTTGAAAGTCTGATGAGGCCAAGTCTGGGAATAGGGAGGGTGAGGGAGGACTTCGTACCCCAAGGCATTGATTTTTTTTGCATTCTTCCAAGAGACATATGTGATCCTGATATATCATGCAGGAGTATGGTGTATCAAACGATTGACGAGGAATGGTTGTTTGTTGCATAATTTCTGGTGACAGTCGTTCACTGCCGGCACTACAGCAATTGTGATTGTTTGGTCATTCGTCAAAAACTCATTTTGCCACCACAGTGTTGGCAGTCCAGCACACAGAAATCAGAACCTTCTGTGGGTGCAAGTTGGGTTTGGGCGTTTGTTTCGGTGGTTTCCCCTCCACTGTGCTGTTCGCTTTCTGTTGTCATAAAGCACCCATTTTTCATCATCCATAAGGATCCGATGCAGAAAGGGAAGTGCTGTCCTCACGCGTTTGGAGGGCAATGCATGTTTCCAGACGCCGTATATATTGCTGTGTTCGGTGAGTTCGGATGGAGCCCAGGTTTCCAGTTATTTAACCTTGCCCATAGCTGCCAGGTGTCTCGAAACTGTCGCTGGTGATATGGAAAGTTCGGCACTGAACTCACGTACGGTGAACGTTGTTTTTTTCTTCCACTTTCTGCCTTGTCTGTACCTTGTCACGTAAAACCGGACGACAGGCTCCTGTCTTATGGTCGATGTAAAAATCACCGGCACGGAACTTTGTAAAACAGTCTACGGACAGTTCTGTCACTCGTCATGCCAACACCCCACGCTTTATTGACATTGTCAACCGTTTCGGACACATTACGTCCAAGTTTGAATTAGTGGAAAATCACTTAATCACACATTGCGTCGCTCCTTGACGTCACAAACTGCTTTTATCTGACTGAAATAACTTTTTCAACACGTGGACTGAACCAATTCACTTTGCATGGGCATTTGATAGTTGCTACTTAGTCTTTTTTACTCTTGCCAAAATCGGCCTGTAATTACGAAACAATCCAATAAATATCTAGCGTTGATAAGCTAAAACCTAATCACAAATCCCTATACATGCTATAAAATGGACAAAGCTTACATTTTTATCATTAATAATTGAATTACAAAACTTCAAACTTCTAAGAGGGGAAAACATTAGCTGACCTTAAAGTGGGTGTGTAATCATCAGAAATTTAATGACTCAGGAGTCAAATAGGATATTTGAAATTAATCAAAGCATTATTCTTTGAATTACTTAACGACATAAAACCTAAAAAAACTTAATGTGTCCTTAAAACTTAACGACATATTTAGACCCTTCATTAAACGTGGCCCATG
>JAFIDM010010028.1:49072219-49106503 GCA_023159025.1 Thereuonema tuberculata | reverse complement strand
GATACATAGTCTACACGACGTTCATAGCCATAGGGATCCTTCAGAGCATATGTACCCTTTACATAATAGCCATCTCTTACTTCATGTCTTGAGTGCACATCTCCAGTGTGATGGTCAGCGATTTCGTAACCGAATTTGGCGTGTTTATGACCCTAGAATTAAAAAAAAAAAATAAGTAAAAGATTAATTACGGTAATTAAAATAAACATACAAATATTCTCAATCAAACATTAAGAATTACAATTTATTCATTATTTTACGTTTATTGACATTATATTAAGCATTTAGGAATATATAAAATTATTTAAATTTATTACTAAAGTATATCTTTTATTTAATTTTTATAAATTCAAATAAAATTATATTTACTTTTAAAAATCAATACATTTATTTAATGCTTACATCTTGGCTGTGGTAGATATGTCTGTGAGATCCATATCCGGAGGCCAAAGCAAGGGCCATGAGGCCACAGAAGACGAAAACCTATTATAAAAGAAAAAGAAAAGTAGTCAGAATTTTTATTTATCCACATATAAATTAGCTGTTGAAACTACAATGCTTTAAAGCTAACTCTGTAGGAATGCATAAAGCTACTGATATAGAGCTATTTTTAATTTGAAAATACAATTATTTGTTTGTCACGATAGTTCAGTGACTAATTACACTAGGAAGCTTAAACTTCAGCTACGGCATGCGAGATCTCCCTTAATAGGTAAGGCTTAAAACCACTATTGCATCTTGTATTAAAGTTCCGTAATCACAAAAAATCAAGAACTCATTTTCTCAGATAAAAAATGAATTACAAGTTGAAACATGTAAGTTCTCCTTTGATTTTGGCATATCGTGATCCACAGTACGCCAAATGTGTAATAATATTGTGTAAGTTTTTTTCAAGCTGGTATTCAAAAAGTCACATACCAACTACAATTTTTTCCACATTTAATTTCAAAACGAAAAATATCATAAAGAAATAACTAATTAAAAAAATGGAATTTGTTAGTAACGCATTAGCCTCTTATTTTTTTATCACAATATATTTCAAAGCTTTCAAATAACTAAGAAAAAGTTTTATTCAAATAAAATATTAAAAAAAGTAAAGAATGAATTGATTGTATAAGATGTTTATATTAATTAACTTTACCTAATTGACAACGAACGGTAATACATTTCTTAAAATAATTTTCTAAGATAACAAAAAAAAAACTCAAATAAAAATTAATATTGATTTAATCTTGAATTATTTCTTGATAGTGAATTTAAGCAAAATATTATTTAAGATTTGTGAACATGTTTTCAGCGAGTGGTGAACACTCTTACCTGTGTGAGAGTCATGCTGTCCACTGGGAAAGTGTGTTGTTTTTTTGTTGGTGGCGATTGAGTTTTATACGCGTTGATACGTTCTAAGTCGGACTCGGTGCCAGTGGATACCGTCATGGTCCAGGCACTGTCCACGGCAGAGATAGCTCAGAACAAATGAACATTCATTTAATTAGATCGCTTCGGTTAAACTAATTTAGGATTGGATTCGATCAGACCAACATGAAATAATTGAAACCCTACGAATCTCAACTTCAGAAGTAGTAATTTCTAATGGTTGGCTTTATTTAACAGAAGATCGAAGTGGGTTTGATCTTCACCAAGATTGTGGTTTTAGGTTAAACTTACAAAAAAAGAAAAAAAAATACAACGTAAAAGTATTTGGAGCAAGAAAAATATACAAAAGAACGCTGTAATTTAGCCCATTTGCAATTCGGTTTCAATTTTATTTTTATATTTTTATTTTTAGTTTTTTCTTTTTTTTTTCTTTATTTAAACTATTTTTTTTATTTAATTAAAAAAAATAAATTCTTAGTTTTATTTCAAACATTAAAATAATTAGGAAAGCAAAATAAAAATAAAACGCACAAAAAATAAGAATAAAACGTCTTGTTGTACGCACGTTAATTTTATGCATTAAAATAATTAATTTCAAATATTATTTTTGTAAATCTATGTTGTTTAATTCTATTATGGTTGTCTTTTAAAATATGAAAATTTAATGTTTGAATTTTTATTTTGGGTGGCGGCCCCCTTTCGTGTACTTTTTGCCACATTCCTTATCTCCCCTCTTGCAAAATAACAAATAAACAGTTTCTTAAATTTTCCCTAAAATCTTGTGACTTTTTTTTATCTTTTTCTTTTTTAAAACGAAGAGAAAAACAATACAAAGGTAGAGTTTTCATGTTTGTGCAAATTATTTAAAATTAAATAATTATTAAATTAATTATGAAAGATTTTATATTAAATAATTTGATGAAATTTTAATTAAGATCTATAAATCTTTGTTTCCTTTATTTAATTAACTTAATGAAGTGATTTTAATATCAAAGTCGTGCAGTGGAATAAAAATAAAAAAAAAATTAAAATACCCCATCTTAAGGGCCATGTTTATCATGTTGGGCCTTTTGTGGGAGTTATAGGGACACAATAGTTCACAACCATGGGATCGGATGGTCAGTCCAACGCCCTCCAGCTTTTAACCATGGAAAAGATTTTACAAACATTTTAGGACCTGTTTGGAGCAGAAACATCCAGAGAAAAATTCTCCGACTTCCGCTGAGAATTCAAGCTTATTCCTTTCAGTGTCTGTCCCAAGGGATCACTGAGCCCCAGTAAAAAATCCATTAACGGAAAAAAAATCCAAATATAAAAAGTTAGATTGTTAATATGCATACGAATCTTCAAGATCAAACCCTTCATTTACAAAATTGAATACAATCACACATACACGGGTTTTTAAGTTATGGGTCTCTGTCTAGGAAAATAATGTGAAAATTTCATATTGTTGTATTGAATTCAATTCAATATTGTTGTATTGAATATTGTATTAAATGAATTCCTACTTACATTGTATTGTATTCGGGATACAGTGTATCAGATTGGAAGAGAAATTAGTCAACAGTTATATAGATGTAGCAGAGTGTGATAGTTTAAGTTGTGGAATTTAGCATGAAAATAAGGAACCCAAAACGATGATGAACTTTAAGTGATTTAGTAAAAACTTACTGGATACAAAAGTAAATCGCACTTTCTACATCAGGAATGATATAGCTCACCAGGATACAGATGACAACAGCAACAATCCATTTAATAGAATAGAAATGATGAACTTCCATCTTCTCCGCAACTTGTAACGAACATCGTATTCGAACGGGAAACGATCGGTGGGTTATTCCGTCGCCAATCAGGTTTGTAAATAGAAAAGGACCTCTAATTCATCTTGGTTTGTAAATTCCCATTCCTAGGATTCCGTCTTTAATGCTCGTCAGAACACACAGGAATTTCAGTACGACGATACCAACTGGAGCCGTCAATCCTTGATGTATTCGAATAACTTCATCTTTTGAACTGGAATCGATGCACCAGTAGGCCTTTAACACTAAACTTCCTTAGACTTAAATTTGCACTGTTAAAGGAATAACGACTTTTCTTTCAGTCGAACTTGACAGTTGCTACGACTGTTGAACTTAATACTTTTAACTTTCTCGCATGACACGGATAACCGCACTATCACTTTTTAAAATTATTAGTGTGTCTTCAATAATTCACTACAAATTAACCCTCAAGATTATATTACAATTATAAAGGTCTACGTCTCTAAAATTTTAAAACATGTAAATTCAATTTAATGTTGATAAGATTAAATTTTAAATTCTACTCCAATTCTAGTAAAATGCCATTCTATATTTTTTTCATCTTTACCTTCATTTTAAAAACAAGGCAAGTAAGTGCTTTCATAATGAATAGGGAACTAAATGAAGTGACCCAGTACTGGTTTCACTTTCTCTTAGACAGGAAGTGACCGTAGACCGAAAATCATTTTTTCAAATCGCTACAATTCATAAGAATTCAAATAAGATATGTCTCATGTTCGTCCCACTTGTAGTTTGGCTGAAGAGATGGTAATGGAATGAACGGAAGAACTTCCCTTTGTACACTCTCGTGGATCGTTAATATAAAGTACTAATTAAATGATATAAATTATAATATTATTATAATTTATAATTTATAATTTTAAATTATAATAAAACACTTAAATATGATGCATTAAATCATGTTTAAAGAGAATTAAATACATTGTCAAATAGATCTTTAGTAAAATACTTCAATTTATCAAATTTATTTAATATTTACATTTAACTATCTATTGTTAAAATTCTTGTAATTTAAATTTTAATACACACCTATTACAGATCCCGCCAGAAGTGTTTACGGAAGTTTTTACAGACAAGACTTCTCGAAAGGGCGAAGCTTGTACTGCGCATGAGAACACGAAGAGTAACTAACCTGATTTAAATTCAAGTTAATGGTTTATTTACTTTACAAATTATAAAGGGCATTTACCATTCTCAGGATTGTATTGTTCATGCAAATTGCGTAGTTGTATGTTCATGTATTTGTTCATGTTGTCATTTTCTAAAAATCTTCACAATTAATTCAATGATAATTTCACAATTTCAGTAAAAAGTGCAATAAGAAATTCGAAAGAACCTAAATCTTCTAATCTTAAATTTTCTAATCTAAATTTTCTAATCTTTTAAACTTAAAACCTACTTTTCTTGAAATTTTCATTGCTTAAAAAATTCTTTTGTTATTGTTTTAGAATATGTTTGCTTTTCTTTTTTTTTTGGTAAAGTCGGAAAAACGAAATAAAAATGTTTTTGATTCGATTGAATAAAATCATTTCAAAAGAGCGCAAAGGATTATCTAACAGGATTAATATAAATTATTTAAGAGAATGAGATATTAATAGAAATACGATAGAAATCCTTTGTTTATATTAGTTATTTATATATTGCTTTTCTAAAAGGAATTTTTGTCGTCATCTCACTCTGATTTCTCATCAAGAGCCCGTTTTGAAAAGATTTCAAATGTGGAAAAATATGGAAAAAAATTCAAGTTATATCGTCCTAAGTCCTCTAATATGCATACAAAGTATCAAGAAGATCCATCCAGTGATCAAAAATTGTAGGGACAGAAGGTGGTCGATACACAGACGCCCACACAAAGAGTAAGTGCTTGACGAGAGGAAAATAGACTAAAAATACAAACTGTAAACTAATTTTCAGGGGTTCTATTTCTTTAGTTTTAATTGAAAAAGAAATATTTAATGATTCTTATCTCCAATCCTTGTTAACTTGCTTGAACTTGATTTTCTGAATGAATTAATCTTCAAACAAAATGAGGGCACTGGTCTTACGCATGCATATTAGGATTTGTTCACTGGCTTATTAATATTTTGACCTTTTTAGAGACGCGGATACAAAAACCCAGACATGGGAATCTCATGATGTTTTCTTTTTCGTTGTAAAGTAGGCTGAAAAGACTCCAGTCGTAAATAAAAACCTTCTTATAAATGACTGCCCTTAAATTAAGAAGCTTTCCTGTAATACTCTGGAAAAGCAACCCCAAAAACAGATGATGCTTCACGGCAAGACTTTCAATTAAACTCCCCATAAAGAATTGAAATAAAGGAGCACCGTTGGCATTAACATACTTCTTATTTTCATCACATCTGTCAATCTATTGAATTATTAACTCAACTTACTAATGAAAAATAAAATTTTTATTTATTTTTATTTAACTGATTTATTAAACTCACAATTTTTACTTTACATGCATTTATGAGCGCGGGCTGTTCTGTTATCGTAGCAAAGTGAGCATTAAAAGCATTAAAAAATTAAACAATGGGTTTTTATAGACATCTTAAACATTGAATATGAATCCTTTAAGGTAATATTCAATTCATCGGAAGCGCAGTGGTGCCTCAAAGAAAAAAAATACACAATAAAAACTCACCATTGAAAAATTGGTGAGAAAATTCATTGTGCCAGCAGTGCGCAGGCCTCAATGAATTTTTTTAAAGCACAAAAATTCAAACTGCGCATTTGAATTATTAATAATAACAATGGGTGAGACGTAAAACAGCTGTTCCAGGATGTCACCTGTAAATAATTTGGTTTCGTTTATATTCTTCAAATATTATAATTTAAATGTAAATGAAGACTTTCCTTTTTTATATCATTTTAACGACTTAAAATAAACTAAAAAAAACTTTAAAGACTAAGGTTTTAAAGAAGTGGGCCTTCAGTTCTTTCAGGAATTTGTGAAAATTCAACATCGCATTCAATTCTTTTTTCAGATTCAATGAAAACAGGTTCAAATTTCAATAAAGCAAATATTTACATAAATGTTAAAAACTTGTGTAGGATGATTTCAGTTTTGAAATACAGGTAAATTTTGCTAGAGTATTATCTTTATACATGTCTGTTTATCCATTCTCCTTGAAACAGTGGAACTCTGCTTCTTAACTCTGGATTTTAAAAAAAAATGTATTTAACATATCTTATATTAACATATTTATATCTTTTTTGTTTACAGATATTTGATAGTTTTATTTCACCCAATTCTAAAGAAAATGTTTTTACCAAAGTGCAAATTCCATTAACATTTCATGTAAATATAATTGTTTCTTATATTGGTTAAATGGGTTCTTTAATAAAATATATCCGAATAGATGCTTTTTTTTTTCTAATGTTTACCAGTCTTATTAGGTATACCTATAAAATGTATACCTGTATTATAGGTGCTGATCGATTGTTATATAAGGTTAATTAAAGATAATTAGAGTTAAAAATTTATTATTATTTTCTCATCAATTACATCGCTGATTAGTTAAATTTTAATGCAGCTGAAATTTTTACAATTTTTTATTTCATAGTTTTCCAAATTAATTTGACTTAATAACTTATATTTTATATAGTTATCTAGTCTTTGACCATAGTTATTATTTAATTTTGAAATATTAAAAATTTTTAGCCAATTTTTTCTAGTTCCTATATTTTCATTATAATTTTCTTTTGCTCTCTTAACTTGATAAATATTTTTTAGAATGGTTTTATAAATAAATTTTTCTTTTATAGTTAAGATTTTTTTCTGATTTCTCTTTGTTCTTCTTGTATTGTTTTATCATTGAAGTTTATATAAATATTATTTAATATTTTAAAAGTTAATTTATTTATGTTTTTAATTTGATGTTTATTCAAAAATATCCAGCATTCAAGTCCATAATTTAGTATAGAATCTATTAAAGACTTAAATATTATTAATTTTTGCTTAAAAGGAAATAAATATTTAATTTTATAGAAAAGGTATGTGTATGTATGTAATTTTTTTTCAACAAAATTATAGTGTACTTCCCATGTTAATTTATTATCCACAAATATGCCCAAGTACTTCTGTTGATATACAAATTCAATTTTATTACATGTACGCGTATTGCTAGAATATTTGAAGTTCAGTTTCTAATACTTCATTTATTTTAAATGTCATTTAATCTATTCAATTTATTCTCATTCTGTTTTTATTTATGATATTAAGCCATGATATTATGATTTTATTATAAGACTTTACATGATATTTATTTCTTGCTTATCATCTCATGAGGATAACTTGATCTTGAAGAGATAATAATTGGAATTTGAAATAGGCCCTTTATGATATTTTTATATCATTGAATTTTTTATATTACTGAAAATGTGTTGTCTGTTTCTGAAATTTCCTGAAAAATTTAAGTATAAAGCTAATTAATAAAAAGAAGCTTTTGATTAATCAGAACAAAACAGGCTATCTGTAAATTATTTATTAAAAATATTACATCTGAAAATATATTATTTTTAACCTGTAAACAAAAATAAAATTTTATTTTTTTTAAAAATGCATTTACATTGCATATAAACCAAAAAACTCACAACATTACGGAATAGTCTATAATGATACATTAAATCAAAATAAACTAGTTACAAACTTATTCTGCAGGATTTTAATATTTCCCATGACCAGGGGTGATGGTGTAGTAGGGGGTGTGGACGTAGAGACCATAGGGACTTCCCTTAATATGTTGACGAGTTCCATAACCATCAGATACATAGTCTACACGACGTTCATAGCCATAGGGATCCTTCAGAGCGTATGTACCCTTTACATAATAACCATCTCTTACTTCATGTCTTGAGTGCACATCTCCAGTGTGATGATCTTCAATCTGGTAACCGAATTTCGCATTTTTATAACCCTAAAACAGAATAGACACATTGAATAAAGAGGAGGCAATAATTATATATAGAGTCAGATGAGAATTGAGACAAGGCCGTTTCCAAGTTATCAAAACGTTTATAATAATATGGATAATAAGTACTTTAAATAGGAAAGCGTTAATTATTTAGCAATTGTAATTCCTTATTATTTATTCATAGGCTATTGAAATTTATTTTATTTAATTTTTTAAGCAGTCAAAATTTCAAGATAGCTTCGTATTTCGTAACAGCGATTACATTGTTAGAATCTGATCACTATCTTTCAATGATTAAGAAATCTAATTCAAATGTTATGATCTGAGAATTTTTTATTTGTTACTGTTGTTTAATTTGTAAAAATTAAACACTGTTAATTACTGAAAATGCAGTCTGAGAAATATATATATATTTATAAACAGACAAAAAGGATTCTGTTTGATTTCTGTTTGATTTCAACAGATTATTTTCGTACTCCAATTAGGATTTTGTTAATTTTTTAATATTTTAATATTTTATGGACTGTTTATGGAGTTTTTGAAACAGTGATTGTTTTTGAAAATAAAGAAAAAAAAAATCAGTTGTCATAAACAAATTAAAATAAGGAACTATAATTTTTATATATTTAACGCTTTCATATTTAAAATTTTAACTTTTTATCTGTATTAGTTAAAAAACTTCTGATGATTAGAAATGACCTTATGGCTTTATCTTCACCTTATTAAAGAAAATTTATAGATATCAAAAAAATTAAAATTAATTTTTTTAAAAATATTAAAAACACTTAGCTTTCGACCCTGAAGTGGGTCTTCATCGGAATAAAAATAACATGGTTGTACTTTAAATATGTGAACTGACGTATTATGGAAACATAGGATTTTTCCATTGACAAAAAAAAAAAAAAAAATGGTAAAAAAAATCGGCATCGTCCATTACGTTTTCTAGGGAGATGTGAGGTGTTCAACCGTGAAGATTTCTGGATATTTTTAACTGACAGTTCAATATATAAGATTTTTTGGTAATTATATAATAAGATTCTAAACAAGTACGAATAAATGTATCCTCTGATTTGTCCAAAATGTCAAATGACATTTGTGTAGCAATCAAAGCGCAGTGTCTTGTAATAGCTGTGCTTACATATCAAAACTATAAGAAAAATTAGCTTTAGAATGATATTTTTCACTTACATCTTGGCTGTGATAGATATATCTGTTATCCCCGTAGCCACTGGCACAAACCACAGCCAAAAGACCACAGCAGAGAAGAGCCTGAAAAATAAATATCAAATAAGAAAATCCACGAAGAAATCAATCTACATCATCTTACATTATCTTGTGCAAAGACGCTTAAAAAAAAATCATGTTTTTTGAATGAAATACCTGTAACAAAGCCATTATTTTCTGCAGAATGTTGCTTCAACAACTGATGGAAAAACTCAAGAAACCCAAACTTTTATACTGAATCGGTGAGGTCCTAATTCCACACAGTGTCAGTGAATCATGACGTGATCAATCCATTGTCTTCGGTGGAAGCAAGACCCATGAAAGGAATGTGACATTTGTGTCACTATTATTTGGGTTTATTCTAAATAACTTATATGAAATCAATCTTCAAAAGAATTGTTCTTCTTTAACCTGGAAACATTGATAACAAATAATCTTTCTTTATAATATTAATATTAATTACGTAATATTAAAATAAATATTAAAATAATTCTAAAAATACTTAAACTTAATGTTTTCAATTTAATTAACTAAAATACAACAACACGGAATTTTGTTATTATCTAAAAGATTACCATCATAATAAAAATTGATGTTAATAATCATTAATAAGCTTATGAAAAGTTATAAATTATTTATGATAAAATTGAAATGAAACAAGAAGTTCATGAAAGAACTTAAAGCCTACTTTCCTGACGATGTAATTTTAATTGAAATTAGTTTTTTAAAGTCTAAAAAAAAACACAAACGAAAAGCCTACGTTTATTTTTAAATTCTGCTCGCATGGAGGTGGTGAGTTCGATTCCCGCATCGGCGGAGTCAGGAGATCTCTCCATTCTCCTCCAAACGGGTCCTCCTCAATGGAATGGGTATCTGATTTCTTTGCCGTGGGTACAGGAGGGCGAGCGCTGAGTCCCAGGTCACGGAGCCTTACCTTCAATGGGTATTAGTGGGCCCCTGTGGGATACCTAATATCTGCTGAATACAAATAGTATAGATTCTTATATTAAAACATTTTACATGTGTTCAAATGATTTACTAAAAGAAAAAGGCAGACACACAAATTCAAAATAAAAATACATTTATCAACAAATGAGCAGACATGTTTCGGAATGTACCGATTCTTCTTTTTCTGGGGGGAAAAAATTAAACCCGCTGTAGATAGTTGAATTGGGTAATAGGTTTGATTTGAATCCTACCAAACCAATTGATAATTGATGCTAAAGGATTTAAGACAACTCGATATTAATAAAAATAGAATAGAAATCCTTGTTTTTGTTTCTAATGAATTTATCTTTGAGAATTTTCATCCTCTTCTGGTGATAATTTCTTGACCAGGACACTTGGAAGAAGATTTCAAATGTAAAAGTTTCATCATTTTGGATTAGAGAAGATTAATTAAATTTCGCTTTTCTAAGACTTTCCATTTTATTACATTAATAAGAATTATACTATTCACCGGTTTAGGGCCTTTGACATAAGTGAAACGCCTTCTTAGATTGGCTGGCAGCAGATTAAGAGCTTTCTCCTTCACCTCGAGTTAAAGTCAAATAAATAAGTAAATAAATAAATAAACAAATACATAAGTTAGATAGACTCTCAAATATCGTAAGAAGTAAATCTGTAGCGTAGGTGAGGTAACTGCAGAGATTAAAATAAATGTGTTCTTATTTTAAATAAAAATCGTAACGAATTTCTAAAGAAATCAGTTCAGAGTCTTAGCGAGGGATTTCGAGGGTCATTTTTGAGTTTTGGTAGAAGTTCAGACCAAATAATTTTCTTAAGTTTTAAGTTACATTATAAATAACTTAATTTTATTTATAATCGAGATTTTAGGTAAATCCGCCCAGTCGTTTTAGTGTGAGCACAAAGAAACAGATGAACCAAGGAGAAAATGTTCTTAATAAGAATTCTTACTCAAAGGTCGTCATTGTGTATTTTCATCATTTCATCGCAAAGTTGCAACAAACCGCAATTCAGAGCCTAAATCTAAACACAATAACCAGATTTCCTCATGGCTAATATCAAACTTACAAGAGACCTCTGCTGATTACAGTGACAATGCTTTTACTAAGTGTATAGATATAACGTCTAAAATTCCGTTTTTTTTTTTTGCTTTTTTTTTTTACATAATAATCATTTGCTTATATTTTACGAATAATTTTTATTTTTTGTTTTAGAAAAAAAAAACCCCAATTAATTAAAAAATCTGATATCCACTATACGTAATTCTTTATTAAAATCAAAATAGACTAAAAGTTTTTTAAAAATTAGTTGATTTGACATGAAATGACTCATTTGTACTTTTCAATATAATAAGATTGTAGAATAAAAAAAATATATAAGGAATCCATCAAATTTACAAAAAATAAATAAATAAATAAATAAATAAATAAATAAATAAATAAAAAATAAAATAAGAATTGGAGAAAAAAAAATATTGTTGTATTTTTGACGGTTGGAAAAGCATTTAAATTTAGCTAACGAGAAAGTCTATCAATTGAAGCCATAGCAGCGCCATCGTGTGAGTTTTGCCATAAGTTATTGTGAGAGTTAGAATGCAATATATGTTTTATCATTTTCTTTTTCTTAGAATTTCAGTTAATTTCCGAAATAAAGCATTTACTTAATAATGATTTAAAAATATATGTTTTTAGTTTACATAATAAGATAATTTAATATTTTGTATCTTAATTAAATCTTCTTTAGATTCAGCGAATGCTCTTTTTTTTTCTTTTTCGAGGTCAAGACGCGTTTAATTTATGCGGGAAAAAATAAATACATCAACAATTAGAAAGATCAACGTTTCTAACAAACTATTAAGAGGTTCTTTCCTGCTGTAATATCCTAATGACGGATGAACAAGCACTCATTTCGTCGTTCTCTTATTCGTTGGTGGCAAATGCAAAAACACTGCCATAACATGAAGAGACTGAAACAGGAAAGTTCGTGAATTATTTTTGCAGAAATGTCTTAATTGTCATTTCTTATCTTTAAGGCTTAATAGAGTAAATTCTGATAGAAACTGGCTTTTCGATTAAAGACTATTCAAAGTAAGATAAAAACTATCTTAAAATGGAAACGACGATGGAATATACGTATCAAGAATATCCTGCCCAAAGTAATAGGTAATATTTTGGAAACATAAAACATATTCTTAATAAAAATGTACTACAAACATTGCATAAAAATTCACACATTTGATGAAGAAATAGCATTGCACAATCATATACAAAAAAAAGCACAATAATTTCACTTCCTATTTACTGTCGTTCGAATTCCTTTTGACTATGATAAATATGTCTGCCTGATGATGGTTAACTTGAAAACCGTAGAGTTTTCTTTACTACCATTCGTCAACTCAACACGTTTCACTCTATTTTTAAATCCTCTAAAATTGTTCTTATCAGGGCTTTTTTATCGGCCGGAACTCACCAGAATAGCGTTTTTTTTGCAAAATAAAATAATACGATATTAATTAACTCAAAATAGTTAATTTTGTCACAAAAGACTTTTTGATGTTTTGCGTTTTATTTCGATTGAATTTTCCTTATATAAATAAATTTCTGCATTTCAGAAAAACAGCCGGAAAGATCATTTGTTTCAACTGATAAAGCTTTTACCCATCGCCACTTTTTTTAACTTATCTATGAATCTCACTTTATTTGCTATCTGTATCCGCCATTTGGGTTTCTGGTTACTAATATTTGAAGCGGTGAAATATTTAGCTTAGCTCAATAGGATTGAACTCCCAGAGCTGACGTCATTCCTAAATT
Source organism: Thereuonema tuberculata (assembly GCA_023159025.1). NCBI lineage: Eukaryota > Metazoa > Arthropoda > Chilopoda > Scutigeromorpha > Scutigeridae > Thereuonema > Thereuonema tuberculata. Next base: position 49,093,393 of record JAFIDM010010028.1, on the reverse strand, counting down.
TTTGAAAACGCGGTCAGATGTAACCTTTCGAGATTATCGGAAGTCATCACAAGATGTTCCTGAAAAACTTGTAAAGTTAAAAAGATGGTGTTGACAACATTTTTTAACTTTAAACACCATCTCTGTATCCGCACGTTAACATTCAGGTTAATTCATCTCTTTTTGAACCTTCTTCTTTTATTAAAAGGCTTTTTGCCTATGAGTTTTAGATTAAGGCTTTTTGGTTGTGTAAAATAACACAGCAATTTATTTTCTAGCTTCGAGGGCCACAGTCAGATGTGACGGTGGCCTTCAGATAAGTTCTTGCCTTTTATCGGAGAAGGCGGATTGGGCTGATGAGTCCCTTGAAGGACGAAATGACCGTTCCCAATTCTTTCCGATAATAATTGATTCAGAAAGGCAATTTATTTATTCAGGTGCTGTTCTTATTCTTGTTTTTAGTTTTTTCATCATTTTCACCATCTCTGTATCTTCAAATAAATGTGAGAGAGACTTTTCTGAAATGAACCTAATTACAACACCAGAGAAGGCAGCTTCTGTATATTAATTCAAAACCTTAAAAATCTGATGTCATCAGGATTGCAGGACCACCATTAACATCTTTCTAAATATGTGAAGTCGTGTACAAGGGCTACAAAGGCTGCGTTCAGCAATTTTTACCCAAAGTAACACTCGTAATAGAGAAAAGGGAATTGCAGATATGATAAAAGTTTGGAAGATTTTTTTATAAAAAGATAGTCTAAAAAAAATATTTTAGTATTTCCAACAGCAATGGTGTATATAATTGAATAGCTTTGTGAGGTAAGTGCGCTCTAAAAGTAATACGGAAAATAAGCCCTGGTTCTTCGTAAATGCTAATTAATAATTTTTTTAATGAAAGGAAATTATTTGTTCTAGGCTTTATTTATTGGATTGGAATCCTAATTATTTGAAAGTCTTTCAAAGCTTGTCACAATAGTTTAAATACACACACACATTAGCCTCTGAAAAGTTAATAAACTAAACATAATTTTCATATCTTATTTTTAAACTTATATTTTTTTTACTTAAATGTTTGCCTAAATAAACATATCTGTTGAACTAGTCCTCAAAAGAATTGAAGTTCACATAAATAATCTTCTCAAAAATATCCTGTGGATTATATAATATAATAAAGTACATCTATATTAATTATGCAATATGTAATGGAATTCTAAAGAAATAGAAATTCATCTATTCACCTAATCACACAAATAAATAGTTTATTAAGTGCTTCAATTACCGTATGCTGTTTGTTGAATAAATAACTAAATTGTTAAAACTTACACATGATACATATATGTCTGGCAATTGGATGGTGTTGTGAATCATTCTACCAAGTGCCAAAATTCGATTTTGAGATATTCGCAAAAACGCAAAAGCTTATGTATTATTTCACATTTTGTATGGAATGAAGAGTGTTAACTATCAAAATGAAGATACTTTCACAGTACAATGCTGATCATTATCAACATTAATAATATCCTTGTAAGGTCTTTAGTCACATGATGCAAATCTTATTCATTACTATTAGTCGATTAGAGTTTATTCAAAATTAATTTTCCGCAGAATTAAGTTGAGATAAGAAGCAGGAATAACTGTTTATAAAGAGTTTACATCTTTCTCTAATAGATGGAGCAGTAATCTAACAAAATGACTCTTGGTCAAATGATGCCTAACACCATCCACTAATAAAATATATTAACGCACTCTCTGTATATATGTTAGGATTAGTTCTTCCTCTAAATATTTATTTATTAGTTATAAATATTCTGTTTAGTTCTGGCTTAGTATTTTGAAATGAAACCTTAACCTCTCCTATTTGCTATAAACTCTTAGATATCATAGTCAATTAAATCCTGTAATTTTTCATTTTAATACTTCACCTTCTTGACTTTATGCTTACTTTTAACCTATTTTCTGAAGAAAAGAGAGACTAATAAAGTCCTTTTATTCCTATTCCCTACCCTCCCCCTCAAAAAAAAAAAAAAAAAGAAGAAATGAATCACATGTTCAAATTTTTATTTGCAAAGTGATTTGAGATCTTGAGATATGGCAGGTATTGTTTTTTTTATGAGCATTTTCTCATTTTGTTTGTTTATCACATCTTTAATCGATTGTGGGGCGATAAAATCGCGAGATGGTTAATTAACTAATAATTGTGAAATAAAGCAACAATAAGAGAGCTTTCTTCAGAGAGAAAAACATTTCAACAATAGAAGAAGAGGGAGTAGATAAGCATAGATATATTTTTAATTTTGTGTCTTATTTTTAAATAATGTAATGTCTTATTTTTAATGTTTGTCTTGAGATAATTGTCCGAGAATTTTATAGAGAGATATTCTAACAAATTCTAAAGATTTTCTTTTCGTATTTAAAGAACTTAGAATTCACTTTTGTGATCATGAAAAATTCATTTACGAAATGTATTAGTTTATAATAGTAACCTTCCGAAAAGCTTTATATTATAAACTAATATATTTTATAGATGAATTACAACTCACAAATTTTTAGTTACTAGAAATAGAAATTGTGTAGGTGTAATGATCGGGGACTTTTTATTTCAAACGATGCATTTACTTTTTTAACTTTATTTTCCCTTGAAAATTTTTCTCATTTAATCATGAGAAATGCAGTTTAACGGGCAGAGAAACTGTTGAAAAAAAGGGAATCTATAGCAGCTGTTTCACCATTACTATGGATCATCAACTAGATTTACCCCTAGATATCACAAGATCATGAAAGGTCATGGGAGAGCATGAAAGGTCATGGAACCCGACTGTGGCATCCATCACAAACAAATAAAGAAAAGAAATTGCCTGTATTAAAATAGGATTTCAAAGAAAGACCCTTAAATCTAGCTGATGATCCCCAAAATGGTGAAACACCTGCTCTAGATTTCCCATCAATGACAAAATTAGAAGCATGAGTTTGTTTTTGTTTATATTAGTGCCTGATGGGAGATTTCCCTTTTTTCCAATTCTTCTTATTTGTTTATCTTGTTGTCTGTTTATTTGCGCTTTACTCTAAAACGGTTTTCTCTTAATTTATGATCCAACTTGAAATTTAGGCAAATATTTTAGCCTCCACTTCTCCCATCCTTTAAATATAACACCAAAAATCCCTCGCTAAAATGGCTTGACTGATTTTTTAAAAAAATTGTTGCGATGCTTATTCATGGTCCAACTTCAAATATGAGTAGGATTATTTAGGTCTCCCCCTCCCTTTGCAGTTTCAGTCCGCACTAGTCTAGAATATATTGTTAATTAATGAATAAAAAGGCCTCATTCATTTTGATAGCATTTTATTTCTGAACTAAGCATAAGTACAGCTTTCAAGAATATAATTTAGTATTTTCCGTGACCAGGGGTAATGGTGTAGAAGGGAGTGTGGACATATAAACCATAAGGACTTCCTTTCACATGTTGACGTGTGCCATGACCATCAGATACGTAATCAACATGGCGGACGTAGCCATAGGGATCATGGAGGGAATATTGACCGTGGGCGTAATGACCATCTCTTACTTCATTCCTTGAGTGGACATCTCCAGTGTGATGATCAGCAATATGGTAGCCAAACTTGGCGTGTTTGTGACCCTAAAAGAAAGTTAAGAATAATTTTAAGATCTGGTTTTTTTTTAATGATATTTCAACTCTAAAACACGTTTTAATTCCAAATCACTTACATCTTGGCTGTGGTAAATGTGACGATCAGAGCCGTAGCTGCTGGCAAAAGTCACAGCCACAAGGCAGCAAAAAACAGCAATCTGTTATACAGAAGTAAAGGGAGAAAAAGTAAATAAAAGTGAGAAATAAAGAATAATTCTGGAACCATAGAAATTGTGCTATATGAATAAATGCTATCATAACTCTTATTTTGCCTAGAAATCCCTTTGACAAAAGTTAATCAAATTATGAACTATATAAATCAATTAAAAAAAATGATAGTTAAAAATAACCTTTGTATTTGAATTTAGAATTGTAATAAGGAATTTCAATAAACTATGGCATCGCATTATTTTTACTGTCCCTCTTGAACAGTTTACAACTGTGCAGTTTTTCGATAATAGATGTCGAAACCATTACTGGTATGGCATGATGAACCTGATATGATGAAATCATTACTAGATACATTTCAATAAATATACAACGGCGATTATTTTCAATACGCAATTTACAATTTTTCAGTTTTCAAATATAGATCTGAAATATATAAGAAATAATTCGAATGATTAATTGTTTTAGATTATTACATAACATCGCATCATTTCCACGTTCATTCACGAACAGCTTTTCATCAGTAGTTATTGCTGGATTAATTAATGCATTAGGTTTTGCTGGTCTTCTTTAGTGATCTGAACGGTAGTAAAAAAGGATTTTTCTTTTAGTTATTAACTTACTTGAGTGAAAGACATGTTAACTGTGTAGCAAAGGCTTGTTTGATTCTATTGAGTGGTTTCTTGTCGTATTTATAGCAGAAACAAAATCACTTTTTAATAACTCGGACATTGTGCCACTGCAGGATATCGCCAATCATTCGTACGACTCTAAAAAGGGAAGAAACACTGAGGTTTTGAAACGAATTGGAATGTCTTCTAAAATTACCAGAGAAAACTTTTAAATTTTAAATCAAATGTTTAACAAGAACTTTGAAAAAAAAACATGAGTCCTACTCTCCTTAAAATATTATTTCTTAAGATTGCTTTATTATTGTTGTTTTTAAAGTCGTGTAAGAACGAAAACAAAGAGCCTAAATTTATTCGCGCTACGGAATTCAAAGAGAACAAATTTCCCTTTTTTTAAAAAAAAAATTAAAGAGGAACTTAGGTTCTTAGAAACTAAACGATCTCATTTTTTAGCCTACTTTCCTAGGCTCATGAAGTTAAGTCAGTCTGCATCCGTGTGACTAACTAGTAACTAAAGACATAAAAAAATAGTTATCTTCTCTTTAAGGTGTGTAAATCAGCTTAATTTTAATCATATCAAATGTAAGGATGTATACTAAGTTTTAAGAAGATCCATCCAGTGTTTAAAAAGTATTAGGGAGTGGGAGGAAGCACCCACACACAGATCTAATGAGTCCCTCAGGTTAAAAATGATAAATGTATTATATTTATAATATTTATTTAGTATTTATTAAATATGTATTTTTATTACTGTATCTATAGATAAAATAATTAAAAAAATAAATTTTTGCTAAATTGATTTTTAAATAATTCTAAAACTAAAATTACTAGAACTTTCTAAAACTACTATCGAAAAGGTCTCATTCTCACAAAGACTATGTATATATCAAACTTCGTATCGATGGATATAAGTTATACAAAATTAACAGAGACGTTTACCATAAGTACTATTCATCAACAATTCAATTTTCAAGTATCTAAGATAAAGAGTAAAAAACTCTTTAAATAAATATATAAACCACATAATTATAATATAGAAAGCACAGGAAACACTAGTTCTTCACTAAACATCGCTATATTTCGCAGAAAGCTGCTTTTTCTGCTTCTTTAGGCTTAATTACAAAGGAAGATAGAAAGAAACATAGAATAATTTAGACAAACAATCCAGATTCATTGGTAATCGTACTGTATATGTTATGTTATGTTATGTTATATTATGAACTTGTGGTTCCTGTGTTTTCTATATTATTAAAAAAAAAAAAAGAAACTCTTTAATTATTATCATAGTTAACGAAGCGTACAATGGGGGACTTTCGCCTTTAACATTATATTACAATCAATTCTTATATTCTTATATTTAATTTCAAATACCAAAGTTAAACAAACTCTTATCCTTAAATGGGCAAGCCAATTTCAAGATTCTTCAAGCTGTTCTCAAGTTATTAGGGGAAGACACACGGACGGAGACTGGATAACTTCTTAAGCCTATGAAAGTAGATTGAAAAATGAGATCGTTTTGGATAATACCAAGTTTGTACGAACTGCTAATAAACTTAATAAAAAAACTTAATAACAATCCTTCTGACTCTGGATGGGTCGCAGGCTAGTTATTAAAAGTGAACTTTGAAATTTACGACAGATTAATGATATTAACAATTAATATTTAAATTATAATTAAAGATTCTATTAAAGATTACAAATACCAGACAACTTCTGCTTTGATATTTATCTGAAAGCAAATATGTTAGAACTCCTTCCCCCCCCCCCCCACCAAAAAAATATATAAATAAATAAATAGATGAATGATATACAATGGAAGTCGATGTACAATATTCAGTTACTTTTCTTAACTCTTTTTGTTACTATAACTAACTTTAGAAACCTACAATTTTGAAATCATATTCCGCTGAGCTTCCAATTTGAGCTTAATTTTTTTTTTTTTTTTAGAAAATTCCGAATTGGGTTGAGATTAGATTCATTCAAAATTCTGAGTCAGATTCAGAAAAAAACTTATTAAATGCGCAAAATTTTAATCACCTCAAATCTTGTGCTGAAGCGAACTTAATGCTTGCTAATGGAGCTGTTATTTTTTAAAACCTTTACTCCGGCAGAGAGTGTTCGTACAACCCGCTAAAATAATTCCCATGTGTAACTAGCATGTAAAAAGAAAACAAAGGCAAATCAATAAAACAAATCTATGTATATTCTGTTAAAAGTTCCTTTTACATAAAAATGTTAATCCTATTTCACTTGCATGAAACTACGTCTCACAATACGAAGTGTTCTATGTTATCCATTTATAGGCCTGTGTAACATTCTTCTTAAATGAGATAACTAAAAGTCTCTATGTATCAACTTTATCTACACTTGTATTAATGTCTTGAATCTTTCACTTTGTAACCTTTATTGGTGTCTGTTAATCTGTTCTTCTTGAAGAAAAGTGATGATAACGGTATTCGTGTATTATGCCCCGTCCGTGTAAGGTAAATGAACGATTACTTACAATATGCTGAAGTTCAATCATCTTCGGTCTGATCGTCCAACATTGAATCCTCTTCAGTGGATACTTGACGATGTCTTCGAATTTATAGCCTTTCGAATCCGATTGAAAATGAGCTTTCGAACCAGATTATTCCTTTAATCCATTCGGTTTAGTCGAACTTCAAATCCGTTTTCCGGCACGTATCTCTTGCGTTTATGAGTCACTTATTTGCAGAAACAAGGAATATTTATCTTCGATATTCCCTTGCATCTTTTAGCGAAATAAGACTTCCGAATACATCCTTGTTTGTCATCGTATTCCACCATCTTTTCGTTCTTCATTCGTTGACTAACAAAACATCAGTGACAACACAACTATAACAGCACTCAAGTTCATTCTCCAACAATCGATACACCATCGCATCATGTGTATCTCTTCTTTATTTGAACGTGATTGTTGCGTTGTTCTTTTGTTTTTTATTTCCTTCCCTCAGATTATTCACGATTATATTGACTTCCCTTGGAATTGCCTCAGGTTTGAAATACGTTAGAATATTGTTCAGGTAAGCTTTTCTCAATTCAAACCTACATGTGCAAATTATTTGATTAGTTAAAGAGATTAATATTTATTGTTTAAGATATCAATAGAAATGCATTGTTAATTATGAATTGTTTTTTTTGGAAATTTTTTGTCTCCTTCTAGATATAATTTTTCGAGAAAGATTCACTTGGAACAATTTTAAATATAAAAATTGGATCGTCTTCAGTCCTTAAATAGGCATTCTAAGTTTCAGGAAGATCTATCTGGCGTTCAGAACTTGTAAGATACACACACACATACACACATACACAGATACATGTACAGATTGATTGATATGATAAGCCTAGGAGTTTCCTTTCAAGTAGGAACGTTTCTTATTTTTTGAAGATGGTACGAATATGACAAAACATTAAAAGGATTTTTAAATAAGTTCAAAGTTCCCTTTGCAAAAATACGAAAAATATTTCATGGTTGAATGATACATTGTCTTTCCTTTCTTTTGACACACAATGGATAAATGACGATATCTGAAAGTGACACAAATGTCCGACTTATTAATTAGGAATTTGAACTTCTCCTATAAATACGAAGACAAAACAAATCATTGATATCACTTAGGTTCTACAGATCCACAACAAACATGGCTTTTGCTCAGGTACGATCTATACGAAGAGATTTAATAATCTTAGCTTCTTATTTGATCTTTCTTAGTTTTATAAAATTAATATGTTTTACTCTTTTATTTTTACAGATTGTTATCTTGTGTGTTATTGTGGCTTTTACAAGTGCCACCAACTACGGAGCTGAGAGACATATTTACCACAGTCAAGATGTAAATATATCAAATAAATAATATTTACATATGATGAAAACCATTAAGTTTTTATCCGTCATGAATATTTTTATTAATTTTCGATATTTTATTCTATTTTTAAAACAATGAAATATTTTATGTATCTAATTTTACACTTTGGTTTAGGGTCATAAACACGCCAAATTCGGTTACGAAATCGCTGACCATCACACTGGAGATGTTCACTCAAGACATGAAGTAAGAGATGGTTATTATGTAAAGGGTACATACGCTCTGAAGGATCCCTATGGCTATGAACGTCGTGTAGACTATGTATCTGATGGTTATGGAACACGTCAACATATTAAGGGAAGTCCCTATGGTCTCTACGTCCACACCCCCTACTACACCATTGACCCAGCCCATGGAAAATATTGAATTTATCATTAGATGATTCTTTGTTATAATATGCTCCTTGTTTTTGAAGAAAATGTCAATAAAATATCGTTGTACATATTATTTTTCTCAATTGTTCTTTTATTTGTTAATTTGACAGTCATTTATGAGAAATTGTTATAAAGCAAGTGATATTTTATGTTGGTGTATTTGTTTGCATGAGCATCACGCTAAAACGACTTCTTAACAATTTGGTGCTATTTAATTTTTAGACCCACTTAAAAACGTAGCTATCATTTTAGTCTCCATTTCCCTACAATCGTTCAAAAATTCCTTCAAAAAGATCTACCTACCCAACTCTAAAACGGCTCGACCGATTTTCTTAAAACTTTGTACAATTGTTATTGATGTAAAAACTTAAACACATGTGTTGGCACAAAAAAAAAAAATAAACTAAAAAGAAAATAAATAATCCTGTAGTACACAAATGTATATGCTTGATTCTTGTTACGATTTTATTCTATACAAACTGAAAATAAGAGAAGGATTAGTTTGGTGTCGGCTTCACTTCCCATTCCTGAAAGAAAACGGAATAAGGGAAAATGATTTTATAAATTCCCAGTCCCCCAAAACCTCAAAATATATTCTATAGTTTATCAAGGTAGTTGGGATGGAAGCTTTCGAATGTTAGACCGCAAAAAAAAAAAAAGAAGAAAATATTGAATGACAAAAAAATGAAAATATAGGAAATAAGAAGAAGCCGAATGTACGAAAACAAATTTTTAGATTATTTTACGAAAGATAAAAAAAGAAAACTTCAAAGCAAACATTTTTTTCGATTAAATCTTAACTTCATAACTTACAACCTGATTCTTGTAGTAAGAAATGTTCTATGAATAAAAAGCTTCAAAACTCCAGGAAAAGCATCGAGAATGAGTTCCGTAAGTGATCAACAGCAAGATTATTTTTACTAAATAAGAAGTCTTCACTTAATAATACAGGTTTAATATTTTTTTTTTTTTTTCAGAAAATGAACATTCCTACTTTTGCATTTTAAGATATTATAGTTTAATAGATAATGGAGAATGTTTTTCTTGTTTCTGAGTTTTGGCTTTTCACGACTTTTCACGACAAAAAAGGGATAACATTTTACGGAAAGTAGGCTTTAAGTTCTTTCAACAACTTATTTTTTTATTATTATTATTATTACTGAGCATTTGAAGTCTCTTCTTGAACATTTTTGTCCTCTGTTTGTTCGCTCACCTGTTAAGCGACTGGGCGAATTTTCATACAAATTTGATAAAAAGTTAATTAAAAGGATTTTAACGTGTGTTTTATTATACTTTATATTAAAAAACAACTATAACTCACACATAAATCAATTCATTTAAAAAAGTTTAAATAAAACATGCTAAAAAATACGATACATTAAACAGTTTCGGGGAACATATTCCCCATCATCAGCAAGATAAATTTCAAAGTCTTGAGAAAAGGTTTAAATACGCAATTTAATATATTCAAAAAAGTTCAGCCAATGACGAGGGAAGTGGAGTAGTCATGATCGTCAATCAACGTGAAGATTGAGATGGACTGACTGTGACGATGTTCATGTTGATGTTGCCGTCCAGAATGACGTTGTCAAGAATGATGTTGCCGTCAGGAATGACGTTGTCTGTCAGGAATGACGTAGTCCGCAGGGATGATGTTTTCCAGGTGGTGAATTCTGATCTGTGACGTCAAGATGGAAGAGTTGTTTTATAGAGATGTGGAATTGGATATTTAAATTTTCTGCTATTTTTCGGAGACCATCAGTGTTGTTTTAGGTCCTTTATGATCTGCTACGTAGTTTTCTCTGTAACAAAAGATTAGAACAATAAAATTTTGTGTTATTGTTGGATAATTTTACATTGTATGAATTAGACAAATAAATGTATGCTGATTCTTTGACTTTCCTTTTAAAGAAATTTTTTTCATATTTGATGATTGTGGCATTTCGGAAGTCAGGTACGTGATCTTCTTTATCAACATGTTTGGCGATCATTGATGCATTGGTATTTTGGGAGGTGCATGCATATTTGTGTGAATAAAGGCGTTTTTCCAATGAGAATCCACTTTCATCTATGTAAAAGCAATTGTGACATTTGCATTGAACTTTATATATAATTCCTTCTGTTTTCATTTGTATTATTATTACTATCTTGCTTCAGGGATAAGTTGAATTTCAACAGAAAGCAAAGGCCCATTGAATTTGGTTTCCATCCTCTTATTCCTTAAAAAAAGACCAACGACTTCCCTCATTGAAACGAGATGGATGGATTTCTTTAAGATATCTTACGAGGCTTGTTGATGATGCAACTTAAAACTGTGAACACGACTAAGATACTTGATAATTCTTGTAATATTTCTTAAATAATATACATAGACATTCAGTCGACACTACTTCACTTAATATCTTCTTTAATACAAACCGATATTTCATTCCCTTATACAGGAAACTTCTTCAGGTAAAGTGAGGACAGGAAAAGTATAAACACGATTATTTCAGTATCTTCCTAGCAATGGATCCCCAGCACTGCCTGATCAGTCATCACGACGTGATGGAAAGCTCAGCTAGTCTACACTAATGAAAGAAATGCCGTTAATAAAAAAATACATTGAGAAAAAAGTTTAAAAAAAAAACTGAATTAGTCAAGTCAAGAGTCATTTGTATATTCAGATTTGTATATTGTATATTCATAAGATTAAAGAATAGAGATGGTTTTAGACATAGGCAACCTAGACTCCGGCCTATAGCCTCAAACACGAAGATGTCACTGTTCTTTTTAATTGGGTTGGATGGTGTAAGATTAATAGTGAAAGCTTTTCCATTTCTTCTTTCTATTAATTCGTTTGAGCGTTTGTCTGTTTCTCTGCTCATCATATTAAAACGGCTGAACAGATTTCCATTAAATTCGATCCTAACTTATTTACAGTCCAATTTAAAACTTAGGAACAATTTTATTTCCGTCAACAATCAATGGCTGAGGTAAGTAAACGATTTCTTTGAAATTTCGTACAATGTTTGAACAGACGATGGAATCACAGGCACCATTGGAGTAATTTTAATGCAAGCAAGTTAAGAACTAAAATGTTTAAAATCAGTCGTTTAAAAAGATATAAAATAAAATTAAAAACTACGAATAAAATCTAACGTTTCACTGACATGTAAAAACCATTCTCAAGAGTATAGACAATCAGAAAATTAAAAAAAAAAAAAATAATAAACTTTTATTTTTTAAAATTGTTAGCTCGTTGTCTCCTTCAGGACGTTCACGACATGTGATCAAAGTGTCGGAATTTGTTCGTAATTTTTAATTTTTAGTTATTATTTTATATTTTTGAAATGAATCAAGCACTATTATTTTGTTCTCCCCTTCTCAGTCTTGAAAAATTTTTGATCCACCACCGCTACAGGCGATAGTTTGTCTAATTTTGATTTTAATTTTGCTCACGATGTCCAAAAGCTTCGACGTCAATAGGCTGATAATTAAATACCGAAGCATTAACAACACAACCATAAACATACATCCGAATATGTCCAAGTTAAATAAGTTAATCTTTTCCCAATAGATGGCGCCACCAATTCCACAAAGTCTCAAGCAAGGAGTCGTTCTCTTCACCTGCCACGCCCACTCTGGAGACCATAACTTTGTTCAGCCACTGATTGCAATAGCGATAGTAGTTTCATATTATAATGAGACTGTTTAATTTGTAAATTATATAATATTGCAAATAAAGAACTCATTTTGAAAAAAGACTAATAGTTAAAATAAATAAAAAATAAATTAATAAGAAATAAATGAGAAAAAAACAGAATTTATTCATTAAAATTCTGTGAAATGATTATATACAAAGACTACTAATAAAGAAAAGAAAATTGCAGAACTTATTTATACTAATAGTGATAACGATTTTTCAGTTGAGTTAATGAAATAAAAAAGAAAATTAAATCTTACGTAATCTGGAAAACGTATCTAGCATTAATATTCTTATTTACATTTAAAATTAGTCCATATTTATACATCAAGATCTATTATATCTTGATGTATTATATAGATCTTGATGTATAAATATGGACTAATTTTAAATGTGAATAAGAATATTAATATTAGATACGTTTTTCAGATAACGTAAGATTTAATTTTCCTTTTTATTTCATTAACTCAACTGAAAAATCGTTATCACTATTAGTATAAATAAGTTCTGCTGTTTTCTTTTCTTTATTAGCATTCTTTGTAATTATTTTTTTTTTTTTTACATCTTACTAATTTTTTTGTCTGTTACATTTCAATATCATTAAGCAAATTTCTCGAGTTCGATTGATTTAAAAATCACATGAATGAAGATAATGTTGAAGATTCAATTCTGAAATTAAAATATGAAACTTTCATTTAAGTATCCCAGTTTAAGAGAAAAACGGATTTCATTAATATCTATTGTATATTGTCTCATTCACACGCATAAATAGGGGATAGCCGAAGGGATCTTGACCGTCGGTAACCCCCACCTCCCGAATATGTAGGGGTAAAACTATTTATATATATATATACACGCTCTTTTTATTTGGATGTTTGGTGGAGGGGATTCCGTCCTTCACTTCTCCTTGAAAATTTCAGTTTGAAATTGATTTGTTTTTTTAACTCCTAACTTGGTTTCCGATCCACGAATAAACATTTCAACGCTTTCTTTGTTTGCAAACGATTCTAGATTTCAAATACGATTTTGAAAAGTGATTTTGACTTCAAAACAAAAATAATAAAATCTATCGTTTAAGATTTATTTCTATCCAAGTATTAGATAAGCCTTTTTTTTTAAGCATTTGATATTGACATTTAGTAATATTTTAAATAAATTACATATCAAAGTTTTTATTACTATTTCTGATCTGTAATTAATAACATGTTTCCATTAAAAGAAGATTATTTAAGATCTCGCGATTTACAGAGGACTATTGTCAGCTGATGATTGCCAATAAATGTGAAATGGCCGTTCTGAGATGTCATCTTGTAATAACTTGGTCTCAACCACTGTAAATTATATTATATATATATATATATATATATATTATTTTATTCGATTTGAAATATTTCTTTCATATTTTAAATTTCTTATTTTTTTTTAATCATAAATCATGCTTCAAATCCATTTTCTGGATTTTTCTGGATTTTTGTTTTTATTTAATTAAATTTGGATTATTATAAAAACTAATTTCTTGATAACTTTTAAACTAAGGCGTCTAACATGACTTTCTAGTCTCCAGGAAAGGCGGTGACAGATGCAGGAAAGGCGGTTCAACGAGTCTCTAGGAGCCCTAATATGGCATTTCTTATAAATCCTTGACAGAAAATGGGTTTATTATTACGGTAGGGTTTTACTCACAATATGAAAATGGAAAAAGGAAATAAAGAAAGGAAAAAGACTTTCTGTCCATGTATAAATCCAAATATATCGTTATACATTGTATTTCTTATAAGATATTTTCATAGTTTCTAATAGAGAAAATGACAAGATAGCTTTCGGTACGAAAATCTCAAATAATAATAATAAAAAAAGAAATAGAAAAGAACTGAGTTATTATGTCAACACATTTAACATTTTTATGTTATTACAGTCGGACCTCTATTTAACGAACCTCTATTTTGCGAATTTCTCTATTTTGCGAACTTTTCTTTGGAACCAAGAACATTTTGCTAATTTCTTCGTAAAATAACCTCCAAATAGCGAAGTGCATTTTCTATTTAACGAACTTTTTCGTGGTATCTATTTTTTTTCTCCTTGAAATGTTTTTATTATTAATATTTCCTTAGAGGAAATGAAAGAAATGTGGATACAGCTGAGGAAAAAGAAATAATTAATGATGATGTGCTGATTGATGATTATCTTTCACTTGATTATGACTAACTGAATCGGATATTTTGGACAGTGTGAAAAATAAAAAAAAAAAACACAATATAGCTATGAATTGCGATGAAGATGAAGATGATGAAAATTGAAATGATCATGATGCAGAAATCAAAAAACCTTCGAATGATGACATGCTACATTAAAATCATTTGAAACAATCCGACGTGGATTACAATTTGAAGAAAATAAGCCTGAAGGGGTTTTTGGTGCATTGCAAAGATGCGAGACGTACTAGGAGCGAAAATACTTTTTCAAAAAAAAAAAAAAAAAAACCAGACAAAATTAACAGACTTTATTAGTAAAATTTAAGTACGCATGTGATAATGTATGCTTTATGTCATTAAAACTATTACTTTTTTTAATAATATCTATTGTTTATGTACTTTAAATTTGTTTTATGTAGTTTAAAGTAATTTTAAATCTGTTTTATGTAGTTTAAGGTACTTTTAAAAGGTGAATCTCTATTTAACGAATTTTCTATATAACGAACTTTTTTTCGGGATTTAGAGACTTCGTTAAATAGAGGTCCGACTGTATTAACAAAAATGAACTGAATTAGAAGAAATAGTTAACTATATCTGTTTCTACTGTACATTTAATAAATATTTTATTTACATTAACATAAGAACATTTTTTTAAAATTCCATGGTCCAATATTTTTTATTAACAATATCACAAATAGCAACATTGAAAGATTCCTGCACAAAAATTCAAGCATTTAAATGCCTACAAAACTGCATACTATATAATAAAAGACATGTAATATATCAAGATAGATTTACTAAAATGGCATACAATAGCTAATTATTTAAATAGATCAAGAAAGTTTATAAAATATCAATCCATAAATGATGTCAAATTGAATGCTGTGTATAAAGTTTTGATATAGAACAGAATACCTATTTGCATTTAGTAGTTACTAGACCTGTAATGCAATCACATATTGCAGTATAAATGAATACAGTGTACTCTCGATATCTCGAAGTCGAAGGGTCGCTAACAAAAAAAATTCGAGACAGCGAGTTTTCGAGATAACAAGGTCATAACCAAAACATAAAAATTCAGGTAACAACACAAGATATGGAATAATATTCTAAAATTAGAGTCTTGATAGATGAGAATAAGTATAAATATGTAATGATAGTTAACTATAAGTCTAAATACAGCAATGATAATTTTAATTTTTAAAAGTAGTCGAAAATAATTATATTAAATTGAAAAGAATTAGTAAATACAATGAACTTATATTGCTAGAATTTCTTAAAAAAAATACCTCTGTTTGCTTCGACACAACTGAACGGCGATTTTTCCGGAAAAATTATTTTTTTACTTCGAAAAATATTCGACATAACAAGGTTTTGAGTGAAAACTCAACATAAGAATTAAAATTAACATTAGATGAATATACGTAATATCAAAGGGAAAAATAATTTTTCGACATATCAAGGTTTTCGAGATATCGAAGTTCGAGATATCGAGAGTATACTGTATTTGAGAAATAATTCTGCTACCGCAAAATCACCTTTACAATTTGGTTTTAAGCACGATATACGCGGGAGTTGGAAGACGCTGTATTCATGCACCCGTACAAGTATTAGAGATAAAAGCTTAAGAAATTGCGAAAATGATGAAGCAGAATACAGAAATTGAGTTGAAGGTTGTTTTTGCACAGAATATTAAGAAGAGTTTTGCATTGAGTGGGTAAATAGCAATTGATGAGCTTTCAATGATTGCAATAGAAACAGCAAAGAAGATTAATGAATTAGATAAGGAATTATTTCTTAATGAAATAAAGAAGTGTAGGATTTTTGGAATGTTAACTATCAACTAAAAAACTTATATGTTTCTTGCATTTTTTTTTTTTTTTTTTTTTTTTCATATTTTCAAAATAGACCTAACTATCCATCTTCCAAAAAAATGAAACTTTCGAATTTTCATTCCATTGTCCTTGATATGATGATTGTAAATGTGGTGTTCCAAGATATGTATCAAAAGTTAATATTATAAGAAAATTAGATTATTTCATTCTGTTTTGAAATTTGGATATTAAATTACTTTAAAAATATGCAAAAAACTTCAGGAAACTTATAAACTTTACAGTTTTACATTATTTTAAACTTAATTAAATGGTATTCATGGAGACCAAAATAAAGAGACCTTCCAAAATTTTCCCATGTTATACCGAATATTGGCCCAATATTGACAATTGATTTGGTCAAGCAACGTTGGGCCAATTGTCTCTTTCGTGGGTTAATAACAGAACGAGATCAAGAATTTAAAAATAGTCCTAAGGAATAATGTTTGCGAGATGGTTTCTGTAAATTTTAATAGTATATAAAAGTAAAAATAAAAACGAGAGGATTAGAAAAACATAATACCTGTGAGAAAATCACTAAAAGAACAAAGTCAGCATTTCCTATATCTTGAAAGTGTAGATCCAAATGCATTAATAGAATGCGATTCTAGTGTATTTCCATCTCTACATTTATGAAGATGCAGCATCATACTTTTTTAATACAGTATTTTCTTTCACCTACAGCCCAGATAACACGTGATTCTATGAAGAAGGACATCGTTAATATAACCAAGTATGCAATTTATTTGAATATTTTTAGGAAATATCTAATATTTTCCATGACCAGGGGTAATGGTGTAGAAGGGAGTGTGGACATATAAACCATAAGGACTTCCTTTGACATGTTGACGTGTGCCATGACCATCAGATACGTAATCAACATGGCGGACGTAGCCATAAGGATCATGGAGGGAATATTGACCGTGGGCGTAATGACCATCTCTTACTTCATTCCTTGAGTGGACATCTCCAGTGTGATGATCAGCAATGTGGTAACCGAATTTGGAGTGTTTGTAACCCTAGAAGAACAACGTAATGCACAGTTAGTACTGAATGATTCGATCGATTGAGTTATGTAAGTTAAATACTACTTACTACTTCACTACTTACATCTTGACTGTGGTAAATGTGTCTGTCCGACCCGTAACCGCTGGCGCAGGCAATTGCTACAACACCACAAAAGATGACGATCTGAACAAAGGAAAAGAACTTGTTTTTATAAAAGGAAAAGTAGATAACGTGTTATAGTTATGAAGTCATTTTGTTTTATTAGTTTCAATTGAAGTCTCTTTTTATTAATAAGGGGACTTGATTTATAAAAAAAAAAAGTTATTATCAGCAACTTCACTTAATTTTGTAACTTAAATATCTTTTTTTTACAATACTGAAAGGACTTTCTTTTTCTAAAAATTATAATAATTTTCTTGCATTTATTTATTCGAAACCCTTAAATCACTTTTATTAATTGTTATTTACTTTCTTATTTTTTTTATTAATTGCTTATCATTTTATTATATAAATAATTTTTGAAATGTTTTATGAAGGTATGTAACTAATCTTCAAAAATTAAAGATATAAATAAAGAAATAAATTTAAGAAAAATCAGATTCATTTGTTTCTTTCCAAGAAAGAATTTAATTGCAATGAATATAAGATATAAATTTAACGAAAGTAATGTTTTTAACAATCTTTTATAAAAACGAACAAAATTGAAATAATAATAATAAAAAATAATATGAAAATTATTAATTTTATATATTTTGAAATTTTATTTTGTACTGTAACAGAATAAGGAGAAAAAATAAGAAAGAAAAAAACGAACAACAAAGAAGTATTTGATTTAAAATTTACAAATTAAGATAAGTTTAAAATTAATTTCTAATATCTTTTTAATTTGTTAATAAAATTAGTTAAGAATAGATTTTTAGTGAATACAAACTACGCTTCAATTATCAAGTGAAAATTGTGGAGATTTCTGTACGAAAAAGAAAGTTGTTTTTTTCATTGAATAAAACCAATTTAATATCTACAGTAAAGTATTCATTACGTGAATATATAAGTTATATATGAATGGTAATTTTAAATATTTAAATATGTAAATAATTTAAAATTATCAGTAAATCAACAAAATCATTATTTATAAACATGAATTCATTGTGAAATAAATAAATACAAAAAATCCAGGTTCAAAAACGAAATTCTAGATTATTTTGCCAAATAAATCTTGTCAGAATACGAGAAAGAACATTACGTTATGAAAAGAAACGAACTCAGAAGGTATCTACGTTCAACACTACTTACATTTGTGAAGTAATAGTAACAAAGAAAAAAGATATTTCTTTATGTATTCAAAAAAAGAAAAATATTAAGAAATGTTAAAGAAAAACATTTCCTTTACGTTCTTCCAGAACCTATAAAAACGAAACTTCAATTAAACTCACCTGAGCTAAAGTCATGTTTACTTGTTGAACGGAAGGTGTTCTTTGATGTCGTGAATTGTTTTCCTGTCGTATTTACAGTGGAACAACAATTCCTAATGGTTAAATCGGACGCGGTACCACGACACGAATGGCATCAGTGGATCCAAATACCTGGAAAGATTCACGAAATTCATTAGTTTGAAATGAACTATTTCAAATTTCGAAATGAAAAACTTCTTTAATAGGCTTATAGAAAAATTAATTTTTATTGCGTCCTTACTTCAAAATCAAAATTAAAACTTATTAAAAGATTTTTTTGATTACGAAACAAGAAGTCAAAAGAATTTCAAACCTATATTCTATATTCAAACAAATTCTATTAAAAAATTCTATGTTTACTTTCATTTTTTTTTATTTATTGAATATCTGAAAATCAGACCAATAAGGAGGTTCGCTCTCAAAACAGTCAACATTTCAATGAACATGTTTTTTTAATGATGTTTTATTCGCTCTTGCAAAATGTAGGTGTGCGAAATTTGGCTCGCCAACTGTACCTTCTTTCATCTTTGGATAGAATTCGATGAGAAGTTACTCTGCTTCGCTTCACTTTAACGGGAATAAACAAAAAGAAAATTGAGACCTTTTAAACACATTTTTTTTTATGATAATTTAGTGTTTCAGCTGAGAACTCGAATTACAGTTTTAAGTATTACGTAAATGAAACTCTGAAACCATTTCATCTAATTTTTCAAAATTATCACGAGTAGATGAATTACAAGAAGTTTCTGAATGAACATGAAATTTATTTTATTTAAATCTTGCATATTTGTTTTTTATTAAAATCGTGAAAAATAATGTTTTTTATATGTTAATATCTGTTTAATGCAAACAAATATGTATATATATATATATATGTGTGTGTGTGTGTTTGTATATATATTTCATTTTCTAAACTAGCATTACTTAAATACTCTGCATCCACTTAATTTTAATCATAAAATAGCTCGTGCATACAATGAGAGGATTAATAAGCGGTACTGAATTCATTTTGAAGACAGTGACAAAGATCCATTGTTTAGGCTCTTATGTTTTTCCATGGGAAACCTTCACGCGCTATTTCTCCTTAATTTGTCCTTAAATATGCCTTCTAAGTTTTAAGAAGATCCATCAATCAATTTATTAGGGGAATACAGATACAAAAACACCCACTCATACACAACGACTGACGAACTCTTTTCTAGGAAAGTAATTAATTAACTAGTAATTAATATTTTGTTGACTTTTCTATATTAACTATCCAGAACTATTGCATTGCTTTTACAAGTTGTAAACATTGTTTTTAAATTTAACCATTGTACTGTACATTGTGTTAATTCCTAATAGGCCTATTACAAATCAAATCATTTATTTTGCGAAAGTCACATCATCGAAATAATAATCATTTTCAAATAATTATTGAAATAATTATTTTCATTCAGAATTTGATTAGTATTTTAGTGATACAGGGAATATAAAAATAAGTAGTCTTCAATTCTTTCAAAGCAAAAAAGGAAACTATTTTTTTTTAGCCTAATTTCCTACTTTTTCCTTTGCAAATATACCTCATCAATTCCATTCTATTCCAGTCTATTTAACGTTGAACCGCTGCATGGGTCTTCTTGAAATTTGGTTTGCGTATTTCAGAACATCAGACGATCTAATGTTGATCTTTTTCAATCTTGCGTTTTTCAAAAATTTCAGGGCATTTCAAAAATGTAGCATTTGTTTTACTTCCGTTAATATTGCCTCATTTTCGACGAGCCTATTCTTTTAGGGCAGCAGGTTGCCATTATGTTTCATAATGAGAAACCGCAGCGCTGGCTACTACGAAAGTGGTAAATCAATTTTTTATTTTTTTTATTTTAACAATATTATAATATTAAAACTTCAAAGAAAACAATACAAAATCGCACAATAACTAAACAACAACAAAAATCACTGAGCTTATTTTGGATATTTTGCTGGCAATCGGAGACGGCACCGTTTCGGGGTTTCCACACCCTCTTCAGCCCGATCCCGCCCAGCATAACCCAGCTCAGTGAAAAGGGACAATACACCAAACGGAAAAACAATTAAAACAATGACCCCTCAGTTCAAATACATCAAAAAATCAAATTAGCAATAATACAGGGTAATATCTAAATATAACCGAAGCAATAAAGAGTTAGGGAGTTCTTTATTACTTATTGAATTAGTCTAATTGTATGTATTAAATTTAAAATTAAAACCAAACTACAAATTTAAAATTAAAACTAAACTACCAAAAATTTAAAAATGAAA
>JAFIDM010010028.1:49041637-49064983 GCA_023159025.1 Thereuonema tuberculata | reverse complement strand
GAACTAATCACTGCAATGCGGAATGAACTAGGACCAATCAGGAAGCGACGCTCTTCGTAGACGTAGTCATGACGTCGGATCCAGCCTGGCATCGGCGATGTCTTCGCTCATTGGCGATCATCCAATCGGAGCTTACGTTAAATCCTTTCAGCTCGATCTTACTTCTGCGTTAATTTTCCTCTTTTCTCTTGAAAAATAAGGCAGTGCTTATTTTTATAACAGAGGGTTCTGACGTCGTAATTATTAATTATTCAATAAAATTCCTCTGTTATTTTGTTTTGTATTCATTTATTTAATTTACATTAGAAGCCAATTATAAACATTTCATTTATTAATAATACTTTAAATAATAATTTTGAACCACTGAACGGATCTTCTTGAAACATATTACGCACATTTAAGGACAGATCTAACTTTAATATTTGAAATCTCTTCTAAGGATTCTTGTCCAGGAATTAGCACCGGAAGTCGACAAAATTCCCATTGTAAAGCAACGGATTTCTATTCTATTTGATTAATATTTCAGTCTTCAACAATAGATATTAATCCTTTTAGTTAATCTATTAATTTTCTCATGTTTAAAGATAATCTGATTCAAATAATTTATAAATAACTTAGATTTAATTGTTTTGTTTTTTTTCAGAAAATCCAAAATTTATGCTTAAACAGCATAAATATAAACTATTCAGCAGATTTTAAAATTTGACAATAAATGTAGTTTTTTTTTTTGTTTCGTTTTCAAGGCTTGAAATAAAAAAAAAGAAAGAAATTTTAAGAAGCGCATTTTAAGGAAAGGAGGCTTCAAGAAAAACAAAATATTTAAATTTGCAAATACTAATTTAAGTTGTCAGAATCCTAACAATTTTAATTCTATAGTTTGGTCCTGAAGGAGGAGTGAGACATGATACTTTAGGTCCTTTTTTTGAGGGATTTCCTCACTCCGGGATGAGATATTATCTCGATATTTCGGCCCCGTGCCTCGGGCCTTCTTCGGGATGTGTTTTAGAAGTTAATCATATGAAGGAGAACGCATAACGAACGACTTCCGTCGTTGATTCCTCGGACGAGTTGCTCATGTTGTTGATTCCGAGGCGAATGATGGCTGCACTGAGGAATATCTCATCCCGGAGTGAGGAAATCCCTCAAAAAAAGGACCTACAGAATTTTAATTCTGTTGAAGTTCGCGCAGAGGATTAGTAAGTGGGTTAATATCCATTAGACATCGACGGAAATCCACTATTTAGGTTTTAATTCTTATTTATGAGAACTAACTTCACATACAAAAAATTTTAAAATAGAAAACTTAGATCTTTTTTTTGTCCTAACCATGCATTCCAAGTTTAAGGAAGATTCATTTAACGTCCATTTAAAGATATTAGGATCACGTGCTTAGATAGAGTGATGGATGAGTCTCACTTTTTTGTGAGAACTCAATAGAAATCTGTTTGCAGCATAGTATCCTCTCTGCAAGGTGTAGAGACGTCCTGTCAATGCTTTTTTTTTTTTCAAAAGAAGAAATTAAACATTTCAAAAAAACGAATGCCTTAATGACAGACGATTTAAAAAAATTAAAAGAGTTATTTCAATTCATTTACATAAATTAAAAAAAAAAAAAGGCTTTGTGTTAGTTGACTTCAACCTTGGCCTGATTATCTCTGAAATACTGTCCCATGAAATAGACGTTTCCCTTAAATAGATCTAAAAAACTTAGTATCTGCGTCAATGCATAATTCACCCCTGACAACTACAAACCATTGAAGAATCTCAAGCAGATCTACATTCCAGGTAAAGAAGATAATGTAAAATAAACAAATAAACTTTTTAACCTCCGAGTACTAGAAAAGTGAACTAATCATGTCAGTTCGTACGTGCGTTGTATTTTGTAGGATTATTTTTCCTAATTTCCTAGGAAAATAGAAATCATCAGCTCACTCAGTTTGTGTATTGTAGTGTAGTGAAAATAAACTTATTTATAAACTGTTAACTAAACTAAACAAGACTTGGCTCTTAAGCTCTCATTAGACCTTAATGTTATTTCTTTCTCTTTTTGTTTATTTTCTTTTTTTTTTTCGTTGTCTTTTTTTTTTTATAAAAGTAGTGAAAATGACAATTTACTTTCAAATTTTCCATTTTCTGACAAGACGAGAATATTAAAACTCAGATCGTCTCTAGTCCATAAATATGTATAGCAAGTTTCAAGAAGATCCATCCAACGGTTTAAATTGTATTAGGGATGCAGACTCACAGAAATACACTGAGTAAGCTGATAATCTCTAGGAAATTAGGAAAAATAATCCTACAAAATACATCGCACCCAAGAACTGACGTGATTAGTTCACTTTTCTAGTACTCGGAGGTTAAAAAGTTTATTACAATACAAAAAGAAAACGCGATAGTTCAAACTAAGTGTTATTATTAATCCAATCAAATTGCGATATAAACTAAAGCATTTAGTATCTGATCGTGATTGGTGTTTCGATCTTCTTCACTTTATCTTTATAAATAAATAAAAATCATCTGTTTTATTTACGATGCAGCATTTTAAGTTGTGCTGCATCGTAAATAAATTGTTAATTGCTGAATGTCCGTTACTATTGCACAAACAAATAAAACAAACAAAATACATATTTGATTCTCATTTTACTTCTTTACCCCTCCTCTGTCTTTCTCATGTGTTTAGAACTTTCAATGAAGTATTTCGTGAGAAATAATTTTTTAGAAGAGTTACATTTAAGTAAACATTAGGCATTTGCATAAACACACTAAAGGTTGCGACCAGTGTTTAGAAGTGACATCCAAAAACAGTTGTTTTCTCTTAATTGGCGATCATTAGTTGAGAGTAGTCACCAGTAAACATCAAGGTCTCAATACCTAGGAATTGCCGTATTTGGTAATTGGAAGTAATATGGTACCTTCACTAATCTAAACTAAAAGCAAGAAATACACAATAAAAATAAAATAAAGAAAATTCATATGCTGGTCTCAATGAATTTTCTATTTAACAAAGAAAAAACGCCTAAAATTACATAAACACACTAAAGGGTGAGACCGGTGTTTACAAATGACATCACAAAACAGCTGTTCACGCTTAATTGGCTAAAGTTATAGTTCAAAGTAATCACAGGAAACGACAAGGTCTTAATACAAAGGTTAATAGATGTGGCGTAGGAAGCTGTTTTGAGATGTGTCTTGTAAACACTGGACTCACCCTTTAGTGTATTTATGTAATTTTAGGCGCTTTTTCTTTGTTTAAATAGAAATTTCATTTGGGCTGGTGGAGTCTCCTCCACCATTAATTTTCTTTAATTTATTTTTAATGTAATTTTAAATTTAATGTTTAATTTTAGTTTAGATTTGTGGAGGTTCCATATTTCTATTTGTGGAGGTTCCTTATTTCTTCCTGTTACCATTAGGCATTGGCTTTCTAAGATTAAGATTTCTATTTTGCAATTAATGAACTAAAGTACATTTGATTTCATCTCTAAAAAACGAGATCCAGATTTGAGATGTTTCTATTTTGTGAAGGCACACACTCACCAGATGAAACACCTTAGAAGTGAGTATCTTCTAGAATTGTAAAAACTAAAGTAATTAATTTCGTTGTAGTTTTAGCCTCTTTCGAATAAGAAAGTGAGGCTCATCAAATCAGTGTGTCTGTCTGTGTAATAACTTGTGAACCATTAGATGGATCTTCCGCTATGAAAGCGTTAACATATAAACAAAGGGTTTCTATGGGAATAGTTGGCACCTTTTCGCTTTTAATATCTCGAAAAGGAACCAATGGGAAAAGATTTCAAAAGTTAAAGTTTGATCATCCCTAATTCTCTAATCCCCCCCCCCCCCAATCCCCTAATCTCAGTGAATTAGAAAATTCCTCCAGTGATTCTAAAGTTAAAGCAAGATTTAAGTAGATTTCAAGAATTTTCAGGAACTTCTTGTTTTAAAAGCTAAAATTATTGTAAGAAAATCACAACTTTAGTCTGTGTAAGTTATATACATTAACATTCTTTATTCACAAATAATTATGATAATAATAATAATACTACAGAGAAGTAATGTACAGTATAATTTACAATAGTGATTTCTTTTAAAGCTAATTAGTTAAGAGAGTTTAGTAGTAACCATAACCATGGCCAACGGCGGCTTTAGCAACAACATTAGGGCGGATGGAGTGGGAGTGGGTATTGACGTACAGACCGTTCTCACTTCCGGTGATGACTTGGCGGGCTCCGTAGGGATCGGCAACATAGTCAACATGACGGACATATCCATTGGGGTCAACTTGGCTGTAGGAACCAGCAACACCATAGCCTTTCTTGACTTCATGACGTCCGTGAACATCTCCGGTCAGACCATCAGCAATTTGGTATCCAGTCTGGTAGTTGCCAAAAACCTGGAAAATAAACAATTGTCAATAAGTTTGTTTCATAATAGGTATCGTTGTCTTAATTATAGATGATTTCAAGAAAGTTTGTTAAAAGGAATGGTAATTGGTAATGGATTAATCATTCCCGGTATTCTAGCGACATCTATTGGTGAAAAACTGAATTGTTGTAAACTGTTTGTAAATGAATGTAAAATAATGCGATGTTATATATTATTGTAATTTCTTATAACATATTATTACTGTAAATTAAAGTTCTTTCTATTACCAGTTGTATTTAGTAATTGATTTGTTTTATTCATATTTTCAATATTCCTATCACGTGCCTCCAGGCAGGATAAATGTGCTGTGATCGTTTCCTTATATGGTGGCAAACGTTCATTAATGGCGGCAATTATAATGTATTACAAATCTTCAGGATATTTCTAATAAATGCCGTCATATAGCTCGAAGCTTTTTGAATCGTCTGTTTTATAGACTTAGAATCTATGGCAGTGATTCTCAAATCGCGCAAATTTCCAAGTGCTCGGCAGAATATTGCAAATTTTTAAGAATGAAATAAAAATGTTTTTTTTTTTTCCTTTCAATTGACATGTGTTATTTATTCAAACGAGTACTAAGTTATTCGAACATAAAATACTATGAAGTTATTTAGACCTAACTTTTTTTATAAATGCTTTTATTAAGTATTTCTTATGGAATATCCGATACATGAAAACGTCACTGAGAACGTAAACTAAAGGAAAGTGAACCGATAAAGTTTGGAAACCTCTGATTTTATTCTTTCGTAATTAAAATCCTTGTTTTAATATTTCTTAGATGTATAATAGTTACTTTTTTAACAGTCTGTGATGATTGATGTGCCAGGACTCAAATACTAGGAGACAATTACGACGGATCTGAGTAGGAGACAAAGCCAACTAAAAATATTGGCGTGGGCGCGAGAACTTAAAATTTAACAATAGTCCTACGGCAAGACATATTAATAGAAGACAGTAATAACTCTTGTAAAATAATAATTTGCCATAAACATCCTTTTTTTTACACAACTTTCACATCAGTTCGATTTGCTCCCAGGCCTGTAGTTCAAGATGGCTTTGTCGGAAAATAAGGTTATCACTAGAATTGGCCGTCTTTAACTGCCAAAAAGAAATTCTATTTGATGGAGAATCTGATATACTAACGGGGAACTAATAGGATACCTGAACAGCTTGCGATGCTCTGAAATTGTAGATACTACATTATCTAAAGCCTTCCAAAACCCATAAATTACATGTAGTTTTAGAATTAGAATTGAGCGCTTTTTTTTAATTTTTAAATTTAACTTTATTTTTTTACTAAAAGTGGTGAATTGTAATTCCATATTATAATCAAAAGGAAAATAATCATATATTTGAATAAAACTCTTGATTTTTGATAGCTATGTTTAAAATATTTTGAGATACTTACATCTTGGTTACGATAGATGTTTCGGTGATTGGGAGCTCCCAGGAAAGCACCACCTGGAGCAGCTACAGCAACAGCCACAAGGGCCAAAAGAACAGCGACCTAAAAGAAAAGACCATATTCAAACTACAAAAACTAAAATATAAACGGGAGAGTTCTTTAAGATCAATTGGTTTAGAGAAAAGGGAAATTCTAAAGTGTCTGTTATGAAATAATTATCAGCTAGAGTTACAATTGTTTAACAGATGCAATTGACACAATATTAGTTGTTTTTTTTTAATATTAAGAAAAATAAAAAGCAGATATTATAATTACGCATTGCTGACTAAATGATTGAATGAACTGCTGTTGAAACAATACTATTGAATTTTACAGAAATGAACTATTTCTTTTGTGCATCCATTATTCTTTTAAAGATCTTTTTGAATTATTTAAAGTTTAATAAATTAAACTGAAAAAATTGAGATTTTAAGTTTTTACTTTTAAAGAAATAAAACTAGACAAACTTGGGTTTTTCAGTAAGTAATAATAAATAAATCGTAAACAGTATGAATGTATTTACTAACTGTAAAAGTGACATATAGCAGAATAATACAGTAGATTGCTTATCCAATTTGGTTCCTCAAAACCGGGTGAAAATAATCAACTTACCTGAAAAGACATGTTTGTGTAAGCCTAAGTGAGAGAAGTACTTGGACTGATGATTTGTCTTCTGCAACGGCTGTTTTATATACTGGAGTCTCCATTCAAGAAAACCTTAGTGCCATTCTCCGATGAGCTTCAAGGTAGAAGATGCTCGAAACAGTAGAAGCGTATCGAATGCTGATTGGTGAAATATGACATTTTGGTTAGAAAGTAACTGGTACAATTGTCAAGTGCATTACAAAAAAAAAAGGCTTGTCCTCGAAAAATAACTTTCTCTTTCATAAGTAATAGTTATCGTCAATTATCTCTTTTCGATGCGACCTCTAGCGGAAAGAGAAAGTGAATCGAGAGGTCACAATAGTCCCAAATCAATCTGAAGCCTTTACAGACTCGGAACTTAAAGTCTCAATAGGTTTTCTATAGTAATTTTCTTTAATATAAGAAGAGGAGTTGATCAGAAAGAAGAATCGAGGAACAACTTATATTTCTTTAAGGTAATTTTCTTAAATATTTTTTAATTTAAATATTATAATTTGAGTATTTTTAATTTGAAAATTTTTAGTTTTCATTCTGAAAATCAGAATATTTACAAAAGTAGTTTAACTTAAAACTGCATAACAACAAGTTGCGAAAAAAAAAAAAAATATATTTTTATTTAAAAAAAAAAAAAAAAAAAAAAAAAACCTTTTTTTTTTGAAGTTGTAAAAATAATATCAATGGAAAGTTTAAGTTTTTCTTTTTTTTTTAATTACTTTAAATTATTCTGTAGGGTTTTTTTTTTGCTTTTTTTTTTATTTCCGCAAAAGATTAATTAAATCCGCAAGTGTTTACTGAGTTGTTTAAATCCAATTAATTTTAATAATATGACTTGTGTTAAAAGAGAATTAATCAGCTGACTTTTATCCATCCTTTGGGTAAAACATAGAAATCCATTGCTTCAGTTTTAGTGCTTTTCTACAGTAATTTTTGTTACTTTTTAGAATTAATTTCTCAACCAGGAAATGTTACCTTGTGTACATTACTGCTAATCAGGTAAATTAAATTAGACACAAACTAAATTAATAGTTCTTATTTTTTAATAATCTTGGATATTGAACTTTTTTTTTCCTCACCATGTTCTTGGAAGCGTTTCCACTAACAATGTTTTAGGAATTGGTGTTTTACGAATGTTGAGCTTCCCAGGAAAGCTGCCGTTTCGTGTTTATTGTTTGGGATCAAGCTTTCTACCAATAATTTGGTAAATAGATTAGATTACAAATTATTCGTCAAACGTTAAAAAAATACATCTGAATCAATGGTTTTTTTAGGCAAGAGTAATCACCTACATCGATTCCTGAATTCAAAAAAACCTAATATAAAAACTTAATAAAAAAAAAGTGTTGGCAATATGAGAATATACACTGTAGGTAGTTCGTTATCTTATTCATATTGATGTACATACTTTGTAGAATTTCAATGCACTATATAAAAAATAAATATACCCTGAGTGATGTATTTCAGTCGAATACTCGTTTAATTAGTTAATGAGAATTCGAAAATAAAAAAAGTTGTTACATGTAAATTTGATGGAGTCGAAGAGAGGATAGGCTATACATTAATTTTTCAGCAAGGTCACTTTTTTGAAAGTTTTTAAGGTTGTTGATGAGTTTTAATGAACAGTTTTTTTTTTTTTTTAATAGTAATCACATGTTGAGAATTTGATATTAAAAGTTAGGCCACATTAGAGGCTTCATCAGCAGAATAATTGGCTAAATATATGAGCGTTCTAGTTTAAATATAGACAAAGGGGACTTCAGTTGATATATGATTCCAAAAATTAGCGCAATGGGAACGTAGATGTCGGAACGATGAAACCGAAACGATATTTTATAAAAGACTTAATTAACGCTCCAAGAACGTCTTTTTACAGATATTTCAGTTTAATTCTTAACGAGAAATATTTTTAATCGTAACAGGACTGAAAGCACAAGTAGACAGAAGTATTTCATCTTAACAATGCGTTTTGTAATTTCTTTTCCAATTTTTACTATTTTTTGATAATTTCTTGCATACATATTTCTTTTTTTTTCCTTTTTTTCAAAAAAAAAAAAAAAAAATAGTTAAATATATTTTTGATTAATACTATTATTACTATTTTAAAACAAGTGCAGTTCTAATATATTGTATAATCTATCAGTTTGTTTGTTTGTTTTTAATCAATTTTAACCATTGAATTAGGAATTCTAAATAACGTTCATTATATAATCAGTTTTTTATTTGTAGCCTAAGGATGTTTGAATGTAATGATAAAAGATAAAGATTAAAATCACCAAGGGATAAAACAACAACATTAAACTCAAAGATGTGATTGGAAAAATTAGTATTTTTTTTTACTCTTTTAAATTTCATTTTATTCGTAGTTTCTGCTATTCCCGTTAGGGCGGCGCTCCTTTCAACAACGGCTTTGGGTCAATGCTGTCTCTCATTGTCCGCAATAATTCGGAGCTATTTATTTAATTTCGCATTCACATTTCCTTCGCAGATCTGCGCAAAGGAATTTGTGTTCCATGTTTATTAAGTGATCGATGATATTAACACAAGAAGATCCTCAAAGAACTTAAAGACTACTTTCCTTATTTTCTGAAGTTGTGAAAGCAAAAAGATAAAATCCCCATTTATCTTCAAATTACAATAATTGCTAAATACAAACAGCACAGTTTTGCTTTTTTTCTGAAATAAATATATATCCGCATTAATTAATAAAATTGTCTAAATGTCATTAAATTTTATCTTATTTAGCCACCCGCAAATGAATGGATTAACTAAAAGGAGTAATTCAGTAGTTATGTAGATTCGAAGGTTTTTCTACAGGAATTGTTAGAGCTTGCGCTAATTTTCCAAGAAGACTCATAGGGAAAAAGATTTCAAATAACAATTATATCGACTCTAATCCTTAAATGTACTTGAAGAATCGTCCAATGGTTTCAAAGGTATTAAAAAGGAAGAAACTTACACACACACACATACATTGATTGGATTTGTTTGTCCATCCCCTCAACCCCCTCCGTTTACACCCTTAGATCTCGATATCGAAAATTTGATCAAATAGAATCTTTTCAATTTTGATGAAGAACACTCATATCAAATTTCGTGTTTCACCTCAAGCGGTTTTGGAGATATGCATACCTTTTAAAACAGGTTGTCCCTCCCTCGTTTACTTTTCGATATTGACAAAGAACACTCAAGTCAAATTTCCAACTAAAGCGCTTAATTATAAAATTAATATCGGAAATAAGATTTCCAACTCCTTTCCATCCTTCTTCACACCTCTGTCCACCACTTCAAATCTTTCCCAGTTCATAAACAATCACGTGATCATTACAAATCTACATCTATCCTTCAACAATGTTTGCCCATCCCTTCCACCCCATCCCGTTTACACCTCTTAGACTCGATATCGAAAAAGCATCTTTTCAATTTTGACACAGAACACTTATGACAACTTTCGTGTTTCACCTCAAGCGGTTTTGGAGATATGCAACCCTTCAAGAAAGATTCTCTTCCCCAGTTTACACCTATTAGAATCCGTAAATCGAAAATTCGTCTACTACGTATCGTTTCGATTAAGACAAGGAACAGGTGAGAATGCAGAAAAAAATTAAGCATAAAAATATTTTAATTCTAGCATTTGCCACCAGATTAGCATGTGGCGCTCTTTTGCATAACAATATTTTAGTTCCAGTTGTTTCCACCAGATGCATATGTGGCGCTATTTCAGGGATTAACCTTAGGGTGGTTAATCGAAATACCAATAGCTTACTTTTTCCAAGTACAACCTAAGGAACCTTTCAGCCAAATTTCAGGTTCTTATTTGGAAAGTAGGAGAATTACATATGAGTCAGTGAGGGCTTTGGAATTTATAATTATATATAGAGGAATTTATATATATAGAGAGACGATGAACTTAAGCCATAATTATATAACAGTTTCCGTTCGGAAGGTAGAGCTTGACTGTACGTAAGCAATTAATTGGATTTAAACAATTTAAAAAAATAATTTAGATTTAATTAATTTTTTAAGAAAAAATTTGTATAGTTTCTATTCAGCAGATATTATAATTTTTTTAAAAAAACGAAGATTTGTTGTTTGTATTATTTTTATGATTTTATAAAAAAAAAGAAAATAACAAAAAATTCGAAAGAATTTAAAGTCTACATTGACTAATATCATAACTTCATATTAAGTCTCTTCATAATATTTTAATAAACATCAATATACGTTAATACATATTTAATAACACAGTTTCGGAAGGCATTCCCTCTTCCTTTTTCAAGTGTTAAAATATAACAAAAGACAAATAAACAATTAGGAGATACAATGTAAGCTTCCTTATAAACAAACTGTGTTAATGTAAACTATCAATTATTAGTATAAAACTTTACATCACTAATACAATTCTTCAAAATTCAAGTGTTCAGTTAATGGTATTGCCGTTAATTATTGATGTATATTATCATTACATATATATATATTTCCAATTTTGTGTTTGTATGTATTCCTCAGTGTGTAAGACTCAGTTCTACTGTAGTGTAAATGTTGTGGTGTCGGGTAATTCAAGTTATAAACGAAACTTTCCTGCAGAGTTTCTTCTTATACTCACATTTTCTGGCATGCCACCTCATCAGCTGTGACTGAAGAAAGAATCAATTCTGATTCTTCTTCGCTAATTTCAATTCAAAGAAACAACTCTGTAATGCCATAGGATTGGTCGTAAGGAATGTCATGCAATTTAATCAAGACAGAAATTCTTTCTGAAAGCAATAGAGATAATACCGTCACTATTCTCAGGATCGATTTTCAACGGAGTGATGTCAATGGAATTACCTAAACAGTTAAATTTTTAAGAATTGTATTATTGATGTAAAGTTTTATACTAATAAAAAAAAACCATGTGCCAGTCTCCGCTGGCCGCAAATGGATTTTCTGTAGGCATCAAATTAATCGCCTAAAAATTTATAAACACATTAAAAGAGGACCTAGTGTTTATTAGTGCAATGCGCCATCTCCAAACAGCTGTTTCACTGTAATACGCAGATCATCAGTGGAGAGCAGACGCTATAAACCCCTAGGTCCCATTACGGAGGTAGATATTAGTTAGAGAGAGAACAAGAGTGAAACCTCCAAGCATAAAAACAAGTAATAAAAAAAAAAAAAATTATACTAATAATTGGTATGTGGCAGTTTACATTAACAAAGTTTATTTGTAAGGAAGCTTACATATATTTCATTTAATTCCTAATTGTTTAATTGTCTTTTCCTTTTTTAAGTGTTAAAAATGTAACAAACGAGGGAATTTCTTCCGAAAATTTGCTATTAAAATCTACTTTCACTGTTTATATTCAGAAATGTTTATTGTTAGTATTCAGCAGACATTATAATTTAAAAGTAAATTATAATATCTGATGAGGTATCGCAATTGAATCACGGCAGAAGTTCTTTCTGAAAGCAACAGAGATGATATCGTCACTATTCCCATGATCGATTTTGAACCGAGTGATATCAATTTGCTATTCAAGTTGAAGTAATTTAAAAGTAAATTATAATATCTGATGAGGTTTTTTTTTTTTTAATTTTTTTTTTAATGGTGGTGGTTTTCGAGATTTAAAAAAAAATTAAGAAAAAACATTTGAAGGAAAATACGCTTTAAATTCACTGAAGGACTTTTTGTCATTGATTCTTGATGTAATTTTAAAATAGTTCATATATATTATGAATTACTGGAAATGTATAAGTGAGAATATAAACTAAATGTAACGTTTTTGTAGACTCAGGTTTTGTTTTTGTAACTTTTCTTTAACTGAAGAGTCTTTTACAGCATTGGGAAACTTTTAATGTTTTATTTTCTACTTAATAGTAAATAAATTAATACTTAATAGTAAATGGTAGGTCCCCGCTTTTCGGTAATTTTCATTTACATTCCTGTTTATTATGTTCGGCGCTTGTCCCGTACTTTCGGCGTCTTTCGGCATAACAAGCTGAGCAGCTCAGTCAAAGTTACATGCGTTGACATTTTATTATAATATTAAGACTAAACTATAAATAACGACTAAAATATCTTATCGGTGTGTTTATTTCACTCTTGTATTATTTTTTAGACATTGTTCTACTATGCACTTAGCATATCAGTGAGTAAACATATTTTCTGGCTTTTATTTAAAAACATCTCATAAAAAGACTATGTTCCGTTTTTCTTAACTATTACATCGTATGCGTAGGATCTTATTGTTGAACAAAACTGAGTCCATTTCTGTATCAGTAATGTAATTTATATCTAAATGTTATTCTTTTGTTGAATAAGTATTAAGCCGAACCCTGTCTTTTCTCTTTTTTTTTTCTTTGTGCATTTAAATTGCCTGATTTATTTTTCTTTCAGATCCTGGCAGAGATTCTGATCAGGATTTCGAGTTGACAGCAAACGAAATAAAAACCACGTTGGACTATTTTTTGCTGCTCTCCTTCCCGTTAGTCAGCCTTGACTTTCACACGAAGGCCTCCTGTCTTTTAATGGCTGCGGCGGTAATTCGTTCCTCCCACAGTACCGCTACGCAAGGCCGCTTTCACTACCAGTCTTCAGACGTACGCGAGGTCACTGAGATCTTGTTATAGCACCTGAATTGTTCTCCCGACGGCGCTGGCTTTGTATAGACGGGGAGTTTGCTCCCTGCATTAATAGAGGTCGCTGCTTGAAGGGTGGGGCCTTATTGGCTGAATTATAGCGGATCTGGCTAATCTGATGCTGTCTCTAAATGGATACAGCGGTTAACGGTTTTGTAGATTTTAGGGAACTTTTCCTAAGAAGTTTGTAGATGATTCGTGGGCGGATGTAAATTAAAAAAAAAAATCTGAGGTTACATTGAGTGACTCATATTCAACGAATGGGGAAGTTATTGTCTTTGCAACTCTATTAAATTAAAGCGTGTGGTTTTAAAATTCGTTTCAATTTTAATGATTTTTCTTTTTTTTTAGCCAAACTTAATTTGAACTCTAAATGCCTTAGATAAAACGAGAGATTGCTGTGGTGGACAGACGAAACTACGGATTTGTAGTATTTATGCTCTAATACCAGAGATGGGCTGCTGCTCTGATATTTTCAACCCTTCAAGTCCCAAAATAAGTGAATAGCATATCTAAACATTGCAATTTCTTAGGTTCATCAGTACCTCATAGCCATTGCACAGATTTAACATAATGCGCCTAAGAAGTAGTCGTTTTCTGAAAATAGCAGCGCTTTGTATTCATTCTCTTCGGTATTCTTCAAGTTCAAACCACAGAAGAAATAAAAATACTATTGATAAAATGCAATCCTAAAGAATAAATAGATATTCCGAGAAATTGAAAAAAAAAAAAAATTATCGAGCTTTTCCTTTTCAGAAAAAAATATTTGGATTTTTATTAACATCTCTTGATTTTTAGCTTATTTTCTTACGAATCCTAAGAATAGATAGATAGATAGATATCCTGAGAAAATTGCCAAAAAGAAAAAATAATTCTTGCTTTCCTTTTTCAAGAGAACATAGTCGACTTTTATAAAGATTTAACATTTTAACTTACTTTTCTATGGAAGTGAGGCTTATTAAATCATTCAGTCTGTACTTATGTGTGTGTCCCTCTAATTTCGTTTGAAGAGTTGGATGGATCTTCTTGAAACTTGATTTGTATATTTAAGACGATCTAACTTTTTATAGTTTCTCGTCAAGTGGATCCCAGTCCATAGAAGACATGTTCAGTCAACACTATGTAATGGATCTTTGAACGTACACCTAGTTTATTTACACATCAAATTTCTCATTAGCAGCCCCTAGGTTACAGGTTGCCTGTAAAACATAGAGGACTGCTCTTGCTTTTATGCTTGCTGGATGTCACACTCTGTAGTGGCCAAACGGTTAGAGATATTAGAATGAAACCTTCACCATTGTCTTCGGCATCAAAAAGTAGGTGATCACGTCCAAAAAATCAGACCTCTAGGACCACTTTCTGACCGGAAGTTGGGGGTCAAAAGTGGTCGCGTTCGATAAAATTTTGTTTATAAAATTGTGCATATTATGGGCCGCTTTGCTTTTGACACTGTCTAAAAGCATTAATTATCTTGTTGGTTTTTTTTCATTTGTTTTCTTTTCGGAAAAAATAGTAAGTTGAAATTTATAATTTAAAGTTTTTATTACTATCTATTTTTTTTAGCCTGTTTTCTTAGGAAATTGAGGCTGAGCAAATCAGTTAGTCTCTGTGTGTGTGTCTTTCTTAAGAACTTGTAAAGTTCTGTTATTTTTTTCGTCTTCATCATATTTTGTCTTGATTTTTTTTTAATAATTAATATTTTCCAATGAAATCCCAGACAACATTCAAGAGCCATTTTCCCTTCCCTCCGTTGGAAGCCATAACCTACATTTGCTCTCCGGACACCAAAGACAATAAAAAAAACCGAGAGATACTTTTGTAGGAGAATTAGAGCACACTTAATCAATCCAAGGACCTTTGCCTCAAGCGAATAACGTTCCAACGACAAAGAAATCATTTACAACAATTGAAAGCAAAAGACCAGACAAATAATAGCGCTTTTATTAAAGCACGCTGTCCAATTCCAAAAATTTCTTTTATTCATTCATTCATTTATTTATTTATTTATTTATTTATTTAAATTATTTATGTAATTAGAACATTATCACGTTATTGAAAGAACTGAGAGTTTACTTTCCTTTTTCGTTTCTTTGAATTTTAAAAGAAAAATCTCAATATTTGTATTTTTTAAATTATATTTTTAAAATTTACTTAAAAACCACATATGTTAAAATCTGTTGTAAAACGGTGGTTAACAATGACGTCATCTTTATTTTTATTCTCTATATTCTCCATATGCTGCTGATTTCTTTTTCCTCTTCTAATATTTTTTATTTCTTTTTAGTAGTTTTTTTTTTTTTTCATCTCCATTTTAAAATTTATCCAAATTGAAAGATAGATTTTGTTTTTCGTCATCCTTTCGCCCTAATTTCTGACCCGCACGGAAAAAAAATTAAAAAGAAAATTGAAGTAAGATGCATCTTTAAATAAGCATGCTATGTTTCAAGAAGATTCATCTAGCTGCTCAAAAATTATTAGGAAGTAACACAATGTTAACTAACTTGATAGCTTCATTTACCCTATTCAGAATTTCAATAATTTCTTCTTCTCAATTTTACAAAAATTTCAATACTTTAATATAAAGAATATATTGGGTTTTTTCCTACGTAAATCAGTCTAAAAGGCTATTAAGAAGGTTCGTTAGTCTCTCTTAAATCTATGTAAATGCATTTCAAAACGCAGCTGTAAATGCTTGACAGTTTCTCGCTGATATCTTTTGTCAATATAATATATATCTTTACAATTGATCCCTAGTGAACCTTCGTTGAAACTCACTTTCTTCTAAGGAAATATAATATTTTGAATTGTCCTACTTTCCTCATGGTCATTTGTCTATACTTTTTTTTTTACTTTCTCGTTCCATATCAATTCTCTCCAAGGACAAAACAGCAAATTAAAATTCTTTTAATATTATTTTTCATAAACCTGTTCATTATGAAATGTTCAAATGAAAGTTTTTGATAAAATAAAAATTAAATAAAAATAAATGAATGTTATTATTAATACAGAGACGAAAATTCTAAAACTATTTTTTTTTTTCTTCATGTAATCGTTATTTACGAAAAATCAATTATTATAATTTTTTTTTGTTTTTATTTTTTTATGTATTTAGTTATATATTTTACATATTATCATTTAAAGTTTGGATCCTGATTTGTTTTAATTTATTGCAAGAATAAATTTTTACCCTAACTTTTTTCTATATGATTTGACATAAAAACATTGTTTTTATGTATAATCATTTCTTATAAACAACCCTTTCTTTACATTTACTTTTTACATATTTTATTTGTTTGTAGGTAATCGTTTTTTAATTATGATCCCTTTTTACAAATAATCCATTGGATTTCTATTTCCTGAAGTTGAAAGATTTTTTTGACAATTGTTTTTATTGAATGCCCTTTTTTGGGGAAAGATTTGGGAAGAAACATAAGTCGTTAGTGATCAACATAATACAAAAACTACTTATCATCCGGTGATGAAGTTTAACGTTATATTTAGAGCCTTGAACTTAAAACTTTCACTTTTCATTCGTTTAAAACGAGTCTAAAAGCATCAGAAAATTATTATTTCTTTTATTTTGAAAACTCATGAAAGAAAAAAAACCTTGAAATAATTTTGAATTAAAATTGAAACTATCAAAATTTATTTTGTTTATGTTATTTTTTTCCAAGCAGTTTTGCTGGAATAGTTTTTGCCCGTTTTTCTTTTTCTTTAAGTGTATACGGGTAAAAATGAGATAAGTGGCTAAATCTAATTCACGACATTTATAACCCGGAAAAATTGTTTATTTTTGAAATTAAATGTTTAAAACATTTATAATATCTCCTTATTAATCATATCAAATATGTTTAAGATAAAAAAAAATAAAAATTAGGCATTAAAATTTCAAGGCAGAATATGAAAAGTCATATTTCCTGCCGGGAGAAAATTCCATGTTCGCACCTTCAATTCACTCCCAAATGAGGAAAAATGAGAAATTCAATTTTAGTGCGAATTATAAAATGATACCAGGGTAGGATTAGTACGAGCGAAACTTCAAATAATGTGAGTATTTTTTCTTTTAAACTCTCAAAGAATTTCAAGACATTTTTTCAGCTGTAGAAGTCGAAAAGTAAACATATTGTGTCAACTGACATCCTAATATCAACTGAAAGAATTGAGTTTGCTGAAATTCTGGATTAACTTCTCTGCACTTACCAGTGTATGTT
Organism: Thereuonema tuberculata; assembly: GCA_023159025.1. Lineage (NCBI taxonomy): Eukaryota > Metazoa > Arthropoda > Chilopoda > Scutigeromorpha > Scutigeridae > Thereuonema > Thereuonema tuberculata. Next base: position 49,047,643 of record JAFIDM010010028.1, on the reverse strand, counting down.
TGAAGAAGATTCAAGAAAGAGGAAAGTCAACGCTGGTAAAATATTTTAAAGTATAATAACGGTGTTTTCATCTGAATAGGCTTATCTTCAGATACGAAATTGATAATTTTACTTATAGTGAAAATTGATAGCAACATTTGCAGTTGTCATTTCAAGTTAATTTGAATTCAGCTGAAATACAAAAATGAGACTGTTCATAAACTATTGTTGATAGAGACATTACAATTGCTATTGTTTAAACTATGAGCACAGATGAAGTGATGTTCTAATTGTTTTGGAAAAATGAGAATGGAGAGGACAGTAGTTGTATTGTGATGTTGCAGTTGGGATAGTGGGATTCTATCGTCAAGGATGATTCAAAGATGGAGCAAGAGCTGTTGCTTCTGCAGGACTTTTTGAAGATATACTTCAAAGGAAAATACTTTAAAGGATTGAAGTATTCATTTCCCAAATCGAATTATCGTGATATTAATGCTCACTGAGTGAAAGTAATTTAAGCATTAATGTTTTAAGTTTAAGTCACAGGACTTTGGGAAAGATGTTGCGTCATGTTCTTGGAACTCAGCCATCGAACGACTAGCGCCATATTTACTGTACGAGTCATATTCTTCGGATTGAACGATTAAGAGATGTCTAAGGAATATCTGTGAAACGATAATTTACAGTGGATCGGATACGATTAAAGAAGAATTAAAGTAAGTTAGTTTAGTCTTTTTATTCATAACAAAGACGTATTCTTCAGAAGACATCGAAGTTAAATCAAGTTTAGAAATTTGGATGTGTCAGTATAATCTATTCAGACTATTGAAAGTTCAAGTGTTATGCTAAAGATAAACGAATTGCATCGAGGGAATAACTGTAATGTTAAATTGTGAACTTTAATTATGATGGACTAAAGAACATTTGATCCGCAACCCTAAAGGGAATAAGACTTTGTGAACTCTTAGTGAACAAGTTATTTGTTAAAAGTACAGAAATATTTTCAAGGAAGAAATTGTTAATGTTTTTTTTAGAATGAAATATATTAAGCAATTTTTCTTATGATTCCCCAAACGGATACTGATTTAATTTAATTTATTTTGAATTATATTAATTTGATTTAATTCGAGAAATTATCAGTGCAACATAGATAGTGACTCCATCGAACACTTGATCTTCATATAGGCTTTTATCTCTGTTAATAAAGGCGATATATATATATTGATATCTCCGCTTTTTCAGATATTCAGTAATTTTTTAACCTACTTTGCAAATAGGAGAGATCATTCAGTCGGTTTGCGCCTCTCCCCCTCCTTCACCCACCCACTAATAACAATTGAATCACTGGAAGCATCTTCTTGAAACTTGGTATGCATATTAGAGGACTAGCTACAACATGATAGCTCAGGTGCGAGAACCTTTTGTTTACTCAGGTGCAGCCATGTATTTCTTCACTTTATTAAAAATATGTTCTTCTTTGTGGGTTTCAATCGATAACCGAAAGCCGAAAATTTTAACAATATCTGCAGGCTCTCTAATTGCTTTCGGAGAAGTTACTTAAAATATCCCAATATTAGGTCTATGCGATAGCGGAAGATGAGGATCCTGGCATTTCCTCGCCAGTCGGACTAACAAGATGGTATTTCTGATGCCCGCCAGCCTTTAGACCTCTCGAAAGAAAGACGATACGCATTCTACTGAGAACTTCTGCAGAAACAAGACCTACAAATTCCAGATCAAAACTCTCTTCAATTTGAGATCTTATAGCAGTGTTGGGTAGTAACGCATTAAGAAGTAATGGAACAGATTACAATTAATGTGTAATCCCAAGTATGTTTTTCACAATATAATTGAATTAATCTGTAATGCATTACATTGCAGACGATGTAATTCAATTATATAATGTCATTTAAGAGTAAATGAATTATTTGGTAATTGGCAATTTATAATTACCCACTAATATCTTGTACAGGTTTTCGTGTTCCAAAAGCTATTTCTAGAGAATCCTGACAGGTAATGTAGCAGACATAGATCGAAGTGTTGTGTAGAATGTTCTAGAATTTTCTAGAATGTTCCAGAATGTTGTAGAATTATCTAGAATGTTCCAGAATGTACGAAATTGATTTGATATTGTTTACATTTTTCACATTCTCTAACCGAAGTACACATCCAGTATGTATTTGCTTCATAAGTATTAGTTCGTTCAAATCCCATTACTTGAGGTGAGGAAGGAGACAACGATTCATTTCATTCAAGTACTATGACGGGGGGGTGTTCATACAACATTTACAATCTCCAAACATTACGTACAAACATTTTAAATCCGAGGGGTGGAACAATTCGGAAGTTCATAAGTTCAAATAACCCAAACAAAATGTAAGAATATAATGGTTGCTGATTTACGAACATTTTATTGTTTACCATAAATTATTGGTTAATTATCAACATGTACTTCACCAACAACCATTACAATTACAATGGTTAACAACAAAATGTCATTACAATTACAATGGTTATCCACAAAATGTCATTACAATTACAATGGTTAACAAAAAAATGTCATTACAATTATAGTATAATTTTAAACTGATAGTTCACCATTACAATTAATTAGTTCATTACAATGAACCATAACTGTAGGTTCATAATTACCATTACAATTTAATGCATTACCGATTAATTCAATTACGATTTTGCTTAACTCTGTGACTTATAATAAGTTATCAATGACTTGACTTATTTTGATGTACTTATTTTTTTTTCTATATGTTACGCACATAACAAAAAAAAAAAATCTGAAATATCTTACAAAAGTCTTTTTGAAGCAGTGATATATGAATTAGCAGAGAGACTATGTAGATATCACCACGACATAAAAGTCAATGATGTTGACATGGTTGAATCCTCCGAAAAGCATGACTCCAAGATTAAGTTTAATGGAAAGGCGATAAGTTCGTCTGTGCTCCGTTAGATGGCGACAGAGCTTTGTCTAATTCCAAGAGGAAGAGAATCCACAATATGGGAATTGACGTGGTTTTCTACAGATGGAGGTAACATTTAGCTCAAATAATTAATGTATTTATTTATCGGCAGCTTTTGCAACTTATAAGAATTTCAATAACTATTATTTTGACTAATAATAGTTATTAGTAAATGATTAGAGTCTCCACTTTTTTAGCCCACCTAAAGGAAAGTTAGAGCTTCCAAAATCACTATAACTACAAACCTTTCTGAAGATGGAATCTTCCAAATATCTGAAGACAAGAGTATGCACACGAAGCTTGGCAGATGAGAATGCACAAGAGTAAAATTAATTCACAACGTGACAGAAGAACGGAGTGGCCCATTCAGTAATAGCGCATCTCTGAACAGAAGTACGAATTATTCCTTAGGAAACAGAGGGCGAGATTATTTATAGAAGAAGTCTGCATTGGAGAATAACGAAATCATCGGAAGAACGAGCGAAGAGAGCTAACGAGAATCCCCGGATGATTGAAGCCCGAACTCGGCCAGATACAAGAAGACCGGCTCCTAAGAAGGACAGAATAGTTATCTGCATAAGAATGGTATTTCACCGTTATTTAAGAAGATAGACGTTATTAGAAAGATTAGAAATAGGAATTATCAGATATAATTCTATTTCGAGATATGGGAAGATTGAAGTAATCGTATTAACGTTAGCAGACGATAGGAAGTAATACTACGTCAGAACGAGGCCGCATTGAATGCTGGGAGGAGAAGAGAACCCGCCACATTCAAAGCCATATGATTAAGCAGTCATGGGACTCGAGAAGACATCTTGAAGAAACCCCTTTACAACGAAGTGAATGGGAAGGATTGTTCTCAAGACATCGCAGATTCACACAGGTAAATAAAGCCATTCTACAGGATACTCACCGAGTTCGAAAAGCCATTAGACGAATTACTGTAAGTACGTTTTTCAATTCTATCTTTTGAGGGAAGAGTACGCCTCAAATTATTGTGCTACGGGAATTGATAAAACATGGAATTAACTACTACGGAAATTTTGTGTGTGCTACGTGAAAGTAAAATTAATACAGTAAACATATTATTGAATTAATGAAAGGAATATTAATGAAAGGAATTCATGAAAGGAAGAGTCAGAAGTAGTGAATCTAAGTGATTTATTCCAGAAATTAGTGAATGCGGAAAGCATTGAAATTAAGTGCAACGAAAATTAAGTGCGTGAAATTAATTCAACAAAGTAGTGAATTAGTGGAAGTGAACATTAAGATTAAATATTTCATCAAGTGGGATTTATTTAGAAGATATTAATTATTATTTTGGAAGTATTTATCGAGTTGATAAATTACGATAAAGTGAAAATTAATGAGATGGAATTTCGTGAGTGGAATTTTGAAGAGGCCTGCAGGAAGCAGATTATAACTGAAGGACTAGAACTATATTGTGGTAATACTAAATCATTGTTTCATATTGAAACTATCTATTTGTACTTATCATTTCTGTAATTAATTATTACAGTAAATCTTTTAAATTTAAATACCATGTTGTTTGTTGTCGCATAAAACAAAACAAACAAAAAAGTTATCGGCGTGCATCAAATGCTCTTTCACTTTCAATAGATCTTTTAATATATGGAAAAAAAATACAATATTCCGGCTGTATTTCAATGCCAGCCTTCAACAGGCGATTTCAAATCCTATTTACATTCTGTGGGAGTAAAATAGGAAGCTTAAGAAACAATAAACTCTTTTACAATTGGATAGCTACTAATCTATTACATATTCGTTTACAATTTCTAAAGTATAACGACTTGTGTATATTATATATTTATAAATCATGCATGTTTCTATTACAAGTCGTGTATGTGCTTGAAATCTTCTGATGAAGGCTAGCATTAAAGTACAGCCGAAATATTCTACATTTTTTATATATAATATATTGTTTGGGCATCCTTTTGAGATCAGTGTCCAAATTTTCGAAAATATATGTCCCTTTCGAAATAAATGTCCAGATTCATGTCCAAATTTCGTTATTTTTGAAGTATCCTTTTGAAGTATCCTTTTGAAAAAACGAGATGAAGCATCCTTTCGAACTAAATATCCAAAAACTCGCGAAGAAATCCTGATTGTCATAAATTTCAAATCTTCTTTCTCCTAAGACTCAAGTCGTCAATTTCATTCAAAATCATTACAACTAATACCATTAACTTATAAAATTTCCTTTATTATAACTAATGTCTCCATATTACGATATTTCGAATGCCTAATCGGCTTTCTTTTTCAAGCTCCACAACTAAAAATAAATAAATAAATATACGACAAGATATATCGAAGGCTTAATCTGCCTTCTTTTTACAAAACATAAAATAAATAACAATCATGAATTTCTAACAATTCCAAACGTGACATGCTCCACACGACGCATTATTACAAAAATAAAAATAAAATGTCCAATTGTTCCTTTTTAAAAAATAAATTTTCTTATCTTTGAAGAAATAAATTCCTTAAATTGTCCTTCATGTGTAAATCTTTAGAATAAATAAATAAATTTCTTATCTTTGTGTATCCTTTGCGCATCCTTTTGAGATCAATGTCCAAATTTACGAAAATTTGGACATTGATCTCAAAGGATGCGCAAAGGATACACAAAGATAGGAAATTCATTTATTAAATGTAATATATTGATTTACTTATCAATGTTTATCTGCTTGAATTGTTATCTTGTGTCCCTGTGCAAATCAAAACCAAATCACTTTGAGAACAGATCTCCTTGAAATGGACTTTACACTTTTTAACGAGATTTTTTTTTTAACATTGATAATTTTGATTTTTTGTGAAATTTCTTCATATACATCCGCCTTTAAGACATTTGAGGGGGAAGATAACAAAAGCATACGAAACAAAAACAGTTGATTTTCATTGAATTCTTTCATTATTTCATTGACATTAATAGGATGAGGGTTGGGCAGTAATGCATTACAAAGTACTGGAAATCTATATTACAGTTAACGTGTGATGCATTATAAAGTAATGGAAGTACATA
>JAFIDM010010028.1:49000264-49041627 GCA_023159025.1 Thereuonema tuberculata | reverse complement strand
TACATATTACAGTTAACGTGTGATGCATTATAAAGTAATGGAAGTACGGATTACAATTAACGTGCAATACATTACTAAGCAGTTAAGAAAATGAAGAATGGGAAGGCAACGGGCCCTGATGATATTCCTGCGGAAGTGTGGAAAATCCTCGGATGACAGGATGCTACGATCCTCACCATCTTGTTCAACAATATCATTGACGAAAACGAAGTGCCAGTAACGTTGGACGACCAGCATCACAGTGCCTATCTGGAAGGGCAAATGAGATGTAACAGAATGCTCCAACTACCGACCAATCCGACTCTTGTGCCATGCGATGAAGATCTTTGAACGAGTTGTTGACGCGAGACTCCGAAACATTGTCACCATCACGCCAACCAATGTGGCTTTGTAAAAGGATGTGAAACAACGGACGCCATCCATGCAGCTCGACTGCTGTTGGAAAAGCATCGCGAGAAGAACAAGCCTGTCCATATGGCATTTCTCGACTTAGAGAAGGCTTTCGATCGTGTCCCGCACGACCTCATCTGGCACGCCCTCCGATCGCACAATGTCCCCGAAGCGTATGTTCAGTGGAACCAGTTATTCTACCGCAACGTCACCAGCGTGGTCCGATGGGCAGTAGGAACGTCTCCACCTTTTGACATCAAAGTAGGAGTGCATCAGGGATCAGCGTTATCGCCCCTACTATTCGTCCTCTGTATCGACACAGTGACATCAACCCTTCAACAACACCAATGGTCACTGTTATACGCCCACGACGTGTTCATTGCAAGTGAGCAACGTGAAGATCTTCAAAGACAAACGCAGATGTGGAACGACCGACTTAGCGAATTTGGATTCAAGCTGAATACGAAGAAAACGGAATACATGGAATGTGGAGCACAAACTGGTGGAACCGTCAGCATTAACGGAGAAGACCTAAAGAAAACGGAGCAGTTCAAATATCTCGGCTCTCTCTTCTGCAACGACGGAGACTTTTTCCCAGACGCCCGCGCTCGTGTCAACGCCGCCTGGATGAAATGGCGTCAGGTAACTGGTGTCCTTTGCGATCGTCGGATGCCTATTCGCCTTAAATCAAAAATTTATAGAACAGTGTTACGCCCAGTTGCCCTTTACGGATCCGAACTCTGACCAGCAACATCGAAACATGAACAAGTGCTCCATGTTATGGAAATGCGAATGCTAAGATGGTGTCTTGGCTTGACAAGATTCGACCATGCACTGAATGAAGATGTACGACAACAATTCGGTGTGGCATCAATCATAGAAAAAATGCGAGAAGGAAGACTCCGATGGTATGGACATGTGGTATGCAGTGATGAATATTCAGTGGCGACGACTGCCATGCGTAACGACCTCATGGCCAGCGACCACGTGGCCGGCCCAAAAAACGATGGATGGACCGTCTTAAAGAAGACGTGAAACAGATGAATGGTGGCCCCAAGACGCCTTGGATCGAGCCAAATGGAGACGGATGTGCTGAAAAGCGGACCCTGCCATATCGCGGGACTAACGCTAGAAAGAAAAAGAAGATATTACTAAGTAATAGAAGTACAGATTACAATTAACGTGTAATGCATTAAAAAGTAATGGAAGTACAGATTGCAATTAGCGTATAATGCATTACAAGGTAATCCCAAGTAGACTATAATTTGCACAATGTACTTGAATTAATCTGTAATGCGTTACATTGCAGACGATGTAATTCGGTTAGGTAATAATGTCATTGAAAAGCACAATTCAATTAATTTTTCCTAAAAAAGAAAATTTGTAGTTTATTTTCAGTAGATATTAAAATTCGAATACAAACATATGGTTTTCGTTTTTGTTATTGTCACGACTTTAAAAAGAAAAGAAAAAAAACGAAGAAAAAAGAAGTTAAAAAACAAAAACAAAAACAACTAAAGGCCCTAGTTTCCTCAAACTGTAATTTCTTTAAAGGAGAATGGGCAGATCTGCCTCACCACTGTATATAAGATATATACATAAGGAAAGATCTCCCTGAATAAAACATTTTCTTATTATTACGATTTGTTTCAATTATTAGTCCGTTCGGAGTTATATAAATCTAAATATTTGAGCGATTGGTTGTGGTGAATGTGGGTGGCAGGGAAGCCAACCACCTACAGACGGGGGATGTTTGGCTGTGGGTGGTTGGCCTCCCTGCCACCCACATTCACCACAATCAATCAATCATGCTGTGAATAAATATTATACTTAATTAATAATTCATATTATCATTTATTTCAAGTAAATAATAATTATTTACATGTAATAAATGAAAATAATATTTACTGTTACTGAAAATAAGTATTGAATGATAATTAATACATCCGGGAAGTTAGATGTTGTCACGTGTTGTTTTAGGGGCGCTCGCCATCTAACGCATCCCTAAGCAAACCACGACTACGGGACAAGGGGGGAGAGGTGTGTAAGGTGGGAGTGAGGTGTTTGGACGGGGAAAGGGGGAGGGGCCGTGGAAAGCCAGCCTAGAGACAAGTGGCCCGCGCCTTTCAGACGAAAGAGAAAGGGCAAAACTCAGGTAAAGGGTTAAAAGAAAGATTTTATTACAGAAATAAACTGATAGAATAAATACAAGATATCAAGTATATTATATGAAGTAAAGAGATAATTTACATGTTCTCTCTCAAATTGTCCGTTCGGATCTTTCCTGGGCGGCACTGGGGGGAGATCCTTCGCTGACGGGGATGAATGGCTGGGACGGTCTCGGAGGCATCCTTTGGGCACAGCGGAGGCACACTTGCGAGCACTGAATTCGATCTCCGTATCTCCGGAGATGTCGACAGCTAAGAGCGGACAGGCGGCTGGGTTGGAGACTGGCGGAATCGTATTTCTGAACGAGTCCGCGATGTCTTCTCTGGTGTCCGCCTTTCCGCATATGCACTGCCGTCGACCTTCTTTAGGGGGTGAGCTCCAATTGAAAATGAAAGCGGGCAGGTTTTCTGCGATGACCGTACACGCTTGACTCGTGAGCCCGGGTCGTCTTGCCTGCGCCTGGCCTTCTCAAACGCTGCTTGCCTCCGACGTGGATCCACTCCGAGCAGGGAAATACGCGGGTGGGGTTCTTGGCGACTGGAGCCGCTAGCCGCGGACCGTGTCGCCTTCCCCAAACCTCGCTTCCTGCTCTTGGCCGCTGCTCGTCGGATTCTCCTCGGATACTGCTCCGACACTGCTGTGATACTGCCCTGTTTACTCCCGGGGGTCGCCGTTATATTCCTGGGAGGGGTGGCGAGATATTTCTGTCCCCATCACCGCTTGTGGCAACACCACTCGTTGTTGTGTCATCAGGCCCTTTGTTTTCCCGGGTTCCCGATGCACATAACAAAAGGGAGAAAGTTGGGAGAAAGCTTTAACGGTGAACAATAGGCTTCATGGCCTGATAGCCTTTGTGGACCGTTTTGAGTAGCTTTCTCGGGCCCTTCCCGAAGTCGTTAAACCATTGTTTAAGGTTTCTTTGGTGCCAGCTTGTCGGGAAATTGCAGTCCAACAGACGCCAGGACTGAGGAACGAAGAGAGAGAAATATGGAAGGTTGGAAATGATCAGAAAAGAGAAAGAAAGAAAAGGAAAAGAAATATTAGAAAAATATTGCCAAGAAAGAAAATGGAAAGGGAAATGAGCGGAGCGCGGGGCACGAATACGTTCGTGACAATGTCAACGAGATAAGTCATATCTAAACGTATATAACTCTGAACGAACTAATAATTGAGACGAGTCTTAATAATAACATATGTTCTATGTAAGGAGATCTTTCTGTAGGAATATGTCTTATCACTATACATGGTGGGGAAATTTCCCATACAGTTGGCCCTTTCTCCTTTCTTTATACTTTTTTTTTGTAAAGACAAACATATATCAAAGACCATGAAAGACCAAAAACGAAAAGCCTATGTTTAAATTCAATTTATAATATTAACACAAGCATTATAAATGTTTCACTTTTTTATAAAGAATAAATAAATCCATAGTACTTATTTCATTTGTTTACGTCGGATTAATTATAATCGTATGAAATCAACGCAGTGAGTAGATAAAAGCACTGATGAGCCTCATAGGAAGCCCGGAGATATAGGCTCCAACGTTTCACTGACCATTGAGACTAGCTGAGATTGAGTGGTCAGTTCAATACTCGCCTGCGTTTACCCCGGGAAAGAAATCGCAATCCCATTTTTACAGAGGGCTGGGTGACACCAAGAGCCTGTCGGGAGGAGAAATAACTTAGAAAAAAGAATCACCGACATCCGCCTGGAATTGAACCGGTCTCCTCATTAGTATCTAAATCAACCCTGATATCACTGGACCACCAAAGCTAAAAGCATTAATTCCCATTACTTTGACAGGGAAACATTCACAAAAATAAAATAGAAATCCATTATTTAGTTTCCAATGTATTTCTATGGTATATTTTGTCTTCTTCTTGCGCTAATTTCTGGACAAGGAACCATTTGGAAAAGATTTCAGATAGAAAAGTTAGATCGTCCTCGAATGTGCATACTAACTTTTAAGAAGATCTATCTAGCGCTTCAGAAATTATTGGAAGCAAACACAAGAACATACATACAGACAGAGAGATCTGATAAGCCTCACTTTCCTAGAAATCAAGCTAAAAAAAACTAAAGAAATAACATTTTAATGGAAGTAGGCTTTAAGTTCTTTCTTGTTTTTAAATTAGCCACATATCAAATAATACATTACTACTTTTCCCCTCATTAAATTAATGGAACCGTAACTACGGTTTTACTACGGTTTTAAATCCGTCTCTTGGGCTATCAGCTATAGTTGTTGCAAGGTCATTTTATTTTCTTCCATTTTTTTTTTTCTTAGCGGTGAGACATACTCAGAGAACTTAACGGGCTGTTAAGAACGAAAACTTATGTTGGGGCGGATTTGTGTTCACCGTAACCTACTTATTGTCCGCTGGGCAACGCCTTACTTCCCCTTGCCCTCAAGGTCCTTCAGTATCGAAGGTTTGCTTTCTCAGAACGAAATATTAAAAAAATTGCAAAATTTACAAGACACAAAGCCATTGATTCTCAGGGAGATTGGTGTTGGGAAAAGACAGTTTTAATCTTCATCTTCTTCAATTGGGATTTCGAAGTATTTGTTTTGTAGGAAGGACGTACACTGTACATAGGGACATTGTAAAATAAAAGAACGGAAAATGAATGTTTGGTAATTGTTGGAAGTTTTAGTCGAATTTGAAATCTAAAGTATTTACCAAAATGTAAGCTGAGCTTATAACGAATACATTAAAGAATATTCGTTTGTTTATTAGTGAACTGAAAAGATTTAACGGCCGTTTCGTCCTGCATGGGACTCATCAGCCCGATCCGCCCTCACCGACAACAAACTTATGTTCTTGCCTTTCTGTGTTGGTCGTCCTGCATGGGACTCATCAGCCCGACCAACTAATGGAAGTAAATTATGGGGAAAGGATAGAAAGTAATTACACTGATATTTTAAAGTTGGACCATTTAATACAGAAATAAACATCGTACCTTATTTTAAGGAAATCAGACCAGCCGTTTTAGCGAGGATTTATTGGATCATTTTTGACGGATGAAATGGATGGACACGAAAACACAAAGTGTCTATGTTTACTGTTAGACCATAAATAGACAACAAACCGAAGTTGATTATATGGAAGTTGACGATTGGTGGATAAGTATTTTTGTAACATATACCATTGACGAGCATCCAATATCTTACTATTTCACTTGAACATTTTCTTTCTCTGTTTCTCCATTTGTCTGATTGTAGGAACATCACTTGAAAACGGCTGGAACGTTTTCTATCAAATTTGGTTTGTTGCTTAATTATGGTCCAACAGAAATTATAAGAGCAATTTGTTTTCATGTCCATCCATTTCATCCCTCAAAACTGATATTCAAAATTCCTCGCTAAAACGGCTGGACTGACTTCCTTTAAATATGATGTTTATTTATGTTGAAAATGATTCAGTTTAAAAAATATCAGCACCATTACTTTCTAACCTCCCTCCCCACAGCCCATCACTGCATGATGAGGCCCTTCGAAGGAATGGACATCAAGCTATTAGATTGAGTTATTGGACTTCAATTAGGAGTAGCGGGAGCTTTTAGTGCAGCTCAAAATTCCATTTTTAGATGAGATTAATGCCTGCTTTCTTTTATTTACTCATAATGTATTTTAATTATCACTATTTGCTATTTATGCGACCTAATAGAAAGGAAGCATACGTAAAAGTGATTGTTAGCCATCTAATAATGGTTCAGAGAAATCCTTTTTTTTTCTGATATTTTAATGAAAGACCAAGGATTTTTTATAGATTCTAAGTGATGCGGTTTCTTTTGTAATCCAGATACTTTTCTCCCAAGTGAAAATAAATAAAAAAAAAATTGCCTTTTTTTTTTTTAACTTTACTAGCAAAGTCATCAGATGAGTTTTTACATGTAAGGTTGTGGGCGTGTGGGCAATTTATTATAAAGTATTGAATCTACCGATGGATCTTCCTGAAACTTGGTATGCATCTAAGTTATTGTATTTGAAATTTTTTTTCTGTCCTTAGTCGAGAAAACATGGCCTGAAGAAGAGAGAAATTCCCATAGAACATCATGAGTAACAATGACTAACAATGGATAAAAATTTATTTTAGCTAATCCACTACTTCGGTGAATTTTAGATTCGCTTCAAATTAATCGCACCTTAATAATGAATATTATTATTTTTTTTTCTTAAATAAGGAATCTCTAACGTGAAGTAAAGATTTTTACGTGCGCTGCGCATAATTTAAGAGAAAAAAGGAGTAAGCCTGCACACCTGCTGAATGTAACTTGAATGACTAAACAATAAAACAATATATTTCAATGTACTTGAAGAAGGTTAGATTATAACTGAAACCGTGTTATACTTATTTTATTTAGTCATTAAATTTAAATCATATTTCAGCAGGTGTGCCAGCTTACTCCTTTGTTCTCTTAAAGGAATCTCTATTCATCAGATATTATAATTTAACAATAAAGCTATATTTTTTTTTATTTATTTACGACTTAAAAAAATACATATATAAGGAATTTCAAGGACTTATATTGTTTAAGACAAATAGGCTTTTTGATTTGTTTGTTTTTTTGTAATTAATACCAAATTGAATAAAATTTGTAAAACAAATTGAAATAAAAAAATTCAAGTAATTCTATTTCACATCTCAAAATTTCTAATTTTATAAATTTAAGTACTAAATTATCAAACAATAATTTGTTAAAAAGTTAATGTAATATTCAAAAAGTAAATTCACTGTAAACTATTCATTAAGATATTTGAAGATTTACTTAAAAAAAAATTACTAAAATTTTTATTGCTTTTATTTTTGTTGATTTATTTATTATTTAGAAGAATAACTTTACGGAATTTTTCCCTGAAGTGTAATTCTGCGCCATCTTGCGGCAAAATAACAAACTATGTAGTTTCACGAATTCTTCCTAGATGTCAGTAGAGGTTTGACCGCTTTCAATCTTCACAGATGAGAAATCACATGATTTTCCGTTAGGGTTTGAAATGCTCTATTTCTTTTGTTTTCTTGAGAAATTAATATCTATTCAGTCATTATTTACATTTCTTTAGTTTCTTTGAGGAATAAATTCTCTGAAATCACCGACTTGGAACCAAAAGGGAAAGTGGAAAAAATTTATATTTATTATATTATGTATATATGAATGAGACAACACAAAAACAAGTAAGTAAATAAATTCTTCTCTCTAAACTAACTGTCACTAATTCAATTTCAGTAAAATAAAGTCATATAAAATGTAATAAAATGAATTAAAATCTTTGGTAATTATTTTTTTTTTTTTTTTTTTTTACTTTTTCATCAATAAAGTAAAAAAAAAAAATAGTAAATATAAAAATATAAAAAAAGAATATAATATTTTATTCTATAGTTTTAGGATAATCTTTATCCCAATGTTTTTTTAATTAATATACTTCAGTAATATATACGTATTACAAATTTTAAAGTGAAATTACTAGCACAATATTAAAAGTATTAATTCTTATAAATTGAGTAACATTTGATTAATAAAAAAGTTTTTGAATTATAATTAATTTTTAAACAACAAAAGCAATGGACTGTAGTTCGCCAATAAGTACATCAAATAAAATAAAAGTTAACGATTGTAATAAAAATAAACTTGTAGTGTAATGTTTTATCTTGTTATAGCTTTTTTTTATATTGTTTTTATATATTTACACATATCCTGTGTCTTTATATTCTGTTTTTTTACTATATTATGCTTTATATGTTATCTTTATTATGTTTATGTTAGGTTTATTACTTGATTGTATTTTAATTGATTATATTTGATTTGTAAATACAATATTGTTAACTCAGTTTGGTTTAGATAAAATTGAAAGTTAGCGCATTTTTCATTTAATTACTCGGTAATGTCTACCTTTTAATGCAGCTTTTTTTCTTCACGGTTACCTTTTATTTTCCTTTCACTTCGTTCTATTTAATGTTTCTGATTATTTATTTATCTCTGAATAAAGGAAAAAACACGAAGTATCTGAAAGAATTTGAAGTCCACATTTCTTAATTCTTCTAGGTTTTTTTTTTTAGTAGACAGTAGAAATTTTCCATTTTCTTGAAAAGAAAAAAATTAAAGCTAAATGCACTTGTTTATATTATTGAAATCGGATTAATTTTAATTTTATTAACCAGCAAATTAATGAATTCAGAAGTAATATTCACTGTTTAAGTTAAAGAATTTTTTAATAATAGTTAGGATAAAAATCCATTGAATTCGTAATGACAGTTCCACATTGACAGTGCTGATATTTTATATGTATTAACAGAATTAATATTTGCAGAATATTAGGCTAATGTAGTAAAGAACAGTTTGGTGGCCTCCAATCATCGATTCTTTTAAATGTAAAAAATAATTTCCTTTGGAATTAAAACAAAAAAAACAATTATAAGGAAAGCCTTTTGAGTCAACCTGGGACAGTTGTTTCGAGCTTATTAGGCTCTCTTCAGCCAGAGCTATCCAATAAGCAAAAAGCAACCAGGGGAGAAGTAAGATGTTCTTAATACGGTAAGTGCTCGCAATATAGAATATTTCCTAACAATATATTTTAATGTAAAGGCTGATATGTTACCTTTCAAGAGACTTCGGAGCTAGTGAAGATTAAAATTCACTTCCCTTGTTTTTGGGAAAAAAAGACAAATCACTATTTTACAGAGGGCTGGGTAGGCTTTAGGACTCATCTGGAGATGAATAAAACGGAAAAAACATCCCTACCTCCTTGGGGGATCGAACCCAGCTCCAACGCCCCTCTGCGCCATTTGAGCTACCCATGCCCACAAAATATAAGATATCTCATTTTTGTTAAATTGATATATAATATTACTTAAAAAAAAGTCAACGAGTATTGTAACAATTGTATTTTATTATCTGTTTATTCCCTGCAGAAAATGGCACGTCCTGTAAAGACATTTTTTAAATACAAGAATATAATTTATAATAATATAATTTATCCGATAGAACTTCAGGTACATTAAAAGATTTAAATTAAAAACTATTGCTTAAAATGAGACATCTTAAAATTATTGCTATCTTGAATCAGCATTTCAAAAATGGATGAAAATAAAGTAAATCAAGCTGATTTCTATATTTACTTATTATATTCATGAACTAAATATTTTAAAAGGCAGCAGTGCAGACTCTGCGTTAGCGTCTCCGTGTTACAGCGTTGGTTTTATTGTCATCGAAATGTTTCTTCATTTATCCTTTGATCCATCTATTAAAGAAAAGAAGTGTAAGAAATAACTTACTTTTGTATTAATATAAATTACAATCACTTAGTATTCATTCATTGAATGAATAATAATTCACTCTTAATAATAAATTTTGTTATTATTACGTAATAATGTAACAAGTAGAGTGAGAAAGTATAGCCCGTCTCTGATTTTTGTGTGGTCTAAGTGATGTCGTCACAGCCATGTGACATGACGTCACTTTCAAATCACCCGTTGCTTTGGAAGTTTTGTAATATTAGTTACAGCAAGCCCAGGTTTATTGCAATTTTAGAAAAATTTGTACGTTAGCGAATAAAAAAAATATTTATACTTCTGCAGTCCTATTTACGAAATGAGCTTCAGAACATGAAATTAGGTCTTTGCTTTTACAAATTAAATAGCTTGAGTGATTGGATGTAATGTGCACTACAATCCTGAAACATATGCTTCGTAAATATTAATGTTTTTCCTAAAATTCTTAAAAATAAGGAAAAAAAACGCTATTTTGGATTCCCTTGAATTCTTAAAACTACTTTCAGATACTTTTTTTTTTCTTCGCAAACAAAACCCACCCACAAACAAGCGCTTGCTGTAGTATAAGGCTATTCTAAAACATCCACAGTTTAAACTGTGACGTCATACCACATACTTAAATTGTCTTTTGTTAAAGTGTCAAAATATGATACAGATACATTCTTTCTTTATTATTACAGCACCGTAATGGTAATTAGGAAAATTGGTAATTACTGATATGCCGATTCAAAAAGAAAAAATGACCCCAAAATAAAAAAAATAAAAAAATACCTTTATTTGCAACCAAAAACCATTAGTATAACACTCTCAATAATGTTAATAATGGAACTCAGAAGGAGGTCTAAGACAACAGAGCCGAAATATAGGCTCTTTCTTTGGAGTAGAAAAATCCTCATTCCCTCTTTCAATATTTAAAGTTTGTATAAAAAAAAACCAACAATTTATTCATTCATTTTTCTCTTTTATATAATAATCTTATATCTTATTAGACCTAGCAACAATTGTTTATAAAAAAATAATAAAAAATTAAAAAATTTTGGCTTTTAAAATAATACAAGTGGTTTTATAGTATCCGAAATAAAAAAAAAATGCCTTACATTAAGTTAATTAATCAAATAATAGTTAATGAAATTATTCAGCACTCCATAAAAATAACGCAATTTAGTATATTCACGAATACATATTTTCTAAACATGTATCTTGAGTCATTTAATATTTCCAACTAATAGAAAGAAGTTTAAAAAAAAATTAAATAACTTTTGCTTAGGAAAATAAAAGGCATTTATTTAGTGAATCAGTGAATGTTTTTGTTTTTCGTTTTGTTTCTTTTCCAATTTTTTCTTTTCAGTTTTGACTTTTGTCGATGGTAATTCCAGAATTCAAAAGTCGTTCCCCTTCAGATTTTCAGGTCGGAATTCTATTAAGATTTTAATTAATACCTAGCTTTTTTTCTAGTAGCATCGAAAAAAAGTTGTGAAAAGATGATCTCTGTTCATGATTATCAATTTTATAATCAGTAATTTTGATTAAACAGAAACAAATACGATTAAGCTACAAAGTTCCACATTTTGGCACCAGGTGCGGGGGTGTCAGATTCACCCATGGACTGCAATTCGTATTTCAAAGACCATTTTCCAAATGGCTTTAGATGATGAGCAAACTTAAAATAGATGGAAATACCAAACAACCGTTCAATTCCTTACCTTTCGGAAGTTTAGTATTTGCCGTGGCCAGGTTCAATGGTGTAGTAGGGAGAATGGACGTACAATCCATAAGCGCTACCCTTCACGTGCTGACGAGTTCCGTGACCATCAGAAACATAGTCAACATGGCGCTGGTAGCCATAAGGATCATGGAGAGCGTAAGTGCCATGAACATCGTAGCCATGTCTTACTTCATGTCTGGAATGGACATCGCCAGTGTGGTGGTCAGCAATATGGTAGCCAAATTTGGAATTCTTATAACCCTATAAAAAGAAGAAATAATGAAAGCTATTTTTTATATATTTGTGATTCATTTAGAAAGTTCAAATTATACCTTTAATAAACATCTAATACAATAGCAAGAAAGGTAAATTGAGTTTCAGAAATGGAAGCTCATCGGTCTGTGCGAGTGTGTGTATTTTTATGGGGAGTTTGTGTACTTGTTTGTTTATGTGTGTGTGGCATATTCTCCCCACCCCTTCTCCCCTTATAACTTTTGGATAAATCTTCTTGAAATTTGACTTGCATATTGAGGCAAGAGGCGATCTTTAAGTAAGTAAGAAACGTTTTTCTCGAGTCGAGAAATAAGCGCATAAAGGTGACAAAAGTTTCTACAGCAAAGAATCGAAACTTTAAATTTCGATCGATTTCTTAAATAAAGGATATGAATCCGTCTCTTAATCCTCTTAAAATCCACACGAGATTTAATAGAATTAAATTCATCCGATTTTAACAATTTCAGAAAGTAATTCGGATTTAATTCACTTTTCCCCAAACCGAATATTTCTACTGTTTTTATTAAGCATAATCTTTATATTATAATCTGAAAACAAATATGGTTTCTATTATTATTTTTCATGATTTAAAAAACAACAACAAAATTGATAGACTTTAGTTCTTTCACGAACTTCTTGTGTAATCATCTCTTCATTACGTATCTTTTGAAGATTTTGTCTCGTGGCAAATATACTAGACACTTCATCTCTAAAGTCACGTGATCATGTCCATTATAATCCATTATTTGTGGGAACTTTCTGTTTAAATCATTAAAATGCCTTTTCATTAATTTTTTGTTTTTTTTTTGTTTTTAATTCTAAATTTGTATTTTTTTTTAAGGCGAATACAGAAATCACTTCTAGGATGTCAGCGTTGCTACAGCTTCGTCTCATCCAGACAGTTATTGTAGAAAGAAAACAAACTCAGTTTTAAAATATCGTAACAAATTCATATATCACCTATATACAGATTCAAATAGATTACTTAGATGCTTTTAAAAGACAAAAGAAAATCTAAAATTAATGAACTAATAATTATTAAAAATATTATTCTTCGTTGCTCTCACAAATGCAAGCAAGGTGCACGAAAGTCAAGATACACATATGCACATCTCTCACCGATCTTCAAATGATCTTTGCTTTAAAATGATACGAAGTGTAAAATCAAACTTAAGAGTACATTTATTCATGCAATTATTAATGCTAATCTTAAGGATTATTCTTTTTCCTGGAATCGAATATTTGAAAAATGTTAATACTAACGTCTTGGCTGTGGTAGATTTCTCGTTCTGAGCCATAACCGGAGGGGGCAGCACTGACGGCAACGACAACAACGCACAGAATGGCAAACTACAAAGATTAAACAATCACATTACAAATATATCTCACCACATTAAAAATATCTTTCCAATCAAACAAAAAAAGTCATTATTTACAAGGCTTTCGTTGACTGCTATTAAACTATCAAATTCTACTGTTGGACACAAATTCCCAAAATAGAAATGGAAAGGCTATTAAAGAAAATACTTAACTTAATTTTCTCAAAAGTATAATTCTCTAAATGAACAACAAAAACGTCAAACAAGAATCAAACATAAAATTCTATTACCAAAACAAAACAAAACAAAAAAAATAATCAATACACTAATAACAAAAAACTTCTATAGTGTAAAAAATCAAATTAAGAAATATAATAAATACTAGAAACGAACTATAAAATATATTAAGGAATGAAAATTCTAAAAATAATTATGGCCTTAGAAGCACTAACAGGATTTTAATAAAACTATTTTAACAGTTGGATCTTGAAATTTATAACATCAAAAATAATGGAAAATTAAAACACCTTCTAATAGAAAAAATAATTTGAAATATAAAAAAAGAAGTAAAAGGAACGCTTTTTTTTTGATATTTTGTTCACATTGCACTTAGTTTGTTTTTATGTTTTTTTGGTTTTTTTTTTAAATGTCATATTTTTAATATTGTAAACCTTATTATGTAATCGACCTATTTAACAACTCCTAACTCCTACATCACAGATACATGAGTAGACCTAGTAGGACTATAATTGATGATGATTTTTTGATTTCTTACCTTAGTAAAAGCCATGTTGATTTCAGACTAGAGACTGACCGCTGTCCATTTTGGTTGAGGTTTTTTATAGCTGCTAAGGATTTCCGCTGATCTCGATACGGTCCGGCAGTTATGGCCAGGGCGCTACGGCAACGTCCATTTCCCTGCCGTGCTCTCGTTTCTGCACCGTACGAGCCAGTGAGAGGGGGAACAGACGATTAGCTTTCCAGGCAAGCAGGTCTCCGTGGCCATAAACACTCACTTGGACAATTACAGGAATGTTGTAGCATTGTTTAGATGCTGGTCTCACTTGACTCGAATCGTCTTCGATGTATTCATCTAAATTCTTTCACAGTTGATTTGTTTGTAAATGGGGATGTGTAAAATACTGTTTTTTATATATACATTGGTAAACTATTTTATTATTGTTTTTTACTTATAAGCTGTCGCCAAATCCTTATAAACCAAGAAATTTCTAAACAAAGCTGAAGCTACTTTTTACCATCTCTTTTTATTTTCGTAATAAAAACAAACGGCAAGTTTTAAGTATTTTTTTTTTTTTTTTTTATTTTCAATTTTTTTAAAATAAACAGTAAAATGGTTTCCATTTTTCTTAAAGAAATTAATTACATATATAGTATTTAATTAAGATGTTTAAATTCGATTAATTTTAATTCTATTAAATTTGCTCACTTATTAAGAGTTAAAAGACAGATTAACATCCACTGTTAAGACATTCCTAGAAATCCAATGTTTTAATGCTGGAATTTGTTGAACCTTCACGTGCTTATTTCTCGACAGGGGAAAGATCTTAAAAATAAAAGTTATGTTTCAGGAAGATTCCTTCAGCCGTTCAAAAGCTTTTAGGCGGTTTCGTAAACAAACACACAACAAGGCTTTGAATAATTTTTTACCACTTATCCAAATTTGTATCACTAGCCTACATTCGTATAAAAACGAATACTTAAAAAAGATTTAAGAAGCTTCCTCGCAAGTAGGCCTATAATATTTTTCTAAAGTAAACCATAATATTTATATTTAATTTTAAAGCTAAAATCGACCGGATTGGTTTACTAACAAAAAAAATATTAGCATTTGAAAACTATAAAAATTATAATCCTTAATTTTCATATAGGAATTATTCGGAAATTTCAATTACCTTAATTTAAAATTAAATATATCTTTAATTCATATACATTTTATTAACATTTTTAATTAATTATATATCGTTTTCAGTTACTTATAAATTATGTCATTATTTGCAGACAGATAATTATTTTTTTTTTAGTAGAAGTGAATTAATAATAATAATAATAATAATATTTACTAAAAGAAAATAAAACAAAACAAGATTATCGACAAAATGCAATTAAAACAAGGATAGAAAGCTGGCAAGATAAAAAATTACATGGTCAATTTCTTAAAAACATCGAAGGAAAAGTAGATATGGATAAGACCTGATATTGGCTTACGAATGGAACATTAAAAAAAGAAACAGAGGGCTTAATTCTAGCTGCTCAAGAACAAGCTTTACGAACAAATGCAATTAAAGCAAAAGTTGAAAAATCGTCAACGGCAATCAAAGTGCAGATTGTGCAAAGAATCTGATCATATTCTCAGCTCATGTAGAAAAATTGCACAGACGGACTCGGCATTATGCAGTTGCCAAGATGATTCACTGGAACATCTGCAAAAATTATCACATTGCAACAACAAACAACTGGTGGGAACATACAGTAAACAATGTGACTGAAAATGATATCGTGAAAATACTGTGGGATTTCAGAATTCAAACGGATAAGACCTTAGCACACAATACGCCAGATTTGACAGTGATAGAAAAGAAACAGATATGGCTAATTGATATAGCCATACCTGGTGATAGTAGAGTGGAAGAAAAAGAACTGGAAAAAATCACACGGTATCAAGACCTAAAAATCGAGGTTCAACGATTATGGCACAAGCCGGCAGTGGTGGTTCCAGTGGTTATCGGCACACTGGGTGCTATACCAAAAAACCTTGGTAAGCACTTACAAGATCTAAATATTGACAAAATCTCCATCGGTCAACTCCAAAAAGCCGCGCTGCTTGGATCAGCACATATTTTGCTCCGATACATTACGACATCCTAGATTCTTGGGAAGAATTCGATGCGTTTGAAGGTCAACACCAGCTAAAGAACTGGCAGCTGTGATACACATTGTTTTATAGTGTCCTATAATAATAATAATAAAATTTCTATCAAGGGATTCTGTATTGATTAAAAGATGTAAGTTATAAAAATAATAAATAAGAAAAAAACTATCACAATTAAAAAACTGTAGTCTAATCACAATTTTAAATAAATAAAAATGAATTATTAATAGGATCAAAAATTGTGGAATAAAAGAGTATTAAAATATTAATAAGATTTCAAGAAGTAATTATTTTACAGGATTTAATTGATTTCAATATTATTATTATTACAGTATACTCTCGATATCTCGAACTTCGATATCTCGAAAACCTTGATATGTCGAAAAATTATTTTTCCCCTTGATATTACATATTCATCTAATGATAGTTTTAATTCTTATGTCGAAGAGTTTTCACTCAAAACCTTGTTAGGTCGAATATTTTTCGAAGTAAAAAATAATTTTTCCGGAAAAATCGCCGTTCACTTCTGTCGAAGCAAATAGAGGTATTTTTTAAGAAATTCTAGCAATGTAAGTTCATTGAATTTTACTAATTCTTTTCAATTTAATGTAATTATTTTCGACTACTTTTCAAAAATAAATATCATTGCTGTATTTAGACTTTGTCAACTATCATTATACTTATTCTCATCTATCAAGACTCTAATTTTTAGAATATTATTCCGTATCTTGTGTTTTTACGTGAATTTTTATGTTTTGGATATGACCTTGTTATCTCGAAAACTCGCTATCTCGAATTTTTTTTAGCGTCCCTTCGACTTCGAGATATCGAGAGTATACTGCATTATTATTATTATTATTATTAATATTAATTGAGTATTTGTTTAATTTTGAATATTTCCAAGGTTTGTTTTTATGTTTCTTATTATTTGTTCAGATTATACTCTCGATAAAAAATTAAAAAAACAAACAAATTAAATATTGTATGTGTTACTTTGATATTTATATACTGTAAATTTTATTATTCTCTAAGATCACGTACTTACTTTCGGAATGGAGTTAGTCAGAAAATAATTCTTACTAAAAATTACGTTACAATTTAATATAAATTTTGGAAAATTAGCTTTTAAGGGTCTATTTGAAAATTAAATATTCAGGTAAATCTTATATTTGTTTTTGCTATTGTATTCAAAATATTTTGCTTGCAAAATTAATTAATTAATTAAAGTGTAACTATCGGAATTTATGATTCTTAACGAGATATAACCTTTATATTCAAAAATAATTAAATAAAAAAATAATATTTCAAAATTGACGAAAATGAAATAAAACAGCTCAGGTCAAAACCTCAAATTTTCTAAAAAAAACAAGGAAGGTAAATATTGGTTGGCTATTTTTAATTTATTTCTTTTACTTTTTCCTAATTAACAAAAAGATTTCCTCGGAATATTTATAAAAAACAGTTGAACCAGAAAATAATTTTCCTTAACTTAACTTAATGCTAACGTAACAAAGAATTTAAAGACAGTGAATAATTTCTTAAGGTTTTATTAAATCTATTTTTAATCCCATATCATCAAATTCATTTTGACCTTTATTTTTATATAAATAGGAAACATTTTGGTAATTTAGAAAATCATAATAATATTATGAAACAAACTAAATATTTATTTTTTTGTTAAATCTCACTATGCGACTAGATTTCACTCATAATCAGAATCTCTTTAGATGTACTTCGTTGTATTTAGGACTTTGATGCTTTGCTCCTGAAGAAGTAAGAATTTCCTAAAATATTGTCCTTAAAATTTTCCGCTTTTCAGTTGTTTTTATAATAGATTTATGTTTAGCTTTTGTAGGACTGAACCTAACAGCACTGGCGGAGAGAAGACTTAAAATAATTGTATCAAAGTGTAAACAAATAAGTTCAGGAGTTGAAAGAAAGATTTCGGGAGTTGGTTGGCGAGATGTTGGGTGGGTGGGGGACGTCAAAATAAAGATGCCTAAGTTTTGACTACAGATAAGATGCGGATCAAATTTTATGGAAATCACTCCAGCCGTTTTAGCGCTTACAAAATAAAGAAGAAAATTGGGCCAATGAAGCTTTTACATCAATTAAATCAAATGAAAAAAAAAAATCCTGTTTCTGGAAAAGTGAATCAAATCCGAGTATTTTTAATCTTAGTGAAAAGTGAGCAAATTTATGGAATATTAAATGGATTTATTATCCATTGTTAGGTAACCTTGTTATCTAATTTCTCGTCAAGGACTCGCACACAAAAAAATCCAAATACAAGAAAATTGTCCTTATAATGTATGTCAAGTTTCTAGATGATCCATGAGACGCTTCTAAAGTTATTTATCCATTCACACAGACTGAGTGAACTCAGGAAGAGGAGGAAAAAAAATCACTGCTTACAAAGTCTTACTATTTTAATTGACTGTATTTCTTCTCTATTTGTAAAGCGCATCACTTGAAGAAGTTTCTATCAAATTTGACGTAGTTATGGTCTCTCTCTGAAGGCACTTTGTTTCTTGTCTCCCTCAGAAATGACTTTGAAATCCCTCTCAAAAAAAGACTCCAATAATTGCTTTCAAAATTTGATTCGGTTCTTATTTAGAATCCAACGGAAAATATGAGATCTCCTCCATCCACTACGAAAAATGTAATTGAACCTGTTAGTAGTAATGCAATTTTAACAGTTGGTCAGCATTAACAGTTTGAAGTCTTTTTTCTTCTTTGTTTTTATTCTGTTTTGTCTGAATGTGCAGCATCACTCTAAAACAGCTCAACTGATTTCCATAAAAATCTGGTAAAGCTTATTCATGATCCAACCGAAAAAATGAGGAAGATTATTTTGTCCTACACTTCCACCCTCAAGAGTGAACCCACTCCCTTTCTTTATGAGCTCAGACTCCCCTCTGCCATTATTATCTGACTTGGGAGTAATTATTTATTTCCACAACAACAACGTGTATCAAATCACATGCCCAATTACTTTTTCTACACGAATCTATGTCGTGAACAGACCATAATAGAAAACTTTTATATTTCGTATAAAGAAATCACCTAGAATTACAATTTATATAAATTTGAGACCTTTTAGAAATTTTTTTTTTCCTGGGCTGAACTTTTATGGTTTTATATTTCCTGCTTAAAAATAACAGAAACTAATTTCATTGTTTGAATTGTTCGTTCACGTGTTTTTGTTTTATTTACTATTATTAGTTAGTACTTGTCAGTGATTTATATCTAGATAAGTTAAAGTAAAGAATTTCGTCTTTTGTTCTTAATGAGGTTGCCTGTATTTGAATTGTCTGGAGTCCTTGAGTTAGTTGAACTGATATTTCATTGTTAATTTCATTGTTAATGTCCTTCTGAACCTACTTTTAAGTTATGGACATTATTAGTATTTTTTTAAAAAATTCATTTCTATTTATTTGTTTCGATGACTGAGTGACTGAACATCAATGAAGTAGCACGAAATGGAGGGGCAGCGACAAAAGTAAAAGCGCCTTGGATCATAATTAAGCAGCGGCCAAAATAGTACTCATTCAACAGAGGGCTGGGTAGACACTAGGACCAGATGGAGGAGAATGGAACGTGGAAAAATCCCCGGCCTCCGCCGATCGGAAATCACCTCCACCTCCAAATTACTCAGCTACCACAAAATAAATAAATAAATAAATAAATAAATAAATAAACGCGAATCTCCTAAGTGAGAGTTAATACACGGATGACAATTATTTTTTTATTGACGGAGGAGGGGGGAGAGGAGAATAATATTCTGATGCTCATATTTTAAATTCGATTACATATAAATATATAAATAAACATTTTGTCAAATTTTAAAGAAATCAGTCCATTTCAACGAAGGATTCGATGGAAATATCCGGAGAGTTAAGAGACTAAAACAAATGGACCTGTTTTCAGTTGGACCAAAACTAAACCAAATTTCATGGAAATCTCTCTGATGCCGTTTTTAAAATAATGCACGTGGAACTGATCAAGAGACAAACAGAGAAGAAAAATAAATGCAGCAGTAAGAGTTCAGTCAATAAATAATTATTTCATTGAAGCCACATAGAAAACTACATCCTAGCGTTTATGAGTAATTTCATGCCCGATATATTAAAAAGAAAAAAAAAACAAAAAACTTTTTTTTTTCCTGGAGTTTTTAATTTTGATGTGCAGTGAGTTTTTGTAATATTCTGTCCAAGAAATAGATAGCAAATGGAATGGTAAAAAGTAGGGGAAGAATAAATTTATGTAGATTTTTTTTTTCCTTAATATCTCCTTAATATGCCTTAAGAATTTTTCATCGTCAAAAATTTTATTTTTCTTTATGAACTTCTTTAAATTTTAAATTTCCTTTTGTGTAATTCTTAGGTCATTGGATTTTAAAGGAACTCAATAGAGGTCGCCAGAAGAAATAACTTTTTTGTAAGGATTACGTACAATTTCCGTTTCTGTCCTCGCTGCTTTATTACTGGTAGATGGTGGTTTTTATTGCGGACTGTATTCATACTCATTATTTTATATTTAAAAAAAAGTTATATATAAATAAATAGTCGAAATTTAAAGCAGCAAAATTTAGTTAATTAACTGATAATGCGAAATCTCACTAATCTGCTTAAACATTTTTTTTTTTACGTGGATCTGTTTCTATCTGCATCACTTTAAAACTATTGCACGGATTTTCATAAAACTTGCTACATAGCTTCATTCCGATCCAAATTAAACGTAGGTTCCTTTGGATGTAATGTTGTATAATATAATATATTTGAATATAAAATATAAACATGGAATTTTATAATAGATTTAATTTTTATATTTCCTTTAAATTACTGATTTATTTTTTCGCCCATATAGTATTAGAATTAGCTCAAGTCGAAACTTAATTGAGATTACTTGGATCATTCTATTATCATCAAATAATAACTCATGACTGTTTGGAAAAAAATAATAGTTCAAATTCGTATATTAGATTTAATAAATAGTGCAGTGAAATTTAAGATTTTATAAATGTGCACTAACTTTTTATTTTTTATTTATTTAATAAGTTAAGTAACAATTTCTAGGGCTCAGAATTCAGTCAATTATGCTAAAAAAAAAAATGTTAGTTTTCTTTTTTTGTTTGTTTGTTTGTTTGTTTGTTATGAAAGCAGGAAGTTAAATGAATAAATAAAGAGCATTTAGAAATAGAAAAATTTAAGATACAAAAAAAAAAAAAAAAGAATGATTATTTTCACTGAACTTAATTCTGAATTCATTATTAAGACTTAGAATTAAATCAAATTCAAAATTTTCCTTGAGATCTATAAGAAATTTAATCTTATTTTTTTCTTTCTTTATAAATTTTCAAGGAAATTTTTTGTGTGAAAATTCTAAGGAAGATTTGATAAAAAAAAATAAGAACAAAAATATTATTTATGTTATTATTATTTAAATAATATTGAATGGAAATAATAACACTTATCTGTAGTGAATAGGTAATAAATTTAAGATTTGAAAAATTGATTTTTGAATTAAATATAGGCACTAAAGTTTAATTAAGGAAATAAATAGATAGTATTTGATTAAAGTTCGTGGGATTGAGCAGGTGCTGCTGAGGCAACATTTTGTGGACTGAAGGGCTGAAAATTATAAATTCTTTTTAATATTCAGTTGACTGTTTTTATTTAATATTAAGTTTTAGCTTTTTATGATATCTTTGGTTACGCGACAGACGACAGAATACTATTAAGAAGCTTAAGTGTTTCAGTTTAATTGTATTGAAGTGTATTAATTCTGAATTACTGAAATGAGACATCAGAATTACTTTAACCACTGCTGACACTAGAAATCTTGGCTGAAAACCAATCACAATGATTTTTGGCATTGAATAGCTTTCGTAAATGCTTAATTGTCAACTACTTTTGATTCCTTATTAACTAAAAATAAAAACGTTGAATTTAGTTTTTGGAATATTTTTAACTAATCAAGATTTAAGCAAAAAAAATTAGGAGAACTTTCAAATTTTTATTTATGTATTTATTTATTTATTTATTTATTTATTTATTTACTTAATTTTATGTCAACCAGGAATGATTTACATTTACAAAAATGATATTCTTCAAAATTCTTCCCGCAGATAATTAAAGTAACGAATTTCATTAATTAAATTTACCTTCAAAGTATTTTCTTCTTGTATTCATTGTTTTATGATTTAAAATAAAGACATGTAAACTTTATTATTTTTTTAAATCATTCTTATTTCAGAACGATTTAACTTTTTTCTTTTTTTTTTAACTTTTTAATTTTATTAATTTAGGAATTGTAATTGTTATTATTCAATTTTTCACAATTACTCAAGTAAATTTTATTATTAAAATAACGGTAAAAAAACCTAAGACAGAACTAAAGTCAAAATATGTGATCAAAAAAACGTGATTTTCTAATGTAACCATTAATATTGTTTTATTTCTATTTTAATTTGCAATAAAAGTCTTTAAGTTTTAACTGAAGCATGACCTCTTAACAAATAGTTATTTATTTAAATAAATGCAATTAAAAGAAATAAACCTGTAAATTTTGTAGTTAATTTCTCTTACATCTTGTACAAGAGGCAAACAATGAGATAATAATTAAGCAAGGAAGAGGTTATAAGTTAGCGTCTGTATTCGAGTCTAATAGAAATAACCATTAAAAAAAATGAATAAAGTTAAAAACAAAATAAATAAACTACAAAACTCAATATTAATATTTTCTTAATACTTATTATAAGTTTTTTAAAAAATAATGTTTACACATGTATATACAGTAGTTGCAGTTCATAACGTTCGCAATTCTCTAGGTAAGGTCGATCTGCATTTTAGGCCTCTAGTTAGGCTTAAAGCAGAGAAACGTTACTCAAGAGGATTATGTTTTCTAATTTTTTAAAATTCTTTTTTTTATTTTTTTATTTTTAATTTTAAATTACTTTTACTTCGACGAAAACACTTCTATGTCAATATATTTTTCAGAAATTTTTCTATATTACATATATGTACATATATATCTTTTTGAAAGATATGATATGTTGAACATATGTCTGAATATATTTTTCCATTAATTTGGAGGGGGGGGGGGGAATGAAATTTTTTACGTATCAACAAAGAGAGATATTTTTCTTTGGGTAAAATTTACTGTTTATAAAAAAATACCAAAATACTTTTAGTTTTAATAAATAATTTAATGCAGTGTATTTACAGCTTTTAAATAATAATAATAAAAAAAAAGTACAAAACGTTGCTTTGTGATCCTCACTCAAACAAAATGTGCATTTTTACGTAATTTCAAGGCTAGGAACGAAAACAAAACATTAGCAACAACTTGTTTTAAAATTTTATAATTTACTTTCTAACTTCCAAGTTCCAGTGAAGTTAAAAAATAAATTAGAAAAAAAATTCAATATTTCAAGAATTTTACTACAACAAAAAGCAATTTTCAATTGTGGCATTCTTCACTTAAACAATGGGAGAAAGATGGTGGCTGAGGTAATGATTACTATGGCTGTTGTTTAGTAATGGTGGCCGGGTTCGATGGTGTAATAGGGAGTGTGGACGTAGAGTCCATTGTAGCTGCCTTTAATATGCTGGCGTGTACCGTACTTGTCGGCGTAGTAATCGACCTTACGTTCGTAGCCGTAGGGATCCTTCAGAGCATAGGAACCCTTTACGTCATACTTGTGTTTTTCTTCGTACTGGGAGTGTTTATCACCTGTGTGATGATCATTTACGTGATAGTTGAATTTGTAATCTCCGTATCCCTGAAAATATATGAAAACATTAATTATGTAATTGTAATTTATTTTACAAAAACAGTGAACATTACGCTTACAATGTGGTTCCTTTTTAAAATAAGGACAAATAATGACAAAGTATTTAAAATAACATCTGAAAATTTAAACTCCTGTCAAAAAAATTAACTTTAGGACAGTAAGTTCACCATTTTTACTCTTTAAGTAGAATTAATCAGTTGCAAAAGCTTCTAATTTCAGAGTATGGAATATCAAAATGTGCAAACCATTTTTACTCTTTAAATAGAATTAATCAGTTGCAAAAGCTTCTAATTTCAGAGTACGGAATATCAAAATGTGCAACTGTTGTAGTTTTGTTTTGTTTTGTTTGTTTGTTTGTTTTTTTTTTAGTTGCACCCACACGGAAAGAATTACAAAAAAAATAAAAAATGATTCGTAACAAATACAGCATTAAATTTTCGCTCAAATTACCACTTAAGTTAAAAAAATAAAAAAAATGCAATCAAGTGGAAAATCTTTTTATATTATATGTCATTTTAAGGTCTTTTCTTGGCCTAAACGTAATTTCATTCTGCACGTTTTTACATTCCTTATAACAGATTCATCAAAAACACATTTTGACTTTATAAGTTGTTTTTGTGCTGAATCTGCAAAAAGTAATTTGAATGCAAGTAACAGCATTTACGAAATTGTAGTTTTTCTTTGATGGATGCCATTAAAGAATCTCACTGTTAAATTGTAATAATAAATTTATCATTATATGTCATAAATAGTGTTATTAGGTAATTATAATTTCTTTGCACTGATTACACCATTTTCTTGCATGCAATTTTCCACTGAAATAATTGTAGAATGTTGACTTACATCTTGACTGTGGTAGATTTCACTTTCGTATCCGTGGCCGTAACCGTATCCATCTGGAGCTGCAAGAACCACTGCACCAACCAGACACAACAAAAGCACCTAAAAATAAAAATCCATTTCAGTGGGTAAACTTTCGGTGGAAATGTCACGGAAATTCTTGATGCTGAAACGCGTTTTCAAAGAAACAAAATCCTTGCGGTATCCAAAATGATGTAACTGGGAAAACACTTACTTGAGCTAAAGCCATTGTGGTTGTACTTGATCGGAGTTGAGAACTGATCTGCTGAAACGACGGCGACTCTGGCTTATATACCTCGGACGGAACACAGGACTGCGGAACTGCTTCTGTACCAGCATGTGTAGCCACGCCAAACCATGCCCATTCATTCATGGCGAAATTTGGTTGACTGGGTGCCGCCCCAAGTGAAAGTGAATGAGTGTTAATAGCCATTAAGAAAACAACGGAAAAGATAGGACAAGTGGTTACTCAAAGAAAGAACAACGGTTGCTTAAGGAGGTGGATAACAGGAAACAAGACAAAAACGTTAATTTGTAAATGCGGGGGCTTCCCGCGGAATTGAGAGAATAATATATAACAATAATACGGCCTCTTTACAAAGTTGGTTCTGTTTCCGCAAGTGGGATTTTATTGCAATGAGTTGTCATTGTTCTCAAGTGAATATAGCAAAGAAATTTCTTCTGTTACATAATTAAATCTTAAAGAATCACGTTTAAGAGTTTTAGATTAATCTTTAAATGTTGTGCTTTGTTTAAAAAATTCCAGAAAGATAAATATTAATAAGTTCCGTTATTCGGGTCGCATGTAACTAATTATATCTAATTAATAATACTAACACAATGAAAAATAAAGCATGGTGGTTCAATTTTTAAAAAGGATTTTGTTTTATAATTAGTTGTTTTAAAAATAATTATTCCAAATTTGTGATAAGAAAAAAAAAATTGTCAGATTGTTAAAGATAAAATTTATTGGTAATTTATAGATAAATGTTTATATTAACAGTTAAAAATAATAAGGAAAATAATTCTAAATATTTATTTAAAATAAAGATGATGCAAAAGATTTTTAACTTTTGAGAATTTTTTTAGATTTTCTTATTTTGTAATAAAAATTAAAAAAAAATCAACGATAAAGAATGGCCTTTGCCTCAAAATTTCCAATTGACAACATAATATGTAGTTAGTTATTCTAAAATAGTAAAAAAAAAATAATAATGACTTATGTCCAACTTTAGGAATTATTAATACTCTCAATTATAAAATCAAAATGCATTTAAAATTAAAATTGTAATAATTTAACTATTTGTAATATTTTACAAAGTTTCCGAATCTGAACAATAACAGTATTAAAATACGATATTTGACTCGAATATCGGAAGAAAAAAAACCACACAGAGTTTCACCTTAAAATAGTAAATTTTCAATTTTAGTTTTTTTGCTAATAAAGTTTTGTAAAAATTAAACAGATTTAATTCTTGAAATGTTGTGCTTTGTCAGGCCTATATATGTTATAAGCGCATTCATAAATATGTGCATACATCTATGTATAATAAAAATATATATGTATATGTTACTCTAATAACGACTGAACCTCTGGATTAGTCTTCTCGAAATTTAGCATGCATATTCAAGGCCAGAGATTTTATAACTCAGTTTCAAATCTTTCCCAAGTGGGTCCTTGTCGAGAAAATAAAGATTCCCATAGAAAAGCATTCAAGAGATCTAAACAATAGGTTTCTATCCGATCTCTATTATCGAATAAGTAAGATATTAATCATCTTAGTTAATCCATTAATTTGCGCGTGGTTTTGATATGATTAAAATGAATTGGATTTAAATAATTTAAGTAAATAATGCGGATTTAACATTTTTTTTAAAAATAAAATGGAAAATTTGTATTGAAAGTTTTTAGTTAATGTCATAGTTTGAAAATAAAAGTACTCTTTTCGTTTTCATCGTTTTTATAAAAAAACAAACAAAGAAAAATGATCAAATTTTAAGGAATAATATTTTTTGGGGAAATAAGTTATTTGAGGAACTTCTTGGTTGTTTTTTTTTCCCCGAGCGTTATTGCAAAAATATCTATCGTCAAATGTGTTTTCTATTCGACTGAATAGCCTTTATTGATGAGGTCTCTCCGTATTTATTAAAACACTGTAACTTATAATACATAGCCTTTGAACTCCACCAGCAAACAATAAAAAAGAAGTATTTAAACAGAATTAAATAGTATTAAACAGTAGAAAAAAAAAAGCTATTAAACCTCAATCAAGTTTTAAAAGCTATTGATTTCATTGACATGGTTTTCTATCCTGAGGGTTTCAACAACTGAAAACAATTAGAGGTTCGAAGAACTTAAAGCCTACTTTACCTAAAAAGTGATTTCTCATCTGAAAACGACAAAACGAACACCTTAGGTTATTTTTAAATTCTAATATCTGCTGAATTCAAGCAGGACAAATTTTCTATAAAATGAACAATAAGAATGCGCATTACTTATATAAAATATCGAAATCGATTTACCTTTAATAATTACAAACTGAGCTAAATTAATGGATTACCTAAAAGGGAATGAATTCTAAAACAATGAAATATTAATAGAAATAACATTGAAAACATTAGCATTAGATTGCAATGCTTTTATCGCCCTGTTGCGCTACTTGGAAATATTTCGAATATTTTCGTTCTTAGTTCTTAAATATTTATATAAAGTTTCACGCCAGACTGAGTGATCACCTCAGTTGATAGGAAAATAGAGTAAAAAGCTAAAATGTAAGAATTACAACTACAAAACAATTTTGATTAAAAAAAAAAAGTTTTGAGTCCTTTGTAATTTCTGGCCTTGATAAATCAAACGCTACTTATTCTAGGAGACTAAAAAACTTATAAAATAAATTAGGGCAATTTAATTGTAGTTCAGACACATCACAAGGAGCTATGGGTCAAAAACAGCAAGATATCTATTTGGTAAAACTTCGTAATGTTATGACTTAAAAACTATTTGACTTAAAAAGCTGCAATTTGCTTAGTAGATGACTGTTGGTTAACGTTATGTTTCTATTGATTTTGGTATAATGAGGCCCGTAGCTAAGGATCAAAACATGAATCTTATTAAGTTCTAAATTCTCTTGAAAAGTTAAAATCTATCTAAATATCTACCTATCTATCTATCTATCTATCTATCTGCGTAGAAAATCTAAATAACTCTAATTTAGGATTTACTTTTACTAGATCTTACTTTTACATTTGAGAAATACTGGCTTAAGTTATCCACCGTTCTTTTCAGCAAAATTAGTTTTTGATTTCACGATATTTTTTTTTCTAGTTTTAAATACCTGGAAATAATTTATATTTTTAACTGAAATCATATAAAATCGAAAAATTAGTTTTATAAAGAATCTATATATTATGCTTTTGTTAACATTAACAATTTTTAAATAAACTTTCCAATATTCAGAAAATTTAATTCCGCTTCAATATTTTGAACTTGCTAAGAAATTTAATAAGAAATAGTGTTCAATGAAAAAGGAATTATGTCATTCGCAAAATTAATTCATTTGAATCCACTTTGGAGAGGAGATTGTAGGTTTGATCTAATATTATTGAAAATAGATAATGTAGAAAAAAGAAAAAAGAAAACAAACACAAAAGGGGAGAAGGGGTGGGTGGGATAATAATTGACTGCGAAGTCTGTTTGTTTCTGAACGCGCATCACATTTAACTGCTGATTTCCATTAAAATTTGGAAAATAGTTTATTTATAGACCAAATTAAACTGATTTTGGTTTCCATCCTACCTATCCTTCAAAACTGATCCCGGGAATCACCTGCGCTGATAAATGATGTTTATTTAGGATCCAACTTAAAATATGATTCCCATTTCTTCACCCTCCGAACGGATGCCCTCTCTAATGAGTCCCTCTAAAACAAATATTAAGTTTATTTATTTATTTATTTAATTTCTACAGTTACATAAGGAGAATGTTCATTTCATATCAGCATTTGAAATGATTTTATATATTTTTATGAAAAGAAATACAAACACTGTATTAGAAACAAAAATAAGTAAGTAAAAATATAAATTTTATATAAGTTACCTTAAAATATGTAAATTAAATTCAATATTTGGCAAATGTTCAGAACTATTTGCATTTCGGTTCTGATTGATTCAGATTTTCTAGGTTGAAATGAAAGGTAGGAAATCGTAATCCTCATCGGATTAAGAGTGGGGATTAAGGATAGATAACAGTAAACAGACGACTTCTAATTTCTTTAAATCAATATTGAATTTCAAAGTATATAAATTCATTTTTTACTGAATTTCTTAGACAGGCTTTTTCTTTATTACCTAACGTTGTTTTAATGTAAAAGCTCTCTTTTCTATTAGTCAAATTAGTTCTCCTGAGTAGTCATTAGATAATTATTGCGTTAAATGGTGCAAACAAAGTAATTTCCTCCCAAATAATAAGACTCGGAAATAGGAAGAAAGTTATGGTTCCGTCAACACTTATTTCTACCACAATTTATTGAGTTTTAATTTAATATAAATTATTAATAGATTGAAAATTGGAAGGAACTTTGAAAATTTATCAGAGCACCAATTTAATATTATTAAGAAAAGATAAAGTGAAATTGAAAAGAATTTTGTTATTGAAAATAACAATATTAATATATAAGGACATTTTTAGCTACGAACTTTTGTGTAATTTACATAAATTATTTTTATTTTTATTTTTTAATTTTGAGAAAATTTACAAAATTAATGTGTGGGGGAAAAAAATTATTGAATAACTTGTACAATCTTGTTATTTTCACTTGAATTTTTTCTTTGGTGTTAATCTCATGTATCATGCCAAAACGGCTGGACAGATTTCCATAAAATATTGTGTTCTACTAATTTTCGATCCAATTTAAAACAATATCCACATTTATTTTGACTCCGCTCTTTCTATCCCCCAGAATAGCTCTCTAAAAATGCTGCACTAATTTCTTTAAAATTTGGTGTTGTTTATTTGTGATCGAAGTTAAATATGAGCACAAATCTTCACACTCTCCCATCCCTAAAATCCCTAAGTGCTCCCCCATCCAGCACTTAGAGCTCAGATCCTTTTATGGGTTGATAACTGATCGCAGACCTGTTTTATTTATTGATTCAGGGTCAATAACGTCAAATAATAAACGTAAGATTCTATTCTGAGCAAAGTCTACTGTAATTATAAATTATAATAATTATATTAGAAAAATTATTTTAACCTAAAACTATGTAGAGTCTCAGCTGTGCATTGCGTGGTGGGAACTGAACAAGCAGCGCTGGGGGTCCAAGAACCGGTGGAGGGAATAGAAAGAATCCTACTCATGTTTGAAGTTCAATCATAAATACGCATCCGGGCCAAGTTTTATGGAAATCGCTCAGCCGTTTTTGTGTGATGCTGGTAAATAGAAATAAACAGACAAGCGGACAAACAGACAACAAATACAGAATAAAAATGTTCAAATGAAAGAACTTCGCTTGCTTAATGAATAAATCCTTTTTACTTCATTATTAAGTATAACATGATATTTTTTATGACCCTTTTTTTTATTATTTAGTCTCAAAGTAATTATTCTACGTCATTTGCCACAATCTCACTGTGTTAGCCTGGAAGTGTTTAAAAAGATAGGCATCAGCTGTAAGCAAAGGCAAATGAACATAGAGGCCACAGTAACTTCCTTTCCTCTATTGGACAGCGCCGTAGATTCAGCAGAGTGTGGAAAGCTTGGGAAGTGTACTGGCCTTTCGTGTTTTTCCTTATATTACTTTCCCTCTTTTTTTTTCGCTTATAAAAAAAACTTCTAGAAAAATCAGAAAATTAAACAATAAAATTTAATACTAAAAAAACTCTGAAAATATTGAAATTTTTACCCCATTTTTAGCCTAGGTTTCTAAGTATATGTGTCTGCTTGTTTCGGTCAACTTTTGATGGACTGGATGGATCGTCTTGAAACGTGGCATGTATATTTAAGGACTAGAGACCATCTAATGCTTACAGTTGAGATCTTTTTCCATTTGGTCCTTGTCTAGAAATTAGCACGAGAAGGCAATAAAAATAGTCTCAAGCAAATGGGTCTTAATCCTTTTGGCTAATCCCCGTGGTTTGATATGATTTACGTAAATTTAAATTAATCTGATTTAGACAACTTACGTAAATAATGCGAATTTAATTATTTTTTTTTCCCTGTAAATGCAAAATTTCTGTTGTTTATATTATAATTTGAAACTAAAATTAGAATTTTCGATTTTTGCTGTTTTCGTGATTTAAAAATAAGAAATTTTAAGAAAGAACATTTTATGGAAATTAAGATTTAAAGATGTCAGGAACTTGTTGTTTAAATTTTTTTTTTTAATTTATCATTCTCAATGGACATTTGTAAAAGCATGAACTGATCTTCTTATGTCTGTCTGCCTGATCTAAATGATCAACTGGACATCAAACTCGTTTTTACCATTAGCATAATGGTCCTTAATCCTTCAACAGTCACATGAGATATTAGGACCTGGCAATACATGGAAATTTTGTATCAACATAGGAAGACTTACAATTTGTTTTCTGTAAAATATTGTACAAATGGGAGACAAACAGACGAAGTAAATAAATAAATAGATAAATAAATAAATAAACTGATATCATTTGGCATTTTATAAAATTCTCCTCTGCCCTAGTGTTTTCTGGTTTTCCGATTTGTCATCTTAGCATCTTAGAAATCATTGTGCCAAATTTCAGCTTTAAAACATTAAAAATACACCCACACACATATCATTAAGGTTTTTAACTTTTATCTTTTTGATTGCAAATTAAACGAACAAAAAAGATTTTAAAGGAAAGTTATAGAAGGAGTTGAGGTCAACCATTATTACGAGGAAACATATATTTTTCTTCTTCGGGAACTTTCCTGCTTCATCAAATCAAATGAAGAAATATTTCTGTTAGTAAAACAAATACAAATACATAAATACATGTGATTATGTGAATAAAGCCATAAAATATCATAATATTACCGCATTCATCAATGCAGAAAACCACAGAAAAAATTTTGGAAACGTAATCGATTTAAACAATTCAGGGTCTTCGTATTCTAAATTGTTTTGACTTGATAATGTGTTAATATGGGTTATTTGTTTTTCTATTAAGATTTAATCTGATCTTCCTAATCGTTCAACCGAAAGAAGATTAATGCATTTCAAGGAAAAAAATAGTGCATTTCAAAGGAGTTTGTGATAGTAAATAGGACAATGTAGATTTAAAAATTAGAGATATTTCTTTTCTTTTTTTTTTTCTTTCTGACCGTGAGAGCTTTGATCGTATGGTCCTGTACCATTAAGAAGCTACAAGGATTGGCATCACTTTCAAAGTGATTTGTTTTTCTTTCGTTACTTATTTTTAGGAAACCCAATTGTATTTACATCGTACCTCAAATGATCTTGTTATTGTAACGAATTATCATGATCATTGTGAATAATTTACTTCGAATTAAAATTGCATTTTAACATCGTTTCCAACAGGAGAGTGAAACATTTGCAATCAGTCAGTCTGTCTATGTGTATCTGTATTTCTATAATAAATTTGAACCGATGGATGAATCTTCTTGAAACTTAGTTTGCTTATTTAAGGACAAAATACAATCTATAAGAAATTTTTCCCGAGGAGGTCCTTATCGAAAAAAAAAATATAAAAATGACAAAATGAAATTCCTGTTTAAATATAACAGCATTTAAACAGTACCATTATTTCTACCATTTCTTAAACAATGGACATTAATTCACATTTTACTCTTCTTATAACTGACTTTAATATAATTTAAAATCGATTAATTTTAATTATAATAAATTTAATTGATGAATACAATTTAAGTAAACATTGATAATTCGTTTATTTGAAAACGTAAAATTTCTCCTGTTTTACTGTTAAAATAAAAGATAGCTACTGTAACGCGAATTTAAAAATAAAAGATAGCTTTGTATTATTTTTATGATTTAAAAAAAAAAAAAAAAAAACCAAGAAAACAAAGGAGAAAAAGAAAATCCACAAGGGTTTCAGGAAAATAGGCTTCAAATTCTTTCAGTAATTTCTTGTTTTCTCTCTGATGCATTTAGCTACTTTCCAAATATAAATAAAACTAATTGCCTATAAATGCTTGAATGTGAGTATAAAAAAAATGATTTTTTTGCCTTATTTCTTTACAAAACAAAAACTGGATACAAAGTTTTCTATTCATAAAAACATTTATTATCTGTTATTTTATCCATTACTATTCAGTTAGAAGGAAATTAAAATAATATAGGTAATGAATGAATTGAACCTTTTAAAAATAAATACATTTGTTTAAAATAATATAATTTAATTCTGAATTTGCTTAAAAACTTTTCAATGGTTTATTCTTTGATCTTTAGTTTAGCTCATTTCGTCAAAGGTAGTTTTCCTTATAGGGAAATGACTCTTAATCACGTCTGGAAGTTCACGTGACAGGAATTATTTTAAATATGAATAAAAACAAAACAATTAATACTTAAAATTGATAATTAAAAATAACAATAATTGAATTTATTAAGGAATACAATAATATACAATATCACATTATGCTGACATTCATTCACGAATAGTTAATAACAGTTCAGTTTTTCAACAATAGATGTTGCTTGAACACCAGGAATGATTAATCCTTTATTAATTGCCATTATTGCTTTTGTGACCTGTAGTGTTTATTTCTTGCGGGGTTCGATTATTAAATGTGGGGAATAAACATACAATCCATGGTCACTGCCTTTAACGTGTTGTTTTGTCCCATATTTGTTGACTTCGTAGGAGGTTTTTCTTTGTTTGCCGTAGTCGTCAGTGTAGGAGTAATGTCCTCTGATCTTGTGACCTTTCTTTGCTTCAAATCGTGACTGTTTTCCTTTTTTGTGATTGACGGAATATCCATATCTGTAATTCCCATAGCCCTAAAGAAAAAGAAAAATGAAATTTTAATATACTTTTTTTTTTGGTTTTCGTGTGGAACCTGTTTTGATAGGTATTTCCCCTTCGATCCACAATTGGCTCTTCAGTGCATCGAAGATATAGGCTCCTACCATTCAACTAGACAAATCGAGACTAGTTGAAATGAGAAGTTAGCACAAAGCTCGTCCCCTCAAACTCGGGGAAAGAACGCAGTACCTTACTTAACAGAGGGTTGGGTGTACCTTAGAGCCAGTCTGGAGGAGAAACAACCTGGGGAAAATGACTGATGTCCCTCGGGGATTGAACCCTTTAACCATTAATAACAACGACATAAAAGATTACTGGACTTATATCAAATTTAGTATTTAAATGTTCTATTTTTATAGTAAAAGGTCAGGCTATATAATGAACAGTCGCTAAATTGTACTCTACCTACGTGTAATTCCAGAATCATTGTAATATCGAAGTTATCTACTCTGACATAATCTCGAAATGGAATACTTACATCATTTTTATGGTGAAGGATTTTTTCGTATTCTTCAATTTGCTTATATTTCGTTTTGTAAGCAGAACAAACCGACAACACGAAGAACAGTGCTATCAGCAGAGTGACCTACAGAGAGAGAAACAAAAACAAATAAACTCCAGGAATCCTTAAAATAACAACAACACTCCTTTAATATCCACGATAGTTTATCCTCCTTTGCGAAGGACTTCTTCAGGTGGTACCAGAGGACAAGAAACTATTCTTCTTCCTCTACATTTCATTAGGATTATAAATAAGAACTCATGGAGTGAACTATTTACAGGATTTATTAAAAAAACTTACATAAAAAAAAACAAATAAAATTTAATTCTCTACCAAAAGTCTGTTTGGAAATCTGAGATTTACATAAACCTCTCGTCAGTTTTGCGATTCGAAATGAATGATCTACTGTAAGATAATAGTTTTCCCAACATCATTTATATTTTTATATTTAATAATAACGGCATTCTTTGATTTATTACAGAAACCTTTTATCTTACTTTGACTTTTGAAATTTGAATAATAAGTACTTTTAAAGTAGGAGTAAATATTAACAAGAAGTTTCTGACAAACCTTGATTTCTACTTTCCTTAATATCTTGGTCTGTCTTTTGTTTTTAACGAAAATTCTTATTTTCAGTTTTCTTTCCTGAAAAAGTCAGGCTCATCAATCAATGTACGTGTGTTTGGTCCTGGGGTGGCTACAGGTTTAGGCTCAAACAAAAGGACTAGTTGAGATCCGATGGTCAACCTACCTTTGGACTTTCGAATAAAAAACCCGGAACCAATTTGACAGATGGCTGGGTGAACCCTTGGGTCCGTCTGGAGAAGAAAAAACCGCCGGGAATTGAACCTGGCTCCTCCAGTTCGCAGTTCAATGCCTACACCACTGGACTATCGGACCCACAAGGAAAAATACTGATTTAATTAGTATTACTTTTTTTTTAATAGGAAATGGAAAATTTCTGCTGTTTGTGTTCAGCAGATACTATAATTTAAAAATAAACGGAGATTTGTCGCTTATGTTAGTTCAGAATTTAAAAAGCAAACAAAACAAAAACAAACAAAAAAACAAAACAAAACAAACAAACAAAAAAACAAAACAAAACAAACAAACAAAAGGAAACGAAAAAATAATAATAACAAAAAAATCCTAAACAATATTTAAGGAAAGTGGGCTTCAAGTTCTTTCGGATATTTGCAACAAATTATATAAGGCTGATATTTTTTAAAGTTTAAGAAAGAAATGATCCCAGTAAAGAAACTGTATGTTAGAATGAAAATGTAATGACTTTTTTTACCTTCATCTTGTTGCTTCTGTCGGTGTCTGTGATGAACACCTGTGTTTATATATTATTAGATTTCACTCCCTAATTAACAGTGAAGATGTCAGTGGGACGCAAGGAGATAAGCAACAAAGACAAACACACAATGGAACCCATTCATTTCATCATTTCCTTTAATTAGTTATGTTTTTTTAGCGACTCTTTACTTTGTACAACGGATTAATTTTTTTTCTTTCCTGTTTTCACTTCTATGTAATTTTGGATAAGAGATAAATCTCAAATATTTCGTAGATTCTAAAAAGACACTTCCTTTCAATCTTATAATTATGGAAAGGGATTTGTTATAAAAAAAAAGGGGTTTATTTTTTCTTAATTTGACTTAATATTTAAAAGTGAATTCAGTTAAATTGTAAATTTTAGTAAAACATTTTACGTAATTTATAGTGAAATGTCAGTTCAGTAGTCCAGTGTTTTAGGAACTGAACTGGAAGAATGATCGGGATTTCTCCATACCTGCAGATGGACCTTAGGGTTCACCCAGCTCTCTGTCAAATGGGTACCGAGTTTCTTATTCTGAGGTTGAGGGCTACCATTTGACCTCAACTAGATCCGTTGGTCGATGATCGCTGAGAGCCTAAACCTCCTATAGAATCTGCATTC
Organism: Thereuonema tuberculata; assembly: GCA_023159025.1. Classification (NCBI taxonomy): domain Eukaryota; kingdom Metazoa; phylum Arthropoda; class Chilopoda; order Scutigeromorpha; family Scutigeridae; genus Thereuonema; species Thereuonema tuberculata. The sequence goes on along the minus strand of JAFIDM010010028.1, from coordinate 49,005,509 downwards.
TCTGAAGTGAAATACCTTTACCTTTTCCTTTACATTTTTATATAATTAAATGTTGTTGTTTTTTTTTATATCATTCATCATTTAAGGTGTGACTAGAAAAACTGCTTTTTTTCTTTTTTTTGCGACATATTTACATAAAAATTTAAGAACATTTTCAATGATATATTGATTGCGATCAGTAAAATATTTTTCCTTAAAGTTGTATAGTGACCTATTTGTTTTTAGATTACAACTCAGTAATGAACACAATAAGAGGTTTTTTTGTTTTTTTTTTATTTTAAAAGAAAAATAAATACAATAATAAATAAACTTGGAATTCAAATTCAGTAAGACTTTATAAAATATAGAATTCAAATTGAATCGACTGTAAACTTATAGAACATTCACGAATCTCTTGAATAATTTCCATAAATTTGCCTGTTCCATTGATTACAGTACAGAATAATACAGTGGAAAGCTACGAAAAAAAAATCTGATCAATATTTGACGTATTACACGCTATCTGAATTGTCACATTACAGCTAGCGCAGACAAGGTTATTAATCCTTTATTTAATAAAAATCGACAGAAATAATGTTTCGAATGTAATGCATTTCTATAGAAATTTTATCATTTTCTCTAGCTACTTTCACCACAACAAAATTTGAAAAGTAATCGTATCCATAAATATGCATGCCAAATTTCAAGAAGAGGCATCCATCGTTTGAAAAGTTATTATGAAATATCATACAGACTGACTGGTTTGTTTTTTTTCTTTTTTACTTTTCTAGCAAATTGGACAAATAGAGTAAAAACAAACAAACAAAAATAAAATTATAACTTAAAGTAAATAAATAAATAAATAATTTTATCTACATCAATTTTTATTTACTTTATTTCTACATTCTTCTTTCTTTGTATTTGTATCTAATATTCAAAGCGATCATGAGGTTCTATGATCAAATGGGGGGAATGTACATATAATCCATGATCACTGCCCTTTATATGTTGTTTCATTCCGTATTTGCTTATTTCGTATTCCGTTTTCCTTTCCTTTCCGTATTGGTCAGTGTACGAATAGTGACCTTTCACCTCGTGATCTTTCTTTGCTTCGTAACGGGATTGTTTTCCGTTTTTATCATGGACGTAATATCCGTATTTGTAATTCCCGTAACCCTGAAAAAAACAAAACAAATGAACATCATTTCTTGATTCTTTGAAATATATAATCGAAGTAAATAGTGTTCTTAGGATTAGGTTTATAAAACAAAAACCAAGAGCCCCAAAAAGATTTAATACGTTGTTTTCTAAGTTTTAAAAGTACTGAAATATCTTCTCTTTAATAGCAATTTTCAATAATATAGACTATTTAAATCTATTTTATGTATATTAAAGTGAGGTTTCTCAATTTATACGTACATCATCTTTGTGGTGAAGGAATTTCTCATATTTCTCGTGTTTTTCATATTTCTTCTTTTCCGCTGAACACAGGAATGTTGTCAACACAAGAGAGATCACGAACAGAAGCTGATAGAAAAATTAAAAAGCAATTTGTCATTTACAATACCAAGAACAAAAAGTTACAAAAAAGTGCAAAGAGTCGTTTATTTCGTCTTGTATTCATTTCATTTCTCTTACAACAATTAAATTTTGATGGTTGTCATAAATATTGGTTCTTTTCATGATTTAATTTATGCTTTTATCGTTTTTGAGTTATCGTGCTTCTTGTGTTTAAACTCTTCACCTAATGATCTAATATGTATTAATATTAAAAGGAATCGTCCTTATTACAATCTGTATCTGTCTCTTAAATTTCAGCTTTCTAAGATGTATAGTTTTTGAGTTATCGTTTTCACAGGACATGGATATTTTGACATTAAATTATTTTTTATATTATACTTTTATTGTACAACTTTTTTTATTATAATTCTTTTCCTTTAACATTCATTACAAATCCTGCCCTTAACTACAAATCGGTTCCAAAATGAGCTGATAATCAGTTTAAAATCTAAAAGCTGAAATCTATTTAAATTTAATGACTTTCGTTGAAAATCGTGAATTTTTGTATTCAAATTAAGAAATTCCTTCTTTTCTTCCGTTATTCCATAACCTATATTACATTTTAAAATACTATTATGCTTAGACATCTCGAGCATTTTAAAATAAAAGTTAAATCATTTTAATTTTAATAATAATAATAATAAACATACTGGAAAGATAAACCATCTACTTTATATGGATGATTTGAAATTATATGCGAAAAGTCCTACTGAACTTGAGTCGCTATTAAACATTGTCCAAAAATTTAGCAGCGATATCCAAATGCAATTTGGCATTGAAAAATGTGCAATTTTGACAATGAAACGTGGCAAAATGCAGGAATTAGAGGGAATAAAACTGGAAAATGGTCCCATAATAAAATCATTGAGAAATAATGAAAGTTACAAATACCTTGGTATATTAGAAGCTGACAATATTCTGAAGACTAGAATTAAAGAACTCACTCAGAAAGAATACATTAAGAGAATTCGAAAGATTTTAAAATCAAAACTGAATGGTGGAAATACAATTAAAGCCATTAACACATGGGCAATTCCAGTAGTCAGATATCCTGCTGGAATAATTGATTGGAACCAAAACGACCTAGAAAAACTTGATCGTAGAACACGAAAATTGCTCAATATGTATCATGCTTTACATCCAAGAAGTGACGTTGACAGACTGTATTTACCGCGAAAGATTGGTGGCCGTGGACTGCTACAGGTTCATCAAGTAGTGGAAGAAGAAAAACGAAGTCTCAGTGATTACATTAGGAAAAGTAAGGAGAAACTTTTGAAAGCTGTAGCCAGTGAGAATATTTTAAAATCAACAGAAAGCAAAACAGTTTATAAAGCACGGCAGTTTGAAATAAAATTAAATAGTTGGAAAAACAAGCTCTTGCATGGACAATATCTGAGAAATATTGAAGGCAAAAATGACAGCGATTTAACTTGGGAATGGTTAAAGTCGGGTACTATCAAGAAAGAAACTGAAGGATTAATTTTTGCTGCACAAGAACAAGCATTACAGACAAACGTAATGAAAGCAAAATCCAGAAAACCAGTGATAACCCAAACTGCCGACTATGCCAAGAAAAACTTGAAACTGTTTCGCATTTAATCTGTGAATGCAGCAAAATCGCACAAACGGACTATAAAAGCAGACATGATAGGGTCGCCAGATTAATACACTGGGCATTATGCAAAAAATATGACTTGCCAGCATCTAAAAATTCATGGGAACATCAAGTTGAAAAAGTTTTAGAAAATGAAGACGTCAAAATCTTGTGGGATTTTAGAATTCAAACTGATAGACACCTGGATCATAATACGCCAGATATAACAGTATTAACAAATAGAACTATTTTCATAATTGATATTGCAATCCCTGGAGATGCAAGAATTTTAGATAAAGAACAGGAAAAAATTATAAAATACAGGGATTTGGCAATAGAAACAACACGGCTTTGGATGAAACACACGACAGTGATCCCCATCATCATAGGAACACTTGGAACAATCTCAAAAAATTTTACCAAGTATTTGAACCAATTGCAGTTGTCTGAAATAACAACATCAGAACTACAAAAAACAGCGCTGCTTGGTACATCATATATATTGCGCAGAGACCTGGTGGATACTTAGGTTTCTGGCTGAAACTTGTATCTACTAAAGGCTTCAGTCAGCGAATTTTTGACTGTGTTTCAAAATGTATAATAATAATAATATTAAATAGAAAGCAAGTTTAACGTCCGTAATCATTTATAAATGGAGGGAAATCGCCAACCGGACAATAAATATGCCTTCGCCCATTGAGCCAACATCAACGAGAATTCTGTACAATTATTTCGTCCTTATTGGGGACTCATCAGCAGAATCTACTCGTTGATGTTTGGCTCTCGCGGGATGGCATTTGCTTTGGGTAGAGCTTTCGCCCTACCATATGTAGTTACATATTATACATTTTTAAGAAAAGTAAAAAGACTAAAATTGCCGATTATACAGTATATTAATTAATAACTTAGGATTAATTTTTTTTTTTTTTGAATAAGGGAAGTTGACATAAACAGTTAACTAAGTATACAAGGTTGTTAAATTTTTGGAAGTTATACATTAATAAAAACAGTAAATACCGTATATACATACACATGCATACATGAATACAACAAATGCATACATACACAAACATACATACATATACACATATACACCCATACGTACAAACACACTTAGGGAACACTTCCACCAAAGAGCACAAGACTCCTCACTCCACTCAGCCATTGTCAAGGCTGACACACACTTCACCCCCCTGGACCTCGCAAACCCTTCTCTTACACTCACCACCCCCGACACCCACACACAGCAGCTGCATGAATCATGGGCTCGTAAGGAACTCCATGGCAGACATCGCCACGAACTCAGCCAGCCTCATGTCGACATTGAAGCGTCGAACAGATGGCTGACGAGTGGTGAGCTGTTTGGGGAGACCGAAGGGTTCATGATCGCGATACAGGACCAAGTCATCCCCACACGCAACTACAAGAAACACATTCTACACGACGCAAACACACATGATGACAGATGCAGGAAATGCCACACTACACATGAGACGATCGACCACATAATATCAGGCTGTCCCCTTCTGTCCCAAACAGACTACCTCCACCGACACAATCAGGTAGCGTCGATCGTTCATCAACAGCTAGCACACAAACACTCACTTATTAAGAACACGGTTCCATACTACAAGTACACACCACAAAGCGTACTAGAGTCAACCTCACATAAGCTGTACTGGGACCGCCCCATTCACACAGACAAAACTATACATCACAACAGACCTGACATCACACTTGTTGATAAGGCCAACAAACAGACCTATCTCATTGATATTGCAGTGCCTATCAGCAAGAACATGCAGAAAACTCACGCAGACAAGATAAGTAAATATACAGACCTAGCACACGAGCTCCAGAAGCAGTGGAGGCAGGACCGAGTACGTGTTGTACCTATCGTCCTGTCCACCACTGGTCTGGTGCCTCACACATTACACCACAGCCTCAGCACACTTGGACTTCATAAAAACACTTACGCACAACTCCAGAAGGCTGTGGTACTCAACACAACACGCATAGTTAGGAAATTTATGGACACAAGCACCCATCCTTAACTATTCTTCCAATTTTTTTTTTTTTTTTTTTTTTTTTTTTTTTTTTTTTTTTTTTTTT
>JAFIDM010010028.1:48987614-49000164 GCA_023159025.1 Thereuonema tuberculata | reverse complement strand
AAATAAAAATTGATAAAGTTAAAATTATTTATTTATTTAATTTAATAAATTTAGAATTGTTTGTTTGATATTTTTTCTTTTGTTTTTAAATTCTTAACATTAAAAATATTGTAAGATATTATTGTAGTTTTCTTTCTATTTTCATCTAATGTTCAAAAAGGTACTCTTAACAGACAGAAATAAATTAATCACGAGAATTTTTAAATTAATTACGGCGCTACATCAACTAAATTAAGTAGGCTTAAAAGAAAAAGATATGTTCTAATTCCAGGTCCTACTTAAAAATACTAAGATAATATAATAATAAAAGTGGATTGAAATTCATTAATAAACTGTGTTTCTGGTTTCTTTTTAATGTTTATATTAATTAATTACTGAATTTGGTATCATTTCTACAAAATTATTATTTAATGAATTCATGCAAATACAGTGTTACCTCCGAATAACGGACAGTCACGGGACCGGAAGTTTTGTCCGTTATTGGGAGGTGTCCGCTATTGGGGAGGACTGTCTTTTTTTTTATTTTTTAGCTTACAGCATGTCATTTAATGAAAAATTACGTACAATCTTAATTAAATTTCTACAATTATAATTGCGATATGAGAGAATATGAACAATTGCAAATTATTTACTATATTTCTTTTTAAATGAGTGCTAATCCGTTTGTCTTACTTAAAATAATGATAAAATTAATTACAGTACAAAATTAATTTCTAGCCATCCATTTGATGCCTTAAACGTGTCCAATCCTAAAGTTTGGCCGAATTCTCTGGCTTTTTCTTGAAGGAAAACACCGCTTATAGGAATGTTCTTTGCACGAGCAAAGCGGAACCATTTTATCACCATTTTGTCGATTTTGCTTTTAGTTTCAGTTTTACGAAACTTCAAATTCTTCGAATTTTCGTTTGAATTCACCATCCACATTTTTCTAATCTCATCTTTGTCCTTCAAAAGTTCACTTATATGAGTTTTTCCAACTTTAAAACGTTCAACAAGACAACGCACACTCAGCTTTTCTTTTTCAGCAACTTCAAGAACATCAATTTTTTCTTTCACTGCCAATCTCTTCCTTTTTGACGCCATTTTAATTCGCACTAAATTTAATCAACACGTTTATAGGATAGCTTTACGAGGAATTGATATTTACAAAGCAACTGCAGTGAAAAAAAGGGCCTCAGATTCGTGCCTTGAATCATGGGGACACCGATACAATGTATCAATGTATGGGACACCGATCTAAATACAACCATGATGCGTTTGTCGAAATGTTAATCGAAAAAAAAAAATTAAAAAAATTACAGTTAAAATAAGTGTCCGCTATTCAGAGTGTCCGCTATTCGGAGTGGATAACATGGAATGTCCTATTGTAAGGGACTGGGACCCGCAATAATGTCCGCTAATTAGAGGTGTCCGCTATTCGGAGTGTCCGTTAAAGGAGGTTTCACTGTACTTATTGTGATGAATTAACTGACTGTGAAATCTTACTATATTTCTTAAAGCCCTAAAAAATAAGAATTTGGATATTTCTGACATTGCTTACCATTGTTTGCAAAAAGAACATGTCATGAATAAGGAAGTAAAAATTCTTTATAAAGAAACTGACTTGAAATTAAGGAAAATTTTGGAAAGCTGCATTAATAAAAATACTAAAAGTAAAAATTTCAATAGATATGAAGAAGCCTCAGTAGATCCAAATACTATTATATTAATTAAAGAATTTATAAATATTAATAACAAAAAAATAGTGACTTTTGATGCATTAATTTATTAACAACGTCACGTATTAGAATAATTAGAAATTGATGTTATTTTTTGTTATAACTATTGGTATGTGTTTTTGTTAGTTTTCCTTTGTAAGAAACAATTGTTACTTATTTGAGATGGTTTGCCTTTGTAAAAACAATTGTTTATTGATATTTCATGTTTTTAAATTTTGTTATGTTCATATCCCCTTTTTGTTGTTTGTTAATTTTATTCTAATTATTATTTTCTGGCTTGATAAAGAGAAGATGCACACTTCTCGAAAATTTGCTGTTTTTCAGTATTAAATAAATCTTTTTAAATCTTGAGTAATGAGTTGAAGTATTTATTTTTATATATCAATCTTGAGATGGAAAAGAAGAGGATTATTGAAGATGATCAAATATTGTAATATAAAACCGCCCTACGCAAACACTGTAATGCAGAATAGCTCTTTGCAGACGATTAATGCATAAAAGTAGTTTATATAAAACGTAGACTTAATTATAAAAAAAAAAATCTAGAAGTGAGAGGCTAATTCATATAATTTTTTTTCGGTTAAGACCTTAGCCAACTTATCTTCCCCTAGTGGGGACCTGCCGGAAAGAGCCTATCTGGGAGTCAAAGCCTATCTGTCATATTTCGTTGGTTCCTCATGGCCTGAAGGTTTGGAAAAAATCTGATTTTCGGTCCTGGTCACTTCCGATTTTAGGTGACCACTGACTGGATCAGAAAAGTAGTGGTAATTGGATAAATTAGGATCTAAGTAACTGAATCTGCTGAGAACGAATATAAAACTCTATCCAATATGACCAATTACTCAGATTCTCTTGAATAGTGCAAAATGGGGTCTCGATATAGTAAATCAAGAATTCGTATGGAAAAGATTTTAAATATAAAAGTAAAGTTGTTTCTTGTATTCAAATTCGTATACAAAGTGTCAAGAACACATTGGATGTAATAATAGATAACTGGAATGATTACTCTTTTCTCATCTAAGATCAAGCATAATATAATATAATGCATCAGATACTTCAAATTTATAATATTATCTTTCAAATATTAGAAAGATAGTAAAGTAATTGTAGTTATTAGTTCTGTACGAGATTGTATGAAAAAATAAAGAATTCATCAATTTTGGGATTCCGAAATTATAAAGAGCGATTAGATTAATTCTTTACTCTTTATGAAAATATTTTTCCATATCAATCGAAACAAAACCCTTTTGACACTTTTTGCTTGAGATTTCTTGGATATTAACATTTTATTTTTAACTATTAGATGTTTCAATAATGGCATAAATATATTATTATTATATATATAATCCAATATTGTTATTACTAATAATACATCTCTTATATAGTTTTCCAAATATGTCTGTATGTAACGTAACGCTCTCCCCCTGTGTTTAGAAAATAATTTTAATTTCCTGTGAAGACAGAAATAATTTCTTCAATGAAACGTCCCCAACAGGAATCGAACCTGCAATCTTCTGATTCGAAGTCAGGCGTCTTATTCATTACGTCACGAGGACTACTTTCAAATTATTTGTTAAATATTCTTCATTTATTCATCGTCCATCCAAACCATTTCATTAAATGGAAATTATTAAATAGTTTTCCAGATCTGTCTGTCTGTGTGTAACGTAACGCACTTTCCGTGTGTTTAACGGAGGAGAGCTGTACACATGTACGACAGGGCAGATCTATCTGTGTGTGCTCGCATTCGCAATCGTGGGAGGTTTTTTGAGTGAAGTAGTATTTTCTCATAGCCAGGTTTATGTTGCATTGTCGCGTTCACGAAACGTCAAAGTACTCATCAAAAAAAAAAAAAAACCGCCGGTGCTAAATGATGTTAGAATTTCAATTGCAATGTGACTTATAATCAAGCCTTCCAATAAACAAATTCATTTATGTTCCTAGCAATGCATTCATTTTAATTTCCTATCAGTCATACGGCGGACAAATACTCTAATGTAGACTAACAGCCGTCACATTGTTATCCTGTCACTATTGACGGGGCGTATCTGCTAGTTATCTAATGTTGGAGGAGTTGCACTTAGAATTTTGAAAAAGTATCTACAAAAGAATGACATGTGTTTCTGTCAAGAATTCTACAAACAAAATTCTATTAATAAATATTGAAAGGCGTACTTCGGGAATCAAATTTAAGACCCATATTATTTTTAATAATGTAATGATCTATTCAATCAAGTACAGCCATATCAAAGAATATGACGATGACATTCTGATATATACTGAGGATAAACATATGTTTATTGCAACCAATAAATTATAGAATGATCTTCTACAGACGCAAAAATGAGTGCGTGACAATAGGCTAATAATAAATAACAATAAAACAAATTTCATGTTAATACGTCCTAAAAAAACAAAACAAAACAAAAAATACTGAATACTCTAATTTAATACCAACAGTATATCTTCATACTCACAAATGCTTGCAGTCAGATAATCCTGCTAGTCAAAATTGTCACAAAATAACATCACTCAATGCCATAAAATACTTAAGACATTATGATTAATAGTACAATCCTTCACTAGGGTTAGCCATATAAACAACATTAAAAAAAAATACTAAACGCCCTATCATACATCTACTATCATACAAAAGATACACTTCCACTCAAAATTCGAATTTTACTTTATTTTGCTTTCTGTGATTCTATTTTAAATTATGCTACAAATGTTTGGGATAATACTACCAATTCTACTTTAACAAATAGAAATTCTCTCCAAAAGAAAATACTTAAACTTACTTTTAATAATAATATCTGGACCGATAAAGAGAAAAGAAAGAAAAATATTTAATTGAAAGGGGGATTTTTTATCAAAAGTTACTATATAATTTAATTATAAAAAACTATTACAGTCTAATTTACAATAAAAAAAAAATTAATATTAGTAATTATAGGTTAAGAAATCAAAACAACAATAATTTAAAATATCCTGACATGAAAAATAGTTAAGGAGAAAAGCAAGCTTCATTTTGGAAAAGATCATCAAGAAACTACAAGTCCTCCAAATGAGAGATGGCCGTCCTGTTTTTGTGAGATTGCGCATGTATGATCGATTAGTCTGGTCAGGCACTTCCGTCTGATTTTATGATAGGACGCCGCCATTACGGTAAATGCTTGTTACTTTGCAAAAGAGCATTGTATTTACAAATAATATATATTTATTTATTTATATAAATACTTATTGTTAGCGACTGGTATTGAAATAACGCTAAATAGTCGAGAGAAGTTTTAATTTGGCGTTATCAACATGTATTTCTCAGTGAAAACAGACTATGTCATCCATTGTGACAGGAAAACATAATTGATCGGCTACCGGAAGGGCTGCGCAGTTCAAACTTCTGCCGGCCAACTTTCATTTTGAGAACTATAGGCTTCAGTAACGTAAATACGATATAAAAAAATTGAAGGTTGTGGTTTAGTGGCAGAGTTATATCAACACAGTGGCCTCTTTTTTCTCTTTATCTACGAGGATGATATCAGGTCTATTCGCTTCAATCTTCTTATCTGTGCGAATTTCTGTATCCCATTAGATCTTGTGTTTATTGCTGGACTTATAGGAAGATGTTCTATTCTGAATGAAACTTCTAGCTTGGGCAAGCCCAAGATAAAGTATCCTGACCACGTTTTGTGCCTTACTGTGTGTTCGATTCCAGCCAGAGTGCTACATGCTCCAAAAATATGTTCTATGGTCTCTTGATATTCCATATTGTCCGCATCGATCAATTATATTTTGTTCTTTAAGGATGCATTTACGGTAATTCCTTGTGGCGATGATCCTGTCCTGAATGACAATAATGAAGTCACAAGTTTCTGGAAACAACTTACCCTGCTGTAGCCAGATGTTTGAGGTTTTCTTGTCATTTCTTACGCAGTTGAGATGAGCGGGATGGGTTCCATGTAGCGCTTTCCTTTCCATTCCTCAATTTGAGAATTCGTTGTTATGGAATGGTGTGCGACAAGGGCTTCGTCACTTCTGAGGTTTAGAGCTGAACCTTCATCGGCTTTGTAAATCACACCAAACAAGTTATGTTCCTCAGATTTCCTACGGAAGTAGCCCATTCACGAAGGCTTGATATCTGTTGAAGGCAAAGACGTCTAAGTGAAATGCCACCAAGCCTTCCCTCATCTGTTGGGAAATTCACATGTTGTACTGTTGAATTTGGATGTAACATTTGATGTTTAGTCATCTGATAGCGTACCATACGATCCAGCTCTTCTAGCTCAGTTTTGGACCAGTTGGCAATGCCAAAAGGGATAAGAATCCATTAGGATTTCCAGTTATTAGTTTTATCGATGATGTTATTACTAAACATCTCTGAATAATAACAGTACATATATATATATATATATATATATATATATATATCTACTGCTATTCCCTTGACAGGCCCTAGGGTTCATCCAAATGGGCTTCTTAGTCGGTGGTTAAAAGCGAGCAGATCATCCGACCTCAACTATTCTCCGCGACAGGCTAACTTTAGAGCATTACAAGTGTTAGCGCCGCATCACGGAAGGGAAAAAAGTATTCCTACGCGGTGGGCTGATTTTAAACTTCATATGGGGGAAGCTAACAGCTTAGATTTAATCCGTTAATTGCAAGGGAGCAAGTGGTTTATTTTTTAAATATTTAGGATCTATACTATTTATTAATTTCCATGCTAAATACTCTATAATATTTTCGCATTCTACTCCGGGGAACTTGACTTGACTGCCGACAAAGACTGACCAACGCATTTCGCTTTCTTTCTGATCCCGAAAATTTTGGAGGAACTTACTCCAGTAAAACTGCTTGTTAGCTCCACGATAGCACGAATGAAATGCGAAGGATTATCAGTACGCAGTTTGCAATAAACATTCAATAAGATTTGCTTCGCTTGACTGTTCAAAGCTTTTCCTTGACCAGGACGACGAAACAATTTTGGCGGAGACGCCATGATTGAATCCGTTAAATTGCACATCGTATCTGAGCATTATCTAAATTTCTATCTGATATTAATTCACATATAGCATAATGTTATAATTAAACCACTTTTATATTAAAATTCACTAAATAAAGTTATTATTAATATCTTAGTATTTATTTAAATTAAGATTTTTGTTAGGGATTCTTTTCTGATGCGTATTGACAAACCGTCGCACACACTCCTATCTCTGGCAATGCTCTAAAGTTAGGCTGTCGCCGACAATAGTTCCGTTAGTCGAGAATCGCTGGGAGCCTAAACCTCTCAAGCAAACCATGGCCTGTAGCGGTGTAGTTTAACATTTTTTTTATATACAGGGTGTTCATTTTATCTGAAGACATTGAAATATCCCGAAACTACAAATCGGATCAAACAACTTTGTAATTAAAATTTGTTCGTTTCGGAGGGGGACATCCAATGATACCAAACTCGACCCCCCCACCCCCCACCCCCTATGAGGTGAGGGGTTGGGACGAAAAACGTAAATAGGAACCCCAATTTTTTATTGCAAATTCGGATTTTCCAGAAAATTTCACATTAATTTGATTCACTGTACGTCGGGGTTGCTCGCAGATGGCGCTGTAATCGACAAAAATCAAAATGGGTAAAACATCGTTGAAAATTGGGGATATCTCAAGAAATAAAAAATCATACGAAATCAGAGAAATAAAAATGTAGACGTATGTGATATTTATCAAAATGCTATCCAATGACACGTGAATTAACCCCCCACCCCCACGCTGCGAGAAAGGGAGAGGCAATTATTTCATAACTTGTAATGTATTCCGTTGTGTCTCTTCTTTTTCTTGTCTCACATATCGGAGTGATTTGTCCAATTACAGTGAGTGTTCAAAAATACGACCTTCAACTTCAATACACTTATTGATCCTGTCTTCAAATGTCTGTACACAGGACAGAAGCATATCTGCGGGAATTTCAGCACAGGCGTTTCTTATGCGTTCTACCATGTTTTCACGGTCTGTTGGCACTTGTTGATAAACCTTATCTTTTAGATAACCCCACAGAAAGAAATCCGGCGATGTCAAATCAGGCGATCTAGCAGGCCAATTAATAGGGGCACCTCTGCCAATCCACCGACCATTGTAATCATGGTCTAATACTTCCCGTGCATGACGTGAGTGATGCGCTGGGCAACCGTCATGCTGATACCACATACTTTGTCGAACGTCCAAGGCAACATCATCAAGTAGTATTGGTAGTTCCTGTTCCAAAAAATTTCGATATCTGATTCCATTCAAGGTACCTTCAATAAAATAAGGACCAATGAGTTTGTTCCCTATGATTCCACACCAAACGTTAACTGACCAAGGACGTTGATGTTCAACTTGTCGTAACCAGTGGGGATTCTCTACACTCCAGTAATGCATGTTATGCCGATTAATGCTACCATGGTTTGTGAATGTAGCCTCATCTAAAAATAGTACATTAGCAAAGAAATTGGGATTACTTTGCAGTTGTTGAAGAGCCCATTCACAAAATACTACTCGATTATGAAAGTCTTCGCCATGAAGTTCTTGATGCAGTGAAATGTGATATGGATGAGACCTAAAGCGATGCAATACGTTGACAATACTACTTAGGGACATTCCGGAATCGCGTTGTAATTGCCGAGTGCTTATCTGTGGGTTTTGGTGAACAGCTGCTAGTACAGCTATTTCATTAGCTTCTCCTGTAACAGTTTCCTTTTCTTCGTTTCCTTTTCTTGGTTTGTATGCTGCCATCAGAGATAAAGGCATTCACAATTTTGTAAAAAAAAAAGAACGAGAGCGAACATTATCTGGAAAACGCTCAGAATACAAGGCAACAGCATCGTCAACATTTCTCCTACATTCACCATAAATCAGAATCATTTCAATTTTTTCATCTACGGTTGCACGATTATGATAGAGCAGTCCACTTTTCGTTTTGTCGGAGGAATACAACGTTGAGAATGGGATTTCCCATTACAAGTTATGAAATAATTGCCTCTCCCACTCTCGCAGCGTGGGGGTGGGGGGTTAATTCATGTGTCATTGGATAGCATTTTGATAAATATCGATTACGTCTACATTTTTATTTCTTGAGATATCCCCAATTTTCACCGATGTTTTACCCATTTTGATTTTTGTCGATTACAGCGCCATCTGTGAGCAACCCCGACGTACAGTGAATCACATCAATGTGAAATTTTCTGGAGAATCCGAATTTGCAATAAAAAATTGGGGTTCCTATTTACGTTTTTCGTCCCAACCCCTCACCTCATAGGGGGTGGGGGGTGGGAGGTCGAGTTTGGTATCATTGGATGTCCCCCTCCGAGACGAACAAATTTTAATTATAAAGTTTTTTGATTCGATTTATAGTTTTTGGGATATTTCAATGTCTTCAGATAAAATGAACACCCTGTATATATATTGTATATTGTATTCTGCATTTCCTTGCATAAATAAAAATATAGTTTTGATTTGGAATTTTACAAATTCCATGTTTCTGTCCTACACTAGTAATATAAGTCGATTCATTCTTTACTTTAACAAAATCCTATATAAGACCTTTTCCTATATAAGACTGAACTTTGTATTTATTTTATTTTATTACGTAACTACATCTGAAGAGGCTAGCCAGAGCGCTAGCGAAAATCGATTCATGTGAGATTTTTTTTAATTTGTAATTATTGTTTTAGTCATGTGCGTTGGGCTTAATTGTATTTTGTTAAAGTAATTTTACGCACGTTAATGTTATATTAGTTCATTCTTTACTGTTGGAAATATTTATATGTTTTTGGGATAAGCATTGAATATTTAAAACTGCAGCGTAATATTTATTACGGCAGTGAAGAACATTCAACAATGAGCCGATACTAAAACAATGATGCAAGACGTGCTTCACGAAAATGCAATGAGGCGGCACGAGAATTAGTTGTTTGTTTTAAAGGATGACAGCCGAAGGAATAGGTGGTGAAGAAGACGGAATAATGATGGAAGACAAAAGTTTTAGATATGGATCATAGGAATATGATTGGAGTTTATGCCTTCGTCAATTAATACATATATCGAAGGATAAACAAGTATTAATGAAATTTTATAGATTAAACAGAAGAACTGCAAAACATATTATCAATCTGTATTTTTCCACATTTCGTTTTCAGCGTTGTTTAGCAGAATGTTATATAGTGATTGAACGTTGAGTTATTCCAGCATGAAACTAATAAAGCCAATCAAGGTATATCCAGAAAAGAATACGCAAAAGATCCTGTATACTATACTATATATCTAAGGAGAGATTCTAGTGAGTGAATACTTTTTTTTTTTTTTAAAGTTTAACATGCAGAGATATAATTATGTAATAAAGTGAAGAAATACAAGGCTGCACCTGAGTAAACAAAAGATTCCCGACATGATAGCTCAGGTTGCGTGAATACTTAATTGTTATCGTATCGCCAACGTCATCTTCGATAGAATGATCGCCTCCATATTAGATTACCTAAATTTAATCAATCAAGAATTAAGATTACGAAGGCATAACACATAGAAGTAGACAAATAATTAATAAACTGTTAACGTTGACAGAACATATAATCGACGGAAATATTTAACGTAAAAGTGGAATACTCCAATAAGTGACACTTATTAATAACTATGAGAATTACTGGACTTAAACATTAAAGTACGACTTTGACGTCAACTTGATTGAATGTATTTGTAATGTAATGTAGAAGATGGGTGATAAATTTACCTAACACCGCCACCTAAGGTCTATTGTACTTTCCCCAACCTTAATCCCCAAAAAGATCAGTAGCTACGACAAACACCAGTAGTTTGTTTATAGAGACCGTAAACGAATGTATTTAATTAATGAATAATTAAATATGTAAAAGTAAGACATTTGCTCAACGTAGTTATGTGATAGAAATTCAACGAATTGAATTAAATACATATGAGTGAAAAGTCAGATTATGTTGCAGTATACGTTTAATTCAGAAGTTATTAATAGCAATTATAAATATTAAGTGATGAACTTAGAACTTATGAACTTTGATCTATAAGCTAAAGCGAATAATTAAGAAATAAATATTTTAGCTAAAAGTAATAATCGAAGTGATTAATCGTGTCAACATATGCTGAAGTGATTTTAGCATAGACTGAACCTGTTATCATAT
The DNA here is from genome assembly GCA_023159025.1 of Thereuonema tuberculata. Taxonomy (NCBI): domain Eukaryota; kingdom Metazoa; phylum Arthropoda; class Chilopoda; order Scutigeromorpha; family Scutigeridae; genus Thereuonema; species Thereuonema tuberculata. The sequence goes on along the minus strand of JAFIDM010010028.1, from coordinate 48,989,267 downwards.
AATAAATAAATAGTTTGTTTTCTTGTAATACTTGTGAAGACTATTATTTGTTTCAGGAATTTCACTTATCATCATGGGGCACTACTAAATGATTATAAAAAAAACAACGGTTAAAGCAAGGTATCCGGCACAAGCCAATGAGATGCTTCGTAAGGATATGTGTTTTGGTGCCTGTTTGCAGTTGTGTCATCGCGGAGCGATACATAAAGTGGTTTTGACATCACGTGGTTTTTTGAGCCATATGTTTTTGGGCCTTTTGAAGCAGTTGGCAAAATGAATGGTTTTCACAGGTTGTCTTTGGGTAAATGTGATTTCATTTATCTTGGACGTTTGAGACAGGGATGTAAAATGTTGCTGAACGTCATGAAGAGGTTTATTCTGCCAGGAACAACCGTTATTTCGGAATGTTGATCATTCTACGGTACGATAAACGATGAGGGATGGGCCTAACAGAAGACGATGTGCCGACCATTTCCCTAGTTACCTGGCGGAATTCATGTGGCGTCACCAATTTCATTGAAACTTCAAGGATATGTTTCAAGGATATGAAACAGTTTATTTTCCAGACACGGCCGACAAAGAAACATAAGGTAAGCGAAATTATGTGTATTGTAGAGTTGACCCCTTCTAGCAAGTCCGCCATTTTCAATATCTTCACCTTTTCTAGAAAATCAGCCATTTTGAATATAGTGCTAACATACTTGTGTCATCACAACTTGAAAAAAAAAGTTCGTTGAAGGCTTGTGCCGGATTCTGATGTTTTACCAAAACAACAAAGGACACCACGCTTAACTCTGTATACCTAATATTTGGATTCTTTAATCCATTTACATTTATCTTATTTTACATTTACTATTTTCAAAATTTAATTTAAGTCATAGTAAAGTGAAACTCATAAGAATGGACTGAGTTCTGTCTTTGGAATATAAGCCTAATATTGAATTATATATTGTAGTCCTTTTTTTAAAGGTAAAAGTAAAATTGATAATTATTAATACTCTATTGCTAAATATTACCTATTATGCAATTTTTAATTGTTTAGTATTTAGCTAACTTAGAATATAAATACTACAAAAATAATAAACTGAATTATATAGTTTTAGAAAAATTAAAAAGAGCAATATCCCAAATATTGTGTCTTTTTTTTTTTCAATTATCCAAATAATTTCAATGTAAAGATTAACACTAGATGAAGCGAGACATGATTATCCTCATGAATCCTCATGATTTGTGAATCGGCATCTTACAAATTCCATGTTTTGTCCAGCTATCATATATGTGTATATATAATTTTTCATGTTGTAATAAAATTTTTTATGATAAAAGAAAACTTCTTCTATGTAAGTTATTTCTATGTAAAATTATGGTTAACACATAACCTCGAAGGATTATTAACAAAGCGAAGACTGGATTATCAAAAAAGAGTTTTTTTTTAACCTTTGTAAGATTAATGTTCGTTGAAATAAAGAAAGAAAATTGAAAGTCATTAAGATTTAGGGTGCCTTTGTTTTAATCCCTGATCCCAGTATGTCCTAATAACTTGAAACTGCTTAAATAGGGGATGAGGAAGGTATATAAAGACAGAACTTCGCTATAATCGCAGTTCAGTTACAAGAAAAACCCAGAAACATGAAGAAATCCATTCAGGTAATA
>JAFIDM010010028.1:48969637-48987514 GCA_023159025.1 Thereuonema tuberculata | reverse complement strand
TCACTTTGAATATTAGACAAAGAAAGAAGAATAAAGTAGAAATAAAGAAAATTAAGAAAGTGCAAAATATTTTATTTATTTATTGGTTATAAACTTATTTTTATTTGTCAGAAGTTTTAGAATTGTTTCCGATAGATAAAATGTTTGTTTAATAAAAAATATTTTAAGAAATAGATCTTACTTTGTAATTTGAGTCTTTTTATCAAAATTTGATTATTAAACTGTACGAATGAATAAATAATACGAACATTTACAACAATAAATACTGCCGGTCGCTTCGCTTCGGAAGTGTTGCATTTGTAACATAAAGAAACACTATATTTATTCAAAAAAACAATTTACATCAAATACACTGTAAACTAAAATCTAAAGCTAAAACTAAAATAAATTAAAATTTAAATTCTAAAGAATACATGTAATATAATATTGAAATCCATTTGTAACAGTGGAAATTTGCGCAGTTGAGTTGACAATGCCACAAGACTCCTGTTGCCTTATTTTCAAAACTTTATTAATTTCGCGTCAATAATGTGATGGTTTTACTCTTGTTAAAGCGAAGGACTGTGGAAATATAAATAAAAGAAATAACTTTTTAATGTTTAAAAATGTTGGGATATCCATAGAAATCTTCAAAACGGTATTCGAAAGGTTTTCACAAATAGATCTTAGTTCCACAAGTGTCTCAAAAATCAAAAAAAATTTGAGAAATTCAAAAAAAAAAAATTCAGATTTTCAGATGCGAGTAGTTTTTTGAGTTTGCCGCTAGAGCGGCGTTCAGCATCAGTCACTTTAAAATCCTATATATAATTTTTAATCTTTAATGACAAAAGTTTATTTTTTAAGTAAAAAAGAATCTGTTGATTACATTCTAAAACTCGAAGAAATTTTTCAGAATTATATTGGTTTGATTGATAATGAGGAAGGGGATGTAAAACAGTTTCTTGTCAATAAAACGAAACATAGAATCACAGCACATTGAAACCTGCCAAAATTTGAAGGAGGTTATACTTAATAGATATGTAATATTTTGACTAAAAATTTATTCGGCAAAAAAAAAAAAAAAAAAAGCAAACAAGAGGAAAGTTTTTAGCAGTAAATCTATGCATTTATACTTGAGCATTTGTAATCTAAGTTGTTTGCTGTATTGTTTGTTTATTGTCGTTGTATATAAATCTATTGTTTGTTTATTTTTGTATATATAATTGTATATATACAATTTGAGGGGTCACTGTCTCCATCGTGTATTCATAATACCTCCCCTCGTACGCCTTTTGAGTCTTGCACTAGCTGATTAGCTCTGGCTGATGAGAGCCTAACAAGCTCGAAACGGCCATCCCAGAGTATCAGCTCGACTCAAAAGGCATTCTTATTTGAAATAATTGTATATAAATCTATTGTTTGTTCATTATTGTATATATATTGTTAGATATTCTAGTTTTATGTTAACTTATATCAAAAGATATATAATGAAGTTATTTTGAAGTAAATGATTAATTTTTTTTTCTAAACTCCTTTTTTTTTAGGACTTTATATCTCTTTATTTATTCCCATCATTCCCCTTTATTAAAATTCAACAATATCAAATAGATATTTACTTATTTATTGTCTTTTTATAACAAATAACTGATAACTGATAATAACTGATAGCATTTTGTACTGGTATCAATAAAAGAAATATTAATGGCACACATAAAAAAAAATAAGAGGCATTGCTCACAAATATAAGGCTTGTTTTATTTTTTCTTAAATCAGTTTTTATTCATGTCTCATATTTTTAATTTAATTTTTGCAAAAAAAAAAAAAAAAGGATTAAAAGATGTCTTTTTTTGGATTGATATCAACTTAAATTCTTGTTTTTATATGAAAATATATGTATATTTTAGTGGTATTTTAGGATGCAAAATGGACAGAAAAATGTTGTTGTGTTTCTGTAATTCACATTAAATACAATCAAAGGCAGTAGAACAATTGTGAGTCAAAAAAGTTTAGTTAAAATGTGAAAATTCCTTCTGTGGCTGCTATAAACTTGTGTTCAGTTGGGAAAAATATGGCTGTGGAAGCGTTAGCCAATAGAAAAGAGGATCTCCGTTGGCAACACTGTCTCTCAAGCCATTGAAGTCACTGTAGTTCCGTACAAAATACCTACAACCTTTTCCGAAGGATTTGCCAACAACGCTGCTCTGCTATTGGTGAGCATACGATCACATGAACACAAACCGCCATTATGCATTCACACTACTTTGAACGCTGTATAGAGTCGTAGACGCTGTGTGGACATATACTCTCTGTTTCTTCAAAGTTTGGAAAATTTTAAAATGTATGCAATGTATTTAATTGTTTCATTCGCCTTCGATGGTGTTATTTAGATCGATGGAAATCCTTCCCTGCTTGAGATTTAGTTGCAACGAATTTCGAGAAGAAATTTCTCTCCGACACAAATAAAAACTGTTCTGGAAATCTAGACGAAATAAAATCTTTATATCTGGCTGCTTTTTACATAAAGTATGTAGTAAATATAGTCTTTGTATAGATTGTAAATTACTTCTTATAACTTCTTTGCAACTTTTTATCAAAAAGAAATTTTTCAAAGAAAATTCTAATAATTTAATGTTGGTATCAAATTGGCCTAAGATATTTGAGTCTTTATTGTTAGAGAGAATTATTTTAGAACCATAGAAAATGATATTCTAAATACAAAATATAAGGTTGATGATTTAATTAAAATCTTTTTAAAAAATTCAACTAATGATTTCTCTGTTTGTTGTGAAATAACTAATAAATTACTAAAAGTATTTATATTGCATCGTATTTATTTTTTCCTGAAATAGAAAAATTATGAAATTAAACAAAAAAAGGAACTTAAAAAATGCGGCGTTAAGAATTTAATGAAAAAAAAATATTTAATTTTGTTTGTAAATTTCTTACAATACAACTTCAGTGAGTGAATTTCTATTTAAAAATTCTTCATCTGATTACTAAAGAATTTTTTTTTGGTAAATTTTATAAATCCTTGTATTTACTATGCCTGCAAGTCCTGTTGTTTGCTTTACATGTAATTTTATTTTGATATAATGTTACATTTTGCTTCTCAGTTTATCAAATATTTTGATTTCAATGGAGTCTTTAAATTTTATAAATGTATAATATATAGTTCATTATATCGCCTTTTCTATATTTCATGATAATTTTTAATATATACGTTATTAGATTTTTATCATGATTTTTATTTTTATATATATTATTTGGCATTAATTTCTATATTACTAATAAGTCACACACGGAGTTCCCAATTTATAAATATATATATATATATATATAAAATTAGAAAATTTCTGTATACTCCTTATATTGTGATTATCATACAAAATTACATCAAACATAAACTACAGGCACTCTTCACTTAAAGACCTACCTGCTGAACGACCGCTCAGACTTACGACCAGCTCTCCAGCGCAGGGAATCCTTTTTCTCAGTCGTCTTAAGCATGTTTCACAGCAACGAAAATGAGAACGAAACATGTCTGACCAATGAACAATATCGAAAACCTGAATTCCCTTTGTTGGTTCATATTAGTACCATTTTGATTGTCTTTTTTTTTTTATGAATGAACTTTAATTTTTGTGGTTTCCTTTTTATAATTTTTGCTGATTGTATTTTTATGTTCTTTATTATATAAGAGATAATAAAGTAAAACAAAGTTATTAAGTTCTAGTTTCCTTTAGACCTTTTCTTTATTCAGAATAAAGAAAACGATTAGGCTCCTTGCTTATATATTTTCATATATAAATATATATATTTGTTTTAGAATAAAAAGTTAAACTTTAATATTATTGGCTAATATTAATAAAAGCTACTTTTTGAACAATATAATCATAAACTGGAAAAAAAAACCCCCATCATTTTCAGTAATTTGTTAAAATATGAATAACCCCATCTGAAATGGATTTTAAATGTAAAAGCTGTTCTTCGAATTAGGTTAAAAAACAAAAACAAAAAAACAACAACAAAAACGTAATAACTTACAAAAAAAATAAATAATAAAAAATATATTGAAGAAGATAAGTTTTGTTCACAGAGAGATTTTTCTCTGTTTAGATTTCGGGAATCCCCCCCCCCCCCAGTAATTTTAACTGTATTTTTATTAACTGATATAGAAATGTATAGTTAATTTCGTAAATAAATTATGGAAATTTGTATCTGTTAAAGCCAATATGTTTAGCTTACTTTCACACACATACACACCCACACACAGACCAACTGACATGATGTAGGCTAAAAATAAATTAAAAAAATACAATGAACATTTTTTTTTAAATACGTGATAATTTCCCCCCCTTACTTATTTTTTTTTCTAATTCCATTTTTTTAATAGTTCCATCTCTTGAATTTTAATATGTATGGAATTTTTTGCGTTTTATTTAATGAATGATAAATAACGTATAAATCTCTTCATAACAAATAAATAGATCGTTATAATATTGCACAATAATTTTTAGACGGGGTTTGCCAGGAGCATACCTGGAGCAAGAGGTCAATATGACGGGGTATGCCAGGAGCAAGAGGTCAATCTTCTGGAGGTCAGAGTATCAATACTCTAATTGAAAAAAAAAAGTGTATGAAGATGTGTCCGAAGGGTTTCCGAGATAGAATTGCGTTACTTAGAATGTAGAGCATTTTGAATTTGGCAAACCATTTTGTTCCTCCCTCCTGCTTCCACTGTCTGAACCGCATGAATCAGTGTAAAACTCAGTTGCCTTCTTTGATTATTGAAAATATCTTGTAAACTGCAACATATTTGTCACTTGAGTAAAAAGTAAGAGAAACAATACCCTCATGAAAGCAGCCTAATCCTAATAAATTTAAAAGATAATTTAAGATGAAATTGGATATTGAATCAAATATTTTATTTCCAAGAAAAAAATCTTACATCAAGTTGACTTAGAAGCAAATTATAATAAATAAATAAATAAATAAATAAATAAATAAATAAATAAATAAATAAATAAATAAATAAACTAAAAATTACACTTATATTTCCTTTATTTCTACTTTATTCTTCTTTCTTTGTATTTATATTTAATATTCAAAATGATCATGAGGTTCTATGATCAAATGGGGTGAATGTACATATAATCCATGATCACTGCCCTTTATATGTTGTTTCATTCCGTATTTGCTTATTTCGTATTCCGTTTTCCTTTCCTTTCCGTATTGGTCAGTGTAGGAATAGTGACCTTTGACCTCGTGATCTTTCTTTGCTTCGTAACGGGATTGTTTTCCGTTTTTATCATAAACATGATGTCCGTATTTGTAATTCCCATAACCCTGAAAAAACAAAACAAAACAATTGAACATCATTTCTTGATTGTATGAATTTGTAATAGAAGCTATTTTATTATTATTATTTTGTCAATAAAAATACTGCTATCTCATTGTAATAAACGTAAATTTACTACTGTATAGAAATCTCTCGATTTTATTATTATTTATCCTGAACGAATTAATATCAACTTTTCAAACTTTAAACATTTTATTTTTAACTGGAAGTACCATTTACTCATACAAATACAATAATAAATAGTTATAATTATAAAGAAGCATTGTAAAGAAGAGGAAATAAATAATTATAATTATAAAGAAGCATTTTAAAGAAGAGGAATTTTTCTTATTAATAAAGAAGATAAATCGCCCTGACGTTGTCAGGTTGAGCTAGTTACGTGGTCCCTAGTTGGCCAAATTCAATAAAAGGAAGGAAAGAAGATAAATAAATAATAAAAAGGACGAAGAATGTGCTTATTTAATAAATTAGATGTAATCATTTAATAAACAATAATAGAGACGAATAATTACTTCAAAATAATTTTTATGGTTTCTGGTTAATTGAATTTTGAATAACGCAAAAAAAAAATCTTGAAAATGTATTATTATAAGTTATACTCACGTCATCTTCATGATGGAGGAATTTTTCGAATTTTTCATGTTTTTCATATTTTTTCTTTTCTGCGGAACAAAGCAATACAAGGGCAGCAGTCATCAACAGAACCTACAAAAAAAAAGTTAAATTTCCTTTTCTTATTTCCTGTCTATTTTTTTAATCTAATTTCCTATGAAAAAGAGGCTCATCAGATCACTCAGTCTTTGTTTATATATTGTAACAGTTTGTATATAAATATTTTTAGAAATCCTTTATTTATCTGTATTTTTGTAGAAATTATTTATCTGTATTTTTGTAGAAATTATTTATCTGTATTCATTTTTATATTTAACCGTTATTTATTTCTTTGCATTTTCTAATTATTACTGTTTTGTTTATATTTAAATTCTTTTCCGTTGTATCCGTTAAATTAGTTAATTAATTTAAGTTCTTTATATTTTTATCCAATCATTATCTATATTTTTAATTACTTAACCAATCAAATCACACTATATACTATAAAAATCCTTCATTTAATAAATGAATTCAGTTCAGTTCCAGAACTTGACTCGTTGTCTTTAGATCCCAAAGCCTCTCCCATAAACACCATTACAATATATATATGTCTATATGCAAAAATTTGTGTATATCCCACCCTAGCAACTTTGAAATGTATCTTTTTAAAACTTGGTGTATATACGGAAGGGTTAGACAAAAATGATGTAGCTTTCATTTCTGAAATCATTCCCAAGATAGTTCTTGTCGATAATTAGTGCTAGAAGACGACAGAAGTTCTTCAAAAGATCTTAAAATGCTGCAAATTAAAAGCAAACTTAGGTTCTTCTTCACAAATATTCCTTCTAGTTGGTTTGTTCAGTTGTTTTCAGGAAAATGGATTTACAGGTTTTCACAATAACTTTTGAACTAATCATGAGATTTGTCTTGTCTGTCTTGAACATCTTAGGTATAGACAATGATTGTCTGTTCCTAGCTCTGAAGATGATTTTGGTCTTTCCATCGTAGTTTTGGTCGTCCTCTGTCTCTTTTTCCTTTGGGCTGATATTTCAAAATCAAATTTGGAATCTTGTCGTTAGATAGCCTTTTTACATGGTTAAGCCAATTTTTTTGGTAATTTTGAATTTCTTGAATTAAACTTGGAGTTTTAAGTTGGGCTCGAATATCATAACTTTTCTTTTTGTCGAGACGTGTAAATCCTAATAAAGGTCTCAGAAATTTCATTTGTGCAGTTTCCAATCTTTGTTTGTTTCTTTGTTTTAGTATCCAGGTTTCACTCCCATATTTAATTACTGCTTTGGCTGTAATATTATGTAATCTTAGTAGTGTTTCTTTCGTCATTTGTTTTCCAAATCTTCTTCTAATTATTCCATTCATTCTGTTGTATGTCTGTATGTTTGATATCAGGTTTGCCTCATCGTTATAACATGAAATTATGTTTCCTAAATATTTAAACTCTGATACTTGTTCTATTATTTTTCCATTAATTACAATTTTCACTCTTTGTATTTGTTTTCCACACATTGCCATGGATTTTGTTTTTAATTCCGAAATTTTCATTTTATAATTTTTTGAGATAGTATTTAAATGATTTGCTCCAATTTGAAGTTCATCTTCTGAATTTGCTATCAAAACTTGATCGTCAGCATATAGTAATGTCTTCAATTTTTTATCTTTTGTGATCTGGATACCATTTTTATATATTGAGTTCCATTCTTTTAGAATTCTATTTATATATATGTTGAAAAGTATTGAGGAAAGTCCACATCCTTGTCTCACTCCTTTATTTACAGTTAAAGGCTCTGATATTTTCCCGTTCATGAATTTTATATTAATTTTTGTTTCTCTATATATACTTCTAATTACATCAATTAATTTCTTCGGAATTTTATCTTCTTCCATAATTTTCCACAGTAAATTTCTGTTTAGGTTGTCATAAGCTTTCTCGTAATCAATGAAAAGTAGGTATGTTGGCAAATTAAACTCTCTTCTTTTTTCAAGTAATTGATGCAATGCGAATATAGCATCTGTACATCCTCTTCCTTTCCTAAATCCACACTGTTCTTCTTCTAAATAAGTATCTGTAAACTGGGTTAATTTATTTTTTATAATGTTCGTAAATAATTTGTATGCTGTCTGTAGTAATGTTATTCCTCTATAATTTTGACAATTATCCTTTGGTCCTTTTTTATGTATACTAATTACTATTCCAGTTTCCCATTCCGTTGGTATTTGTTATTTTTTCCAGATCTCATTAAAAAGATTGAGTAATTTTTCTTTTAATTTTTCATCTTTTATTTTTTTAAATAATTCTATATACAGGGTGTTTCAAAAATACACGGCATAATTTCAGGTATGTATTTCCCACATGTAGACAATCAAAATAGTTCATTACAACATATGTCCGGAAATGCTTCATTTCCGAGTTATGGCCTTCACAACATTGAAAATCACCGGAACGTTTTTCGTTCCGCCGGTCGTTGCCATTACAGAAGATGTTCAAAATGACCACCTCCTGCTTGAATACAGACCTCACATCGATGTCTCAATGACCTGCGAACACGATCCCACACTCCAGGAATGTTGCGTATGTCCTCAGAACGTGCCACAATTCGATTTCGAAGGGATTCCAAATCAGGCACCGGAGACGAATAAACCAATGATTTTAAATGGCCCCACAAGTAGAAATCGAGAGGGTTCAGATCAGGTGAGCGTGGAGGCCAAGCAATTGGGCCACCTCTACCTATCCATCGATCAGGAAACGTTCGATCCAAGTACCGGCGAGCCGTACGACTGAAGTGTGCAGGAGCGCCGTCATGCAAGAAGTGAGCGTGCTGACGATCGATCAGTGGAGTGTCGTCATAAACATGAGGTATGGTGTTTTCCAGGAAGTTTGTGTACGCCTGCCCCGTAAGTCTGTTTACAAGTACATGGGGTCCAACTAATCGATCACCAATGATACCGGCCCACATGTTGAGGGAGAACCGCACCTGGTGATGAGATACAACAGTTGCATTTGGGTTTTCATACGCCCATACATGCTGATTGTGGAAATTTGTTATGCCATCTCGTGTGAACTGTGCTTCATCTGTAAATACGAAAAACGTTCCGGTGATTTTCAATGTTGTGAAGGCCATAACTCGGAAATGAAGCATTTCCGGACATATGTTGTAATGAACTATTTTGATTGTCTACATGTGGGAAATACATACCTGAAATTATGCCGTGTATTTTTGAAACACCCTGTATATATCCCATCTGATCCCGGACTTTTCCTGTTCTTTGAGTTTTTTAAGGCATTTTCTAATTCATCCATTGTAATTCCATCTGAGCTTTCCGTTGCATTATCAAATTTCTGAAAATCATTCTCAACTTCTACCTGATCTTTTTCATTCCAGAGTGACTTGTAATGTTTTTTCCATGGTATTCTTCTGGTATTAAATTCATTCTTAATTTATCATTTTCTGTACATTGTAGTTGTCTGAAAATTTTGAAGCCTATTCTTTGGGGTCCTGTGATGTCATGTTCTAAAGATTTAACAAATTTATCCCAATCTTCTCTACGTGTTTTCCGTGATAGTTTCCTAACTTCTGCTCGCAATTTTTTATATTCTACATAATTGTTTGTGTTTTTATTTTGTAGATAAATTTTGAAAGCTTGCTTTTTTTTCCAAATCTTTTCCTGTAGATCTTCGTTCCAAGTTCTAATCCATTTCTTGTTTTTATGTGATTTATAGCCTAAACTTTCCATCATGAGATTTTATAAGCCAATTTTTCTTTTTTTTGAAAAGTAGTTTGGAAAATATTCTGCCACAAAAACAAATCTTCTGTATCTTAAGAAATAGTTTCCCCTTACATTAAGAAGCGTTCCTACAGTGCTTTTGGAAAAGCGACACCCGAAACAGATATAACTTCCTGGCAATGAAATCTCAGAAAACAAATGAGATGAAAGGACTGTGTTTGCGTTTTATCTTCGTCATATCTGTCTATCTATCCATCAAATCATTAACTCGACTAAATAGTGATTTTGATGAAAGTTTTTATTTACGGATTTTGCAATAATTCATTAATATACAGTAGATCTATTTGTGTGCTTTGGTACCTAGGAAAGGCTTTTTAAATCAATCTCTCCGTGTATAGGAATCTCATTAAATTGAGAACCACTGGATGGATCTTCTTGAAACTTGCCATGCCTATTCAAGGACTGCAGATGATCTAACATTTAATTTCACATTATTTCCAAGTGGATCATTGTCCAGAAAATACAAAAGAAGGCAATAAAAGTTGTACGAAAATCATAAGAACCTAAACAATGGATTTTTATCGATGTCTTTAACAGTGGGTGTGAGTTAATTCTTAATCCATTAATTTCAGCGTGGTTGATAAGATGTAAAGTTAATCGGATTTAGTCAACTTAAATAAGTAAAGCTAATTTAATTATTTTATTTTTTTAAGAAATGGAAAATTTCTATTGTTCAGCAAATATCGTTTGAAAATAAGCCGAGGGTTTATTTTCTTTTATCTTTTAATAAAAACCAGTAACTTTCCTTAAAAAAAGGAAATTAGTATTTAAGTTCTTTCAGAAACCTCTTGGTTATTTCTTATGTTTCTTCTCCTTTATTTAAACCTCAAAACGATTCACTGATCTTAATGAAAAATCAGCTGAAAAGAAACGTTAAAATTTCAAAATTTAAAATATAAGAAAATAAAAACAAATTTAATTGTGAAGATTCCTGTCAAATAAATTTCTAATGTAATAGAGTTTAAAAGGCTGCTGATTCTTTTTCGGTTTCTTAAATTAATTTTAAATTTTTAGCTTACTCTCCAATAGGAAGGTATGAAATCAATCAGTCTGTATGTGTGTTGTGTTTAGCGTAAGTCCTGAAATTTTATGGACAAGAAACTATCTAACGATCTAATAAACTATCTAACATTTAAAATTTTTGCTATGTGGGTCCTTATCGAAACGTAACTAAGTGAAGGTGATAAAAATTCCCATAGAACCCAAACAAAACTTAAAATAAAAATTAAAAAAATAGAAAAAAAAATAGAACGGACTTGAAGAAAATAAGGTTTTCAGGAATTTCTTACTTAAGTTTTATCGATAATATTGCATTTATAAATAATTAAAAAAAAGGCTTCAGAACTTGACTAGAAAGCTTTTACCTGAATTGATCTTTTCATCCTCGTTCTTGCTTTGTTCTGAATCTACGTCGTTGTTTTCCATTTATATACCAACCGTTCTTCCCCATTTAACAGTCCTAAGTAGGTTCAAGCAAACAAAACAAAGAGCCCTAATTCTTAAGTAATTTCCCTTTCTTTAATTACACCGAAAACAAATCTTTCTGATAATCCAGTCTATGAGATTCAAATACGCTTCGCATTCTTCCATTTCTTCCACAAAGTCAATGTAATATTTGAAATAGGAATATTCTAAAAAAAAAAAAAAAAATATCTGTACCGCAACAGTCCATGCACGTTCTGCGGTGCATTCTCGACCAACGGAACTACTTGAGATCGGATGATCAGTCTTTAACCTCCGAGTAAGGAAACCCGATACCCATTTGACAGAGGACTGGGTGAATCCAAGGGTCCATCTGGAGGATAAATAACGATTGGAAAAATACCCCGACCACTGCCTGGAATTGAACTTGAATTCCTCCAATCCAGCATCTGAACCCCTGGGCTACCTGTAGAAACACTTTGTAAGTTTAAATTCTTCCAAAATTTATACACATTTATGTAATTGACGAAATCTGTTAACAATTTCGAAATGCCACGATTACATTTCCAAGGACATTTTTCTGTTTGTACGCGAATCACGCTAAAACGGCTGGACGTATTTCCTTACAACTCCTTACATTGAAAGAAATTGCCTGTACTTCTTTCCTTTCAGTACTCGAGTCATCCCTAGCTTTTATCACGTTTTAAGTACTATTATAGTCAAAAACTTAAAACATTGTAAAATAGAAGTTAAATCATTATATTTTAATATCTAAAATGCGTTTTGATTTATATATAATAGTTTTCAAAATAATAATTCCATAAGTTGAAGTATTTGAACATTTGAAATGCTAGTTATTATTTCATCTTTTAGAAAAACTACACAGAATTTATTTTGGCAATTGGAAATTATATGATGTGATTTAGGAAGAGAATTATTCGTTTTTGATTTTACAGTTTCAGTATAATTTAGCGATAATATTTTTTTTTTCAGATTTAATGGAAATTATTTGCAATAATTTATTAATCTGAGTTAACTCGAGTATGGGAAAGTTTAATTTTAATTATTTTCATATAAAGGTTTTGTAGTTTTGTATAACTAAGTTATAGTCTCTTAATTCTAAAATGTAAATTGATTAATTAAACTTTTATTACTTTTAATTAATAATTTTATTACTTTTTTGATTGGTTAAGTTTTTGTTTTAAAAGTTAATTATTGGTTAAGATTTTGAAATTAAAGTGTTATCAACACTTTAATTTCAAAATCTTAACCAATAATTAACTTTAATATATATATTCTGTTTTCATTAGATTTCAAGTTATAGGTTTAAAAAAATATCTGAGGAAGGGGTTTGCTTAAGGTTTTAACTTTCTGATCCACCTTCTACTGCGTTCAAATAGCCTTCCTGATCTTAGACAGTAGGGAAATAAGTTTCATTACCATAAAGTTAGAATTATTATAACTATAATTCATAAATCAAAATAAAAATCAGAAATTATAGTTTCAATTTTTTAAAAATTGAAATTAGAATGTTTCCCTTTATTTTATCTGTATATACAAAAGAGGAAGTGTGATTGTTCGCTCTACACTCCGAGGCCCTTTGACCGTTCTGGATCAAATTTTGCAGATTACTCTTAGGACCCCGTGGAAAAAACAGGCCACAGTGAAACCTGGACACATCTCCCTTTTCTCTGATTTAATCCCCTTAACACTTTGGTATAATTTTCAAGTATTGGTTTATTATTAATAATTTACTTCTGTCTCCGTATTGTTGAGTGTTGGTGTTTATTTTTATTTTTTTTCCTTCCTTCTGTATTTCGTTTCTTTTTTTATTTGTTTTCCTATTTTTTATTTTCCTTCTTTATTTATGATAATGAATTTTCTTTTTTTTTATTATTTAGATAAACATATTCATTCTTATATTTGATCAGTATATGAATTCATTTCAATCAAGAATCATCAAACTTTATGTTTATCGTGAAGCACCGTCGTCATTTCTCAATGGATCTTTACGAAATTTGGCACCGAGTTTCACATGCATCCCAGTTTCAATGCATGAACAACAAAAACCTGGATCGGACTAAGGAGTGTAAACAGAGGGACAAACTTTCTTGAAAGATACGCATATCTCTAAACCGCTTTAGTTGGAAACGCTAAATTTCACATGAGCGTTCTTTGTCAAAATCGATGAGATAGGTATTCGAACCATAAAGGGTGTAAACGGAGGAAGGCAAACTTTCTTGAAGGTATGCGTATCTCCGAAACCGCTTGAGTTGGAAACATGAAATTTCGCAAGAGTTTTCTTTTTCAAAATCTAAAACATATGTATTCGATATTTGCATCCTAAGAGATGTCAATGGTAAGGGTGGGACTTTGTGTTGAATGTTACTTTATGGGGTTTTCAGATTAAAAAAATAAGAATATAACATTACTTTGTAATCATCATGTGATTTTGTACCAACTGTTTCAAGTGATAAGAGTGTCGAGAAGGATAGAAAGGGGTGGGAAGTCTTATATTTCTGATCTGAAATATATTTCTGATCTAGTTACAAAATAGGAATATAACATTAATTTGTAAGTATCACGTGGCTTTTTTTTACCAACCAAAGAAGTTTTAAAGTGATCACATAATTACAATTTCTTCATCATCCACATCTGGACAAGTCTTTTTGTAACGTGCGAAGCACGGGTATTTTTGCTTGTACAGTGTAACCTCCTTTAACGGACACTCCGAATAGCGGACACCTCTAATTAGCGGACATTATTGCGGGTCCCAGTCCCTTACAATAGGACATTCCATGTTATACACTCCGAATAGCGGACACTCTGAATAGCGGACAGTTATTTTAACTGTGACAATTTTTTTTTTTTATTAACATTTTGACAAACACATCATGGTTGTATTTACATCAGTGTCCCATACATTGATACATTGTATCGGTGTCTCATGATTCAATGCCCGAATCTGAGGCCCTTTTTTTCACTGCAATTGCTTTGTAAATATCAATACCTCATAAAGCTATCCTATAAACGTGTTGATTAAATTTAGTGCGAATTAAAATGGCGTCAAAAAGGAAGAATTGGCACTGAAAGAAAAAATTGATGTTCTTGAAGTTGCTGAAAAAGAAAAGCTGAGTGTGCGTTGTCTTGCTGAACGTTTTAAAGTTGGAAAAACTCATATATGATTGTATATATGATTAGATGCAGGTATGTGTATGTGTGTGAATATAGATATACGTATGTAAATGTATATACTGTACCTTCTTATTATTTCAAAACTGTGTTCCGACTACAACAAGGATGAGTTGTTTTTGGGAAGCAGCCCAGCAATTTATAATTTCCTTATTAACGAAATTGTTATTGTATGTATATGCTTGTAAATGTATAGGTATATATATGAACATATACAACAAAATAATAGGAATTAACTAACAAATATTAGTGAATATTACCATACACAATACATGTATTGATAATATATATATATATATAAAAAAAAACCAAAAAAAAAAACCCAGAAGATTGTATATTGATATATTCAATCAGTCTAAAGACTATGTATATACTTCTGTGTATATATGTATATATCCACTGTATATTGTTATATGTGTGAATGTATGTTAGTGTATTTATGTTTGTATATGTATGTGTTTGTGTATATATATATCTACATGTAAGAATAGGCTTTTTGTTTGTATGTTTATCTCTATAAATATATAAGTTAGAAAAAAACATACCATGAAATAACTTATATGTATATATGTTAGTTAGTCTGTTACAAAATATGTAAATATAATGTAGATATGTAATATGAAAATCCTTATGTAAACGTAAATAACTTCTTTATTTGCTACTCTTATTATATGGCTATTGTTTTCGTTTTGTTTTTCTATTCTAAGCACTCTCTCACCTGGCCAAAAATTTATGTTTTATCATTAGTTTTTAAATAGTTTTAATTATTTTTTACATATGTATATTTTAACATAAAAAAACAGCACCTGTTGACAGGGAAATTAACTTCCCGAACTGGACTGAATTGTTAATTCATGTATATTATCAATAAAAAAAAAATATATATATAAGTGAACTTTTAAAGGACAAAGATGAGATTAGAAAAATGTGGATGGTGAAGTCAAACGAAAATTTGAAGAATTTGAAGTTTTTAAAACTGAAACCAAAAGCAAAATCGACGAAATGGTGATAAAATGGTTCCGCTTTGCTCGTGCAAAGAACATTCCTATAAGCAGTGTTTTCCTTCAAGAAAAAGCCTGAGAAGTCGGTCAAACTTTAGGCTTGGACACGTTTAAGGAATCAAATGGATAGCTAGAAATTAATTTTGTACTGTAATTAATTTTATCATTATTTTAAGTAAGGCAAACGGATTAGCACTCATTTAAAAAGGAATATAGTAAATAATTTGCAATTGTTCATATTCTCTCATATCGCAATGATAATTGTAGAAATTTAATTAAGATTGTAAGTAATTTTTCATTAAATGACATGCTATAAGCTAAAAAATAAAAAAAAGACAGTCCTCCCCAATAGCGGACACCTCCCAATAACGGACAAAACTTGCGGTCCCGTGACTGTCCGTTATTCGGAGGTAACACTGTATATATATTATATACATTTTTGCTCTTCAAGTTTCCATTTATGTTATGTCGTATTTCTCATGTCTAGAATACAAATTTGTATCTTGTGTTGTTTCTATACTTTATTATAATGTACAGGACACCACATTACTATGAAGTTCCAAATTTCTTCAGATCTTTCATCTATTAAAATTTTTTAGCCTACTTCCTAGGATTATCAGATCACTCAGTCTGTTTATGTGTCCATGTACATTTGTATTTATTCTCGCTTAATAATTTTGATCCGCTGGATGGAACTTGGTTTGCACATTTAAGGATTAGTATAATCTAACTTTTACATTTCAGATCTTTTCCAAATTAGTATGTGTCGAAAATAAAATATTAATAGAAAGAAAATAGAAATTCATTGTTTAGATTCTACTATACAGGAATTTTATAAGAAGGTGACAAAAATCCCTGTACAGTAGAATCAAAACAATGAATTTCTATTTTATTTCTATTAATATTTTATTTTAATTGTCTTAAATACTTTAGATAAATTAATCCTTTTAGATGATCTATTAATAAGTGCCAGATTTGATATGATTACAATTTATCTCACTTAGGCGCAGTTCAGAAAATGGGAAATTTGTTCAGTATTAGAATTTGAAAATAAATGTTTTTCGTTTTGTAGTTTTCACGACTTAAAAAAAAAAAAAAAGAAATCTTAAGAAATAACAGTTTAAGGAAAGTAGGCTTTAAGTTCTTTCGAATTTCTTGATATTAATTTAAAAGATTTTTCGTAATAATTTAGGTTTATGTAAAGTATCCTCTTTTCATTCCTTGCGTGATTATTTAAAATTTGTATTTAATATAATCTTTTATTTAAATCTCTTAATACATTTACAACAAAGCTTTTAACTGTTTATTTCCATGGGTTCTTTTCTTTTATTTCATTTCCGTTTTGTTGCCAATGACCTTATTTTTCCGTGTTTTTAATTGTGTAATTTCTCGTTTTGTGTCACCAAGACAAGTGAACAACGCGGGAAGCACTGAAACGTCAAAGGGTATAATCACATGGTAATCCTTTACAAAAGAGCTTAAAACGGATTATCACCCTTGCATTACGTCAGTTTTCGGAAACAATGTAGCAATACAAAGAAAAATGAATAGAAAGTGATAAAAATTATGGAGAAACAAGATCCGTATTTCTAAGTTGATTGTTCAATGGGTTTTGGTTATTAAGGAAAATAAAGGTATAAAATATAAATAGAGATGTAAAATGTGATCTGCTCTTTATTCGCGGACGGAATAAACCACGATGCAACCACAGGTAAAAACGTTAATTTATATAATAGGTTTAGGTAATAAATTAAAACTTTTTTATATTAATTTAAGCCCAATTATTTGTTCCTTAAATTTCTTTTATATCTGGACTAGAGAAAGCTAGGAAATTATTCCTTTTATGACTTTTATTTCTCGTTTTTTCTTTCTGAGGCCACTTCGTTAAAAATAAACGGAAACCTGTCATTTGCATGATTTTAAAATAGAAAAGACAAGTAAAAAGAAAAAAAAAAGATTTAATGAAAGTAGCTTCAGGTTCTTTCAGTTATATTGAAATTTGGCCTGAGTATTAGCAGATAAGTATTAACAGATTTTAAGGTTGGTGTTTGGAAATATTTTCATTTCTGTTCTTGAAGAGAAATTAGCTCATTAAAGTGACACAGAATCCCAAAGAGAAACATTGAAACAATGTTTTATTTGTATTGATGTCTTAAATATTAATCCTTCTTAATAATCCACTAATTTACGCGTGATTTGACGTGATTAAATTTAATTGAATTCATGGAATTTAAGTATAATATGTGAATTTGATTCTTTTTTAACCAGAAAATGAAAAATTTCTATTCATGATTTTTAGCAGATATTATATTAAAAAACAAAAAGATTTTTCGTTTTGTATTTTTTTAAGGTCTTCAAAATAAATGTAAATTAAAATAATAATAAACACATTAAAATTTGAGACCAATGTTCATCTGACACCTCAAGACAAGCCTGTTTCACGCTAATTAGGCGATCATCAGTTGAGGGTAGTCAGAATGAACATTTGCAGGTCTCATAACGGAGGTGAGTTGGAAGTTAAATAGGAAGAGC
>JAFIDM010010028.1:48943943-48954935 GCA_023159025.1 Thereuonema tuberculata | reverse complement strand
ACTTTCGTTTAATCGTCTTGTTTACCATTTTATAATTTCGTGGAGATAAAATAATTCCGCACCATGTGCACATGACGCCTTGAAGCTATGCTTGTGTTCCATAACTGTTCCAATGGAGTTTTCTATAGTAGTCCAAAATATTTTTTCTTCTTCCACTTTGTCGGTGGTTTTAGAACACCACATTGTCACGGTTTGATTTCTCCTTTCAAAACGCGAGCGTGAATTCGTTGATTGCCTCTGTGGGCGCTCACTCATGCAACCTTGTGAGTTTTAGAAAGTCCTGGTTCTCGGGTGGTCCGGATTTCAGGCATTGGAATTTCGATGTACTTTACTTGTATTTATTACTAGTTGACCCGTGCGAATAATTCGCAACAAAAAAAAAAAAATACTTTTCAGAAATAATAAACAAATCGTACATATTAGTTAAACACATTGTCAATAGATGGCGCGTTCTCCATTTTTATAAAACGGTTGACCCATGCGAATAATTCGCATGGTATCTTAATCAGTCACCGAATGGTAATGTGGAAATAAATAAATCAACAGCTTGTCAATAAAAAAAATTTAAAATAAAGTTTTCTTAACGAAAACATTAATTTTAAATAATTTGTTTATTTTTCGTCATTAGCGGTGAACGTAATCATCAAAATGATATCTCAATCATTGATGTAGCTGAAGTATTAAGGGAGATAAAAAAAAATTAAACTCCTTTGAGAAATAATATATGAGAAGTTGACAAATTTTTATGTCTTTTATTGTAATAAATCGTTTATTTTAATTAAAATATAAATTTGTTTTTGTTTTAATCTGTTCTTATTAAATAAACGATGAAATATCTTTTTAAAGTGCATTTTTATTTAAAAGAGGATATATTTGAAGCTTACGACGCTGTAGCATTATTGGAAATGTTGTTTCGCTTTCGAAAAATAAGTCGCTTTATTAAAGCGCGTCTACATTTTTAAAAAAGGTTTTTAAAATAAAGGTTTTTAACGAAAACATTAATTTTAAATAATTTGTTTATTTTTCGTCATTAGCAGTAAACCTAATCTTTCAAATGATGTCTCAATCATTGATTTTGATGAAGTATTAAGTGAAATACGCCGTAACGACACAAAAACATCTTTGAGAAATAATATATAAGGATTTTTTGGGTTAGGAAGAGGAAGTGGAGGCATCTTTACTTTAAAACGCAGTCCTATATTATGAGATTTTGAAATCTTTTACGAAACATTTAATAGTTTTGTAATTACACGAGTGCATAAAAAACAAAACAAAACAAAAAGAAAATGCGATTTTAATAAGCTACCTAGAAATCTGTATGTAATTTATTTATGTAATTTGTATATTAAAAAAAGAAATATTCTTCTTAACGAATATTAAATTTAATTTTTAGATTAATTCCTAGGGAAATTAGGTACATATCGTCTTTTTATTTATGTACACTCAACAATTTTTTTTTTTTTTTTTAAAACCAGTGAATCTTCTTAAAACTTGGTGTGCAAATTTAAAAACGAGAGTCAATCTGAATTTTTCTTATTGTATTTTATTGTGAAGAAAAATATCAAGAAAAATATCAATCGCGAGGCACAAAGCTAAAGTTAGGATTCGCACTTCGAGTTGTCATCGGGAAGAGACTGGGACGGACCGTTTGTATTTTATTGTATTTTAAATATTTGTTCAGTGGGTCCTTGTCGAATAATTAGCGCGCGTAGTTCATTAAAACTCTCATTGAAAAGCATTGGAATGTAAACATTGGATTTCTATCCTATTTCCTATTAATATCTCATTGCTTCAGACAATTGAGTTTTAATCCTTTTAACCAGTGCTGGAAAAACGTTACTCGTAACGAAACGAAAAAACGAAATAACGGGTATGATTTTTGATTAACGTAACGAAAAAGTTACCGAAATCTTTCAAATAGTAGGAACAGAAAACGTAACAAAACGAAAAAAATTACTTTTTTTCGTTAAAAGATGATACGTTTTGTTTTTATTTTTGTGACGACGGTTCAAAGAAAAGACAGTAAACTCCCAATTATCCGCGGACCTCTCCGGTTTCCATTTTTTTTTACTGTACAATAAATTACGGAATTAACAAAAAATTTTAAAACTAGAATAAGGTAAACAATAAAAGAGGCAGATTTAGCGACGTCCAAGTAGGGGGTTTTCGTGTTTCGACACAAAAAAACAAAGACAATTAACCGATTTTTTTTTTTTTTTTTTTTTGGGTAAAAAATGAGAAATTAAAGAAAATTAAAATAAAGGTATTTGTTTATACAGTATGTACTGCCACTTTAATGTAAATAAAACATGTTAAAAGCATTTTTGTGTTGATTTTCGTCCTTTTTCGTCCTATTTCGGATTACCCGCGGAATTCGCTTATCCGCGATTGCCGCGCCACCCAACTCCGCGGATAATCGGGAGTCTATTGTAGTTGAATCCTTTCCTCTCCCAAGTATTTTATCACCTTTCGCGAAGATTCCATCCATTTTTGAATGTTTGAGGGTGTAGGAGATCATGGGCTCCCCTCGATGGAAAAAAAAATAATAAATAAAATAAATAATAATTAACTAAATAAAAAGAGACAATTTTAATAAATTACTTATGAATCGCCAACATTAATTGCATTGCAGAATTATTATTGCAATAATAAGATTAATATCAATTAACGTAATTATTTATATACTGTTTTACATTAATTATTAGCCTCCCCCCTCCGCCCCAAGCGCAATGATGGTTCGACGTACCTATTTAAAGTAGATACATAATATAAACATAAATTAGAAAACTTAATATTTTTAATAATAATGATAAATATTATAAATAATGAATAAATTAGTTTTAATATCTGAATATAATATATATTTGAAAAACATTTAGTAAAATAAATTTACATGTATTTATGTCACACTATTATGTACAGTTCGTCTAACTTAGGAAGGCAGTCTCCTCAGGCGTTGGAACTGAGAACTTGAAAAAATAGGGATGAAAGAGTATAAGATAAATGGGGTGGTGGGGAAAAAAGATCACAGCAGTGTTTGCAAAGCTTGACCTCCTTATTATCGACTTTAAGTAACTACATTTCCGAAGAGCTGAATTCTCCAAAATACTAAAAAAAGGATCCATAAGACCTTTTTTTAATTCCACAACAATACCCTGATACCCTTTCACCCCTATTTTTTCAAGCTCTCAGTCCCAACGCCCGAGGGGACTGCCTTCCTAAGTTAGACGAACTGTAGTAATAATTTATAAATTAAAAAGTAATTTATTTATTATTTATAATAAATGTTATTATTTCAATTGAGTAAATTTTGAATTACTATTTAGAGAGATCACTGATCCATTTTAAGGCACTTCTGTTCAGCTACGTCGGAAGATTATCGTGTTTGGAGGTAGGGTGGCAAATAATTATTTAAAATATTACATATTTATATAATATA
This sequence comes from Thereuonema tuberculata, assembly GCA_023159025.1. Classification (NCBI taxonomy): domain Eukaryota; kingdom Metazoa; phylum Arthropoda; class Chilopoda; order Scutigeromorpha; family Scutigeridae; genus Thereuonema; species Thereuonema tuberculata. Next base: position 48,951,496 of record JAFIDM010010028.1, on the reverse strand, counting down.
CATGAGATATATTTGTATTTTAAGTAAATTCTATATAATAAATAAACAAATAATTACTTTGCTTCTCTAATTATTTCGTTGTAATGAAAAACGTAACTAAAAACAAAAGTAAATTTTTTGCCTGAAACTTAAAACGTACGAATCATTTTTTATTTCGTTTCTGCTTTTAACTAATCCATTAATTAGCGTATGATTTGAAATGCTTTTAATCCCATTTTGATAATTTAAGTCAGTAATTTGGATTTTATTTTATTTATGTTTTTTCCAGAATTCCAGAAAAGAATTCGAAAATATATGTAAAATTTTACATTCAGGAATTGATAATGTAAAGGACCGAACTCTCACAGTGGATTTCTTTGTAAGTGGTTTCTTCGTCTTCATTGGTTTTCGTTTTCCTAATGTTGATCTATACAAGATGGAGACAGCTACCCCTCAATAATTAAAAGTAAGAAAATAAAAACAAGAATCAAATGTGGAATTCAAATCCTTGATTTAATGTTGATCTATAATATTTATATTATTGATGTAAATCACAAAGTAAATGTAAAGTTGATAATCTTTTTATTTTTTCATAAAGGGATTATCTCTTTTCAATTAATTAAGAAAAATGAAGTGAAACACTTAACTTCCATTATTTATATAGAATTAGAAAATCTTCTATTTAAAATTGCTATTACTTCACAGCTAGAATTTGGCTGATAGAGTTGAAATCTTTCCAGATGGAATTTAACTTTTTAAGTTTGAGTAATGAAATCACTCAGTCAGTGTGTGTGTATTTGTGTGATTTTTCTTAGTAACGTTTTGAACCGCTGGATAGATCTTTTTGTAAGTTGGCATGAATGTTTAAGGAATATATTTGAAATAGTTTCCAAGTTGAGAAACTAGCTAAAGAAAATATGAAGGAAATTCCCCTAGAAAAGCATAAGAACCTAACAATGGATTTCTATCCTACTTCCATCCTTATACCATGATTAAAATTAACCCGATTTCGTCAACAATAATAAGTAATACTGTTTTATTATTTTGTTCAGAAAAAGCAAAAGTACAAATCTGCTGTTTGTATTCAGTAAATATTATTACTAGAAAATAAATGTTGGCTTTTAGTGCAAGTCGTTTAAATAAATAAAAATAATTATTTAATTAGATTTTAAGAAACAACGTTTTACGGAAAGTAGGCGTTAAGTTCTTTGTTAAACCCAGTTCTGTTATTGTTTTACTTAAAAACTCCTCTCCAGGATTCTACAAATTACCGTGGAAATATATTTAATTTAAACCCCACTAAAAAAAGGACTTCTGTTGTTTTTCCTACTTATTACTAAGCCATGCACAACATTCGGCTTAGGTCTTTCTGTGTCAACTGAAGGAAATTATGTCTTTTTGAAACATCTTACTTTAAATTTATAAGAAAGATTCATAATGTAAAAAAATGTTCATCATTAAAAAATATTTATTTTATTTACATTAAAGTCAGAATATTACAAATTATCTTCATTTTTTTATACTTAATATTTTCCATGACCAGGGGTAATGGTGTAGAAGGGAGTGTGGACATATAAACCATAAGGACTTCCTTTCACATGTTGACGTGTGCCATGACCATCAGATACGTAATCAACATGGCGGACGTAGCCATAAGGATCATGGAGGGAATATTGACCGTGGGCGTAATGACCATCTCTTACTTCATTCCTTGAGTGAACATCTCCAGTGTGATGATCAGCAATGTGGTAACCGAATTTGGCGTGTTTGTAACCCTAAGAAGATAAAGAAATAATTTAATGATCTGAACCCTTTGAATTAAGGTATTCAACATTGAGTAGTGAATAGATAAATTGATTGAAATGTAATACTTACATCTTGACTGTGGTAAATATGGCGGTCAGAGCCATAACCGGTAGCGCAAGCAATTGCCACTACACTACAGAATACGATAAACTATAAAAATAAAAAAATAGTGAGTTTTTTTAAAAAAAAAATAAAATAAGAATATATTATTGAGAAAATATAGTTATAGATTTAGATATAAAGTTAGAATTGATATTTTAGAGAAACTTACTTGTGCCAGAGACATTTTCATTGTAGATACAAATCTCAAATGTGATACTTGAATTCGTAAGTTCAGTGTATTTATAGGAGAACTCGACATTCCTCGTAATTAAATCGGACGTTGTGGTACTGAGTGATATCGCATAGAACCGTGTGTGTCTAGCAGTGAAAACAAGAAAGAATTCCAGAAATAACACAAGCTACCAACTGTGAAAAGTAATTCAATAGCTACTTCACAGAAACAATTAAGTATTTATACCTTAAAGAATCTATGTATTTGAAATATAAACATTGTTAATTTTCTCTTTTAAGGGACTCACTAATTCAGATTTAGATCATCTCTAAGCAGATTGGACAATCTAATTTCCAATTAATAATAACTTGAATTTTTTTGTAAATAGATAGTAAATTAAAGTCAAGGGCTCATCGAGGTATTCTAACGAAAAGCTGTCAGAAAATGATTTGAATAATATGAAATTATATTAGAATCCGAAAGCCTAAAGTGATTTTAGAATATTAATCCTTTCTTTTCCAATAATTTGAATTAATTAAGTTTTTAGGCAACGTATTCCTTAAAATTCCTTACTTTGATATCTAAATTTAGAAACTTTCATTTCGTTTCACAGAAAGAAATAAAATATTATGAATTTGAAATCACTAAGCAACATACTTCCGCTCTCCATTGATCATTCCATTGAATTTTCACTTGCTTTGAATTGTTTGTTTATTACTTGATCTTTGCTGTCATCCACAGGATAATCTCTGTTTCACCTTATAATGCTGTTTTATTAATTGTCATTTACTGTTGACTATTATTATGGCAACAATTACTGAAAATATATAATGGTGAGCTTCATATTGCTTTCTTTACTAAAACAAAACTTATATAAACAATTTTTCGCTGATAACTTACTAATAAGCGTTTGCTAATCTCGGCCACTTGTAAGTAGTCCATCTCTTGCCAGATTTTATAATAAAAAATATTTTGGGTAGTGGCTTTATTATTATTGGACACCATAAGTGTTCTTTTAATTCATATAAAGTATTTAAATGAAAATAATTACACCCATTGTAATTAGTTTAGTGTCAAAAGAGCATCGTGGAATATATAAAATATATATCAGTTCTTTGCATGATTATTCAATGTGATTCACCTCATATTACTAATTGGCTTTATAATTTCTGGAAACACCTTATATTAATAAAGAAAAATATTATTATCATCCTATTAATAGACAAAAGTCGTACGATCTTTGTAAATTTGTAGTTTTGTAAATTTGTAATTTAAAATAACCAATCACAGTGCAGCGTTGGAACACGTCAGGCATGACGTCACGCCCTTAAACATAGCGTTTCTACTTTTTCTCCACTTCATCACTACGAATCGCGATTACATAATTACTATTAGTGTATTGAGATTTTCTTTCCCACATAAATGAAGTTTACACTGAAATGCATGAAGTTCAGGCGTCAAAATTTATCAGAGAGTTTGTAAAACCTCGGTTTTTACATAATTTAGGCTGTGTCGCCGCTCTCTCAATACTCATGACAATGAAGGACAATGACGATGCACGTGTCCTCATTATTGTCCAGACAGGATTATTGGTATTGGCTGTTGGACATTCGTTATTGTTATTGTTATTGTTGAAACTGGTAAATCATTTTTTTATTTTCTTTTATTTTAACAAAATTTGGCTTAGTCATTCAAATTATGTGTGGGCTATTGCGGAAGTCATGTCTTTTCAAAAATGAGCTTAGAACATCTTTTTCAATCTTGTGTTTTTCAAACATTTCAGGGTATTTCAAAAATGTTGCATTTGTTTTACTTCTGTTAATATTGCCTCAATTTCGACGAACCTATTCTTTTAGGGCAGCAGGTTGCCATTATGTATCATAATGAGAAACCGCAGTGCTGGCTACTACGAAAGTGGTAAATTACTTTTTTAATTTTTTTAATTTAACAATATTATAACATTACTTTAACAAATAAGCCGATATTCAAATTACATATGGGCAGTTGTGGAAATCACGACTTCTAAACAAATTATCTCAGAACATCTTTTTCAATCTTGTGTTTTTAAAAAATATGGAATTTGTTTTACTTCCGTGAATATTTCACGGGTCGCACCTAGTTATTATTATTATGTAAAAGTTTCAAACTATGGGTTTCCCCAGCAAAGACAATATGGTGGGTCAAGGACCAAAGCACATATTACGAAGTGTAAGAAAATAAAATGTGTGGAAGAATGATTTAGGGATGTGTGGTTGTGTCCATAATTTTCCTAACTGTGTGTGTTGTGTTGAGTATCACAGCTTTCTGGAGTTGTATATAAGTGTTTTTGCGAAGTCCTAGTGTACTGAGGCTGTGGTGCAATGTGTGAGGCACTAGACCAGTGGCGGACAAGATGATGGGTTCAACACATACTCGGTCCTGCCTCCACTGCTTTTGGAGCTCGCGTGCTAGATCAGTGTATTTACTGGTCTTGTCTGCGTGAGGTTTCTGCATGTTCTTGCTGATAGGCACTGCAATATTGTGGTGTGTTATCTGGCCTGTTTCGTAAAAATAATAGTAGACTGACAACGGGGCTCGATCAAAACTCAGAGCTAACTCGGTCTGTTTATTTCAGGGAGAGCAAGGGTTTTTATAGACTATGTACAATGATTTGTGATTGGTTGGGTGGCTTTTAACAATTTATTAGAAGATTTATAAGACATGTGATTGTAACAGGTTTTAACCGTGGTATATAAATTAAAGAGACTTATGGGATAGCCACCAACCGTTAGGAATTGAAAAATAAGCAAACAGATTTGATAGTAACGTGCTGTGAAAAATTTTCTAAGAAAGCAAAATGAAGAACCAAGAGCAGCACCAGAATAAATAAATTGCCTTTCTGATTCGATTATCTGATTCAATAATTGAATCAGAAAGGCAATTTATTTATTCTGGTGCTGCTCTTGGTTTTTCATTTTGTTTTGTTACATTTGGTAGTTAAACGGACAAATTCGAAATGTACAGTAAATTAAATAATGATTGATCAGAGCAGTAGAAAAATAGAATAAACTAGAATACAATAAATAAAACTACGATATATCTAAAAAAATCATCACAATATCCCCCTTCCAAGATTTCCTCCTTCCAAGATTTCTCGACCCGAATATATATATACCTATGAAATAAATGAAATACAACAATGTATGGCCAAAAAAAAAAATACTGAGCTGAGAGAAGAAAAAAAAATTATTTACCACTATTTACAAGAACAAGTACAGCCGAACCTCGATATAAGATCACCCCTTGGGACCTCGCGAGAGTGACCTTATAAGTGACCTTGTAACTGATTCATACGCATTTGTCAATAAATAAGCATTATATAAATATAGTTTAATTTTTGCAAAATTTAATACTTACAAAAATATTAGGTTAAATTTTTTTAATTTAGTTGAACCAATTAAAATTAATAGAATCAGAAAGAAATTATTTTTTAAAAATTTTAATTAGGAATAAAGTTATATACAAATAGTACTAGTTTGCTCAAGCAAAGTACTGATGTACAACTGACCTTACTTAAAATAATCCATAATATAGGACTGTCGCGATTTTGGTTTCATCTTTTGTATAATGTTTTCTAAGTTTTGGAGTTTCTGAAAATGTAATGCTCTGAGTGCTTCTGCTTGTATCACCGCTTCACTTTCAGTATCACTGTCGTTATCCTCACTTTCTAATGCATTAGAATCTAAAACTTGCGAAACAATTTCGGAAATCGAAGCTTGAGAATTGGTAGCAATTTCATCATCAATTCTAACATAGTCACTTTCCCCTTCTATAGCACAATCGCGATTTCTGAGATCTTGTATTGACACAGGTAAAGGAATATCGTCTTCATCATCTTTTTTCCTAGAATTTGAGAGGATGATGTGCTTTGTGAAAAAGCTGTCCCCTCCGTCAGTAGAAGAAATGACGCCGATAAAAGATCTTACCTACGGAAAAATTCTTGGAATTGAATCAGTGTGGCACTGAAATCACATACAAAAGTGACCTTATATGCGATTACGATATTTAAGACCTGACTATATATCCGATAATCCATATCATAGAATTCCTATTCAATGAGCCGGGACTTCAGAAAAGTGACCTTAGATGCGGGGTGACCTTATATACGTATGACCTTATATCGAGGCCCGACTGTATTTACAAGAACAACTATTTACACAATACATCGTCTGATCCGGGTATTCTCGAAGGCAATGAGAGAGAAAAAAAAATTCACTTATTGTTCATAAGTTCACTAAATGTTCTTAAGTTCACTGAAAGTTCACTATAAGTTCAGTAAAAGTTAAAATTAATGGTTCCAATCAATAGCAGTTCGGGAATAATGCATCGACAATCCATCGACGGTTCGAGAGTACATATTGATAGTTGGAGGGTATTTGCGGGGGTTCGAGGCTACCTAATGACTTCTAGGTCAAGAACATGGCGTCTGTCACAAAATGTCGGCTTCACAACAATCGTGGGTTGGTTCTGAGAAAACTGCTAAGGCGGGGTTCGAAGAATCGGCTGGCCATTTTCTTCATGGCTTGGGCTAGTTTCTCGGCTGCGGCGGTGAGCAAAGATAGATCGGCGTCAGGTTGTGTTGAAGTGGGACGTGAAAAATGGCCGGCGGAAACTTCGATACCTTGTTCGTAGGATTTTGAAAGCTTGGTTATGGTAGTAAGACGAGCGGCAGGGAGTTGGCCAGTGGAGCTGCAGTTGCTGATTTGAATTGTGGCGGCATGGTGGCCTGAGATGGCGACTAGTGTCCTAGTTGCTGGCAGTCGAGGCGTCAAAACGGGCGATGGACTCGCTATGGAAAGGATGACGATGGTGCAATGTGTGAGGCACCAGATCAGTGGCGGATAGGACGATGGGTACGACAAATACTCGGTCCTGCCTCCGCTGCTTCAGGATTTCGTGTGCTAAGTCGGTGTACTTACTGATTTTTGTCTGCGTGAGTTTTCTGTATATTCTTGCTGATAGGCACAGCAATGTCATATTTCTGCTGGTTGCACTACTATTATCATTATTATTATTTGTTTTTTTTTCTGTTTTTTTTATTTTTTTATTTTGTGTGTAAATTTTGGTGAGGAGTTTGTAAAGTGTGGGGAGGCAAGTGATTGGACGATAGTTTTCAGGGTGCGCTGTTTCAGTGTTCTTGCTCTGTAGGTATGTGACACCCTGTATGATGAAAAGAGGCATATGTTCTGGATATTGGATTATGTCAGTGAGTGTAAGAGCTAGCTTCCCATGCAGGGACTTGATACAGAAGTTCTGGACGCCGTCTGCGTCAGGAGCCTTCCAGTTGTGTGCATGTTTTAGTGCTGTCTTTATGTCTGCGAGAGTAATATCATGGAAAGGCATGAAGGGTAAGTGTTCAGTGAGTTGTTGTTCCTCTGTGATTCATGGTGCTATGTCATTGTGGGGGATGGGGTTTGACCACAGAGACGACCAGTATTCAGGTAATGCCTCGCTG
>JAFIDM010010028.1:48920795-48931642 GCA_023159025.1 Thereuonema tuberculata | reverse complement strand
CAGAGTGCACTGTTTGTATCTTTGTAATCATTTTGCAAGTGCACTCAATTTTTGTTTTAGTGTTTCGAGATGTTCCTGAACTTGGGTATGATGGTTGGAGTCTGAAGGGCGAGTGTTTATGTGCTTGAATATCTTCCTAATTTGGCACATAAATTTCTTTGTATTATTATTATTATTATTATTATTATTATCATTATTATATTTACTATCATTTTTTTTTATTCACTTTAGTTACATAGTTCAGTCCCGTTAGGGAATAAAGAAAGTCCCTATCAACGGGTGCTGTGGGTTACGTAATTACTTTATTTTTATTTTTTTTCACAATTATTATCTATGTATATAACGTTTTCCATCAAAATGGTACACAGGAATTACTAGAATTTGTTACGTCAAATAATCTACAAACATATTTTGATGTTTCTTTTTTTTTTATTGTTTTTCAATATTGTCCACAATCCAGCTTTTTACCTGTTTTTTAACAAGTGAAATTTTTTTATAATCTTTATCAATAATCTCATTCATTTCGTTTAGAGTTTTTTCTATTATATAATTTACATTTCTTTCACCATATTCATTATTGATGCAAGGATAGTCGAGTTTGATTCTATTGCAGTGTCTCGTATTATATTTTATTTTATTTTCATCTTTTTTGTTAATTACATTGTAGAAATTTTTTATTATTACATTATATAAAAAATTTTGTTTTGGATTAAGTATATTATATTTTAGTAAAAATTGTTTTCTCTTGTTTATATTGTTCCATATCTTTTTTGAAAAGATCAACTTTAGGATCTTATTTTGTAGATTTTTTAAATTTTATAAATGACAACTGCCTACGTTTGCCCATATGTTCACACCGTAGTTTAATAAAGAATCAAAAAGTGCAAAATAAATTAAAATTTTTGTTTTTAGTGGAAGAATATTTCTAATGTAGTTGAAAATATAGGTAGTTGTATATAGCTTTTTATATAGAGCATTTAAATGGTTGTCCCACGTAAAGAAATCGTTTATGATTATACCTAAATATTTAAAAAAAATTATTATATCAATCCTGTTGCAAAGTTTATAATCTATACTATGTCTATGTAAGCAGTCGTGTGTGTGTATAGTGATATTTATATTATTATTTGTTTTGTTTTTTTTGGGGGGGGTTTAATCAGTATTCCTTTAGTTTTCTCATTATTAAGAACTAGTTTGTTATCATGTAACCATTTTTGCAATGTATTAAAGTTTTCCTGAAGAGTTTTGTTTCCATCCATAAGTCAGGACCTACTGTGTATATTATAATGTCATCCGCATAAATATATATACTGCAATCTTTTGTTAGAGGAAAAAGGTCATTTAGAAAGATTATAAACAATATAGGTCCCAAGTTTGATCCTTGGGATACTCCAATGTTGGTTTTTTTTTCTTTTACTTACAGTATTGTCTATTTGTACAAAAAAATTTCTGTTTTCTAAATAGCTTTCTATAATATTTAACATTTTTCCCCTTATGCCTATTTTTTTTTAATTTAAGTAAAGTAATTGATGGTCGATCAAATCAAATGCCTTACGCAAGTCAATGGTAATCAATAAAACATAGTAATTTTTGTTTAGATTTTTATTTATGTTTTCACTGAAATCTTCTAAGAGTATTGTTGTACTTTTTTTAAGTTGGTAAAAGCATATTGATGTTTATGTATAATGTCGTATTCTTTTAAATATTCCTGTAATTTTTTAGTAAAGTATTTTTCAATTATTTTGCTTAGTGTCGAGGAAATAGCAATTGGTCTGTAATTTTTACAATCGTTGTAAGCCTTGTTTTTGTATATTGGGATGATTTTAGATATTTTTAAGCTGTTTGGGTATTTTTCTTTATTTATAATTGTTTTAGTCAGTGTTGTAATTAATGTAGAGAAAATTTTCTTATTTGTTTTGATATCTGAAATGGATATCAAATCGTGTCCTTTTCATTTTTTAACATCCATAGTATTTATTATGTTTATGATATCATTTTCATTTGGTTCGTTGATTACCATTGAGTTCATTATATCTGTAACGTTTATATCTTTCATAATTTTTTCCCTGCAATTTATATTATAATCTTTTGTAATGTTTTGGTAATAATTACTGAATAGCTCTGCGAGAGTTTTATTTTTATTTTCATTGTCCATTTCTCGTGCGAATTTTTGTATTTCATTTTGTTTTTTAGTTTTTTGTTTATTTGTTCTTTCTAGTAAGGCATTAATTTTTTCCCAGCAATTTTTTGGATTTTTTTTTTCATTTATGAATTTATTGTAGTAATAATTGTTTTTTGCCTTTGTTATTTTGGATGTTAGAATGTTTCTTAATTTTTTATAATTATTTTAAAATTGTTCGTTAGTCTTGTTGTTTTTGTGCTTTTTATAAAGTTTGTCTCTTTCTTTTATCTCATCAATTAATTCTTTTGTTATCCATTCTTTATGTGTTCTTTCTCCTTTATTCTCCTTTATTTCCATTATTAGTAGTAGTAGTAGTAGTAATAATAGTATTAGCATTATTCAAATATGCTTCACAAGAGACTGAATTCTATAATAATAAAAACTAAGATCCTTATTTATTATGCATCCTTATTTATAATTTCTCTTGAGGAAATGAACCACAATCGTATGGAGAATCGCTCGAGATGATGATTGCATTGTTTCCACAAACAAAAGGTACACTATATAGGACCAGAGGATCGGTGCCATCGGATGAACTTTGCCCGCTGGATCTTAGACAAAACCACTGAAGAACCCGACTTCCTCGCACGTGTTTTATTTATGGACGAGGCTGCTTTTACCCGGACAAGTGTATTCAACCTGGACAATTGACATGCTTGAGCTCATGACAACCCCCATTGCTTCCTCGTCCGTCGACACCAGGAACGGTTCACAGTGAATGAAGACTGGACTCTTAGGTAACCAGTTGATTGGGCTCTACATGTTATCTCTTCGGCTCACTGGTGGAACTTATGTCCGGTTTCTGGATGAGGTGCTACCCCAGCTCCTCGAAGATGTACCGCTTGCTAGACGGGCATGATGCGATTCCAACGCGGCAACATATCCTATTAGAAGTTCGCCATCATCTTGACACCACATTTCCAGATAGATGGATCGGAACAGGAGGACCTATTTTGAGGACCATTTCGATTTCCCGCCTTCGCTCCACTGGAGTTCTACTTCTGGGGCCATATGAAGGACTTTATTTACGGTATGGAGGTCGAGTCTGAGGAGGATCTTATTGCAAGGACAGCAGCTGCTGCTGCTCAAATAAGGATGCGCCAGATAGTATTGAAAGGTGCCACAGTCGCTTCGCAACCGCTGCTGCCTCTGCATCAGCGATACTGTCCACAGGCGGAAATTTTGAAAATTTGTTATAGATTGGATAATTCGGTTGTGTGTTTGTCGATGCAGTGCGCAATGTATTTCGTTGTTTGTTGCATTGTTTATTTGCAGTACGACAGTGGTTTGGAAACGTGATTCGTTGTAGAAACAGTTATAACTCCATTATGTTTATGTTAACAAAACACTAACTCTGCATAGTTTCACATCAGTTGTCGGTTTAATGTGTTGGGCACATGCTCATAACGTCAAACTCCATTTCCAACCCAAGGGATAACACTATAGCACGTGACAGCTACTCACGTGACGGTCGTATTCTTAGCCACACACACACCTCAGAGTCCGTTTTGTCATTTAATTTAAATCGTCAGTATTCGTAAAATGTTAACTTAGTAAAAAAAATAGTATGTTTTTTTTATTTTATGTTCAGCAGTGCTAGTAGGTTTGCTGATATCTGCAAACCTGTGGTAAATGTTATGCGAAAACTTAGCACCTTACGTCGGTGCTAATGTTTTCGCATAAAATTCGAAGGAGAGCATTCACAAATTAAACATCACGAACAATACACCAAATACTACGTCTTCAGTCACAACATTAACATAAGTTTTTGTCTTCTTATTCTTTTTCTTCTTTCTATCTTGTTTAGGCCTGGTGGCCTCTTACGGTCTCATGCCATCTTTTATAAGGTCTCCCAACAGACCTCTTCTCTTTTGCTCTGTATTTAATAGTTGTTTTGCTATCCTAGAGTATTCCATTGTCTCAACATGTTCCTTCCATTTGTATCTATAACTATGGATATATTCAATTGTTGGTTTTTGATTCGGTTCTTCTAAAATATCACTTTTTCTTTTAAGATCTAATTTTATAAATCCTGATGTAGTCGCATCTATCTCATTTCTGCTGCTTTCATCTTTTTTCCGTAATGTCCATGCTTCAAGTGAGGATGGATCTTGCTAGACTTTTATAAATTTTTAGTCTTATATGATTTTGAACGAGAGACGGTTTGAAAACTTTAAAAGATCACTGGGTATAATAAATCAAATTAGATATTTTATTTTGAATATCTATTTCTTCTTTGTATATTATATGAAATCCTAAATATTTGAAGCAGTTAACTTGCTCTATTGATTGATTATTTAAACTTATTTTAGTTTTGACTGGATTTTTGCCTTTTAAGACCATAACTTTGGTTTTTTTTTATGTGAAATTTCCAAATTGAAATGTTTAGCTATCAAATGCAAATGATGAATATTGTAGATTAACCTCAGATGTTGCCAGAATCACTTGGTCATCTGCAAATAGAATAGTATCTAAATAGATGTTTGGTTTAATTATTATATTTCCATGGACTGTCAAACGCCAAATTGCTATCATTAAATTAATATATAGGTCTATATTAAAAGGAAGTGGTGAAAGGCTACAACCTTGTCTTACTCCTCCATTTGTCATTCTCCAATTTGATAATTCTTTGTTAGTTTTGATTGCTATCTTATTATTACTATAAATATCATAAATAGCTTTTATAAGATAATCAGGAGTTCCATCATTTCTTAAAATGTTGAGTAGCTTAGAAAGATTAATTTTATCAAGCGCTGTAACATAGCCAACAAGTGCTATGTGGGTTTCTATATTAAATTCTTTATGTTTTCCACAAAGAAACTTGAGTGCAAAATACCCATCAGCACATGAACGGTCCTTCCGAAATCCATTCTCTTCTTCTTCTATTTTATCTTCAAAGAGAGGGTAAAGTTTGTTTTTTATTATTTTGCTATATATTTTATATCCTGAGTTTAATAAACTGATTCCTCTATGATCTACATTACTATTGGGTGAGTGCAAAAGTTCTACCCGTTTCTGGATATGAAAATTTGCACTGGAATTGTCCTCACACATGACATTGTAATAACGCAAATCGTCTGCCAATCAAACGTGTGGATGCCTCACGTATAAATGCATCGTGTCTCACAAAGTTAATCATCTCAAAAAAAATATCAGAGGTGTAACATGGAACGCGAGAAGGAGCATATAAGATATTGTTTGTTATAAGAGTTCGATAACAAGAGTATGGCAGCCGCAGCATGTCGCAATGTTTGTCAAGTTTATGGAGAGGATGCAATACATGAAAGCACATGTCGTCAATGGCTTCGTAAATTTAGGGAAGGAGACAGAAGCTACCAAGACCAGGCTAGGAGTGGACGACCATCACACGTTGGAGAGGACGATATTAACCAAGCCATTAGGAACAGCTCGAACCCAAAAGTGCAAGAATTAGCGGAGACCTTCAACGTACACCGGACAACGGTCGAGAGACAGTTGGTTAAGTTGGGTTTTTTGAGAAAGTTGGATCGTTGGGTTCCACATAACCTGACAGCTAAGCAACGGGATGACCGAATCGCCTTCTGTGTTTCCTTGGTTTCCCGGTACAAAAATGACCCATTCTTGACACGAATTGTGACAGGAGATGAGAAGTGGGTTATGTACCGTAACGTAAAGCGTCGTAGGACTGTGTGTCGCCCCTCTGAACCGCTTGCATCGACTTCGAAAGCTGAACATCTCAAGGAGGTGTTATTGAGTGTGTGGTGGGATGTGCAGGGAATAATTCACTGGGAGGTCCTGCCACTCAACCAAACCATCAATGCTGCCTTCTACTGTCTAAAGTTAGACAGGCTGCATTCAAATTTGGTAGCAAAGCGGCCAGGTCTCATAAATCGTCGCGCTGTTATCCTTCATCACGATAACGCCAGGTCACATGCTGCTGTCATCACTCGCCAAAAGTTACTGGGCTTTGATTGGGTCGTTTTACCCCACCCTCCCTTTTCTCCTGACTTGGCATCAACTGACTATCACCTATTTCGCGCGTTGAACAATTCCTTCAGTGAGAAAATCTTTGATGATCTTGATGCTGTGAAAACTGCCATCCAAGACTTTTTTGACTCGAAACCGCCGGACTTTTACCGACGTGGGATTCATCTCCTACCAGAAAGATGGCAAGAGGTCCTAGATAGCAATGGGGATTATGCACAATAATACTTACTGTTCCTTTTGCGTTTATTTGCTCTTCTTTATGGGTAATAAAAACGGGTAGAACTTTTGTACTCACCCAATATATAAAATCTTTCTTTTCCGATTGTCCGGCACAGTTCAACAATTGCAAAAACATTGTTTCCATTGTCCGCCGCAGTTCAAGAATGGACAAGGGCGTACCGGGGTAATTGTCGGTGGAATTATTGTGTGCCTGGGTAATTGTTGCATGGAACTCGACAAATGCAAACGGTGCAATTGTTGGGATGGTTCTTTGTTGCGAGGAAGTCGACAGATTCATAATGAGCATGGTTGAACTTCAAAATTGCTTGTTTTGACCCAAATGTTTTATTTTCTCGGCGCGCGCTATCAAATGATGAGTTCATGCAAAAACGAATAAAATAGAATAATAAAATAATACTAAAGATTGTAGTAATATATAGATTTCCTCAACTAATTCATCAAACAACATCAAACTAAATATGGAACTGATTCCCGGAACTTTATGGATGACGCTAAAAGAAGCAGCCATAAGATACAGTATCGAGATGACAATGAGAGAAAGAGGATAAAGAAGAGTCAAAGGTATTGGGAGGAAACATTTGAAAAGATCACAACAAACAGATTTGGATCGAAAAAAATGAAAACGAACATAAAAGGCGATCAAAAGCTAGGAGACAACGGAAGAGACTGCAGAAAAGAGAGAAATACAAGAAAGGCATAGAGATAACATCAATCTAAATATGAAAGTGATTTCCGGAACTTCATGCATGATGGTGAAAGAAGCAGCTGTAAGACGCAGTATCGAGATGTACAATGAGAGAACGAGGAAGGAAGGAGAAAGAAGAATCAAAAATATTGAGCAAATATCTATGCAACCAAGCGAAGATCTACATTTCCATTCCCTTTCACAAGAAGACAATTTCCAATCAAACCTTATGCGATAGATTTACTTATCAATAAAGCTCAAGGACAGACTCTAAATAAAGATGCCATCTATTTGGAGAACGATGTCTTCACTCACGGACAACTGTATGTCGCAATGTCTAGAGTCACAAGTTAGCAGAATTTGGTTATCTTCACTCGAAAGAACAGTCATAATCAATTCGTCGCCAAGAATAATGTATACAAGCTATGATAGAATCGAAGTATACTTCATCTAACATCCATCTCAACATATCTCTTCTTCAAAAATCTATATAGATCAAACTATACACGGGAGATGACCTAGTTGTTATAATCATTGACGCTTCCTTTTATGAATTGGAATAATTAAAGCTTTTTGCCAGCTCTCTGACGGAAGCTCTCCTAGCCAAATTTCATTAATCACATTTAAAGTTTTGAGACCATAATTTGAAAAGTTCTAGGTAGATATTATGTTCTCCAGGGGCTCTAATATTTTTACTTGTTGTTAGAGCTAATTGTAATTCTTCAAATGTGATTAATTCGTAAGGTTTATTGCATTCCATTTTTATATTTAATGGTTCATAGTTTTGAGTTCATAAATCCCCAAAGTAATTTAATCTTCTGGTTCTATTGATTAAATAGAAGTTTAATTAGTTTTTGTTAGAGCCATTATTCCGATAATGGAAGAAATAACGTAATTACGACGTACCTTACTCTATAACTACATATCTACCTAACTAACGACACTCATACTTACTGTCACGGCTTTTTTTTTTCCCCTGTATTTTTTTTTCTCTTTCCTTTTTCTTCCAAACCGTGCCACTTTCTTTTTATTATTATTTATTTTTTGGGGGGGATGAATATATATATGTGTATTTTGCACAAACCATGGTATCTTTTGTATAAACCTATATTCTTTTGTATTTAAGACTTATTATATTTCGCATCGACCACCATTCACAGGAAAAAAAAACCTTCAAATACCTTTCTATTTATTCTTTTCTCTGTTTAATCTGAAATATTTGGAAGCACGAATGTTTGTTGATTGATCTGAGACGACATCTCGTTGACAAAAAATGATTATTCTAGAGATAGAGTCGAAAAAGACTTCGAAAAACCCTATCTTTTCTCAGTATGTGCCGCCATTTTCATTTCGGAAGAGAGTCTTCTTCTCGCCTGTTGTTGGCATGACGTTAGCATCAGTTTCGTGTGTTATCTTCTGGAGAGTTCTCTGATTGGCTAAGACATCCATACGTAAGGCTACCTATAAAGCATTCCCAAGAAACTATTTGTGTCAGAAGTCGACTTGAGTGATGAGCAGAGAGGACGGTGGGCTTTACTCAGGAGAGATATCACTTACCATGATGTTTTTTATTATGATGTTCTTCGAACACCCTCATCTTTCACCGAATATACTCATCCGCATTCGATGTAATCGTTAGCCCAGACTCTGGATACTTGAGTCAAACATCAAAGTGTGCATCTGGTGATTCAAGAACAATGTCAGACTCAGGATACTTGAGTCTAAGTGCAACAAGTGAGTAGCCAATACTTCGAATAATGTGAAGGATTTAAAATACCTAATTTACTAGTTGGAAATCTGTGCTTTGTTAGTGGAAGTGAAAATTTAGAACTAGCCTGTGTGCTGTGCGACGCTAAACAAACCAAAAGAACATTCAGTGCAGCTTCAATGGTGTTGACCTTTGGAACGAGGTGTTTCAACCCTGAATTCCCGTGTTCAGTGTTTCCTCTTCCTGTGGAACAATCAGATCAATCCTAACATATTGAGAAAAACTGTAAGTAACCCTATTTTCTTTATATGATGCTGACTTTAACTTTCACCAGGGATACCACGAAACTTTATTATCGATTGGTTTTACAGCATATAGGACATTAAAATGCCTCTGCGAAAACAAAATCAATCTGGATTTGTTAGTGTGTACTCTAAAACTTATAGATTGAGAAGTTGAAAGATTGATTTGTAGTGAAGCTTTATGATATTACTTTCTTTCCATTTGAACTATCTAACTCTGACTTTTAAAATACTATTCTGTTAGATGTATTCTCATTATACCATATTAGATTTACAGCCTATTTGTTTGTTGGCCGGCTGCCAAGTGTAACCCACTGCATGAGTCATACCCCTTAAGTATCTTTAATTTCCTTGACATTGCTTACGTAACTTTTTTCAGTACTTCTAATACTTATATCCCGTTAGAAGAAGTAGTGAAAAAGATATTTTACCTTTCGTAAAACTTGCGAAAGTGTGGAATAGACTCTATCAGTGAGTGATGCTTGGAAATATACTTTATATTGAGCCTATTAAATTTTGATATTGTATTTTGTTACTTATTGTAAGTGTGGTTTTTATCTTTGCTATATTGTAATAAGCAAATTTAGTGTGAAAACTTTATATTTAATCTTTTGTCAGTGTGTATGTGTGATTCTTTTAATTTATTTATTAATGAGGAATAGGGCTGCAGTTTCCCGGGCCCAGCAGCTTCACCCCCCCCCCCCAGACTTATTGAGAAGTTATAGCTTCCATGAAACTCTGTGGTTAACGATTGAATTAGTAATTACTTCAGATGGAGTCCTCGACTCTTATCCACTAGATGGCTTGAGCGACCGAATCTAGTCCTTATTGTCTATTATTTTATTAATTATTAGAAGAGTCCGGTAAAAACCGTGACATTACTACACCCGAAACATTTGAATAAAAGGAACAAACAACGTGAACTGGCCAGCCAGGACGCCAGGTGGTGGGCTCACCTGCAAACATTGCACATGCGCTGTTGCAGGACATGTTTTCCGCCGGATCCGTGTTTTTGTTTTGTTTTTGACGCACGAGTTGTGCAACATCCTGTATACTAATGTTATTTACTTTCATTAAACTTTGTCTTCAATATACTTATGATTTAATGGCGTCAATGAATCTAATTATTCTTAGAATCATATCTACATAAGTAATCATCAATGTTGTTGAAAAGTTCAAGTACATTTAAATAAATTTTTCTATTTTTTTTTAAACAAGTTTCAACTTTAGGCAACTGAAGTGAAATAGCAGAGCGCTCTTATATATTTATAATTATATTTTTTTGTGATTATAATTATTAAAATTATATAATTTTATATTTTAGTTTACTTTAAATAAGAGTTTAACATTTTTAATTTATTGAAAAGTCTTCAAATCTTCAAAATAAAAACAAAATAAACGTATAAAACCATACATTTATTGAAATAAATATTTCTTAATTTTTAATTTATCACTTTTTTTGCAATTAAGAGCTTGAAAGAAAAAAAAATGAACTAAAATTTAAATATTTTATAATCATTGAGTTTTAATTAAAAAAAGTAATTATTAAAACTTTTAACGTCTGTAAGTAATTAACTGCTGAAATATTTAAAACTTTTAAAACACACTATAGACAATTAAAAACGTAGTAACAAGTTTTATCTAACTTTTCCGGTAAGATATCCTCAGCACATCTATTTCTTCTGCTTCTATCATATCAACGTAAGGAAGTGCATCCATTCCAGAAAAACCAGGATGAATACCACAATCCAGCATGATTTTTTT
>JAFIDM010010028.1:48886996-48916659 GCA_023159025.1 Thereuonema tuberculata | reverse complement strand
GATGTGCTCTTAATCAGTCATTTTCACTTGGATCATTCCGGAGCTCTTCCTTGGTTCTTGTTAAAGACTACATTTAAAGGACATTGTTTTATGACTCATGCTACTAAAGCCATTTATAGGTGGTTACTCTCAGATTACATCAAAGTCAGGGGAGCTGGACAAGAAGTTGGGCGATCATGTATTAAGATATCCTCAGACCAAAGTGAGAAGGAAAGTTCAGCCACCCGTGTTATGGGTTTTCTTAATCAATAAATGTCCTTTGCATAAATTAATTAATTATCTAATTATCATTGGGTTCGTCTATAATTAATAGGTGATTTGCGCCCCAAAAAAATATCAGTTTTTAAAGTTTAACGTGCGGGGATATACATAATAAAGTGAAGAAATACAAGGCTGCACCTAAGTAAACAAAATGTTCTCGCACCCTGAGCTATCATGTCGGGACTCTGGGACAGTTGTTTCAGCCTTATTAGGCTTCTTCAGCCAGATACACTCTTGATGGTAGCTCAGAGTGCGAGACAAATATGCGAAAACCATTTTGTATTTCTTAACTTTATTATATGCCTGCAAGTTAAGCTTTTTTACTTATATATATGTTTTTTGAGGTTCTCAATCCTTGCTCAAATTCTTTTAAGCCCGCTGGTTGCTGGGACAAAGAATTTGAGGCCGTGAAGTGCACGGTTATTTATATTTTTGCGTTGACTTTGCTCGAGGGCCATTTCGGGGAGCTGAAATGGTTTTCGCATATTTGTCTCGCACTCTGAGCTAGCATCAAGGGTATATCTGGCTGATGAAGCCTAATAAGGCTGAAACAGCTGTCGCAGATTCCCGACATGATAGCTCAGGATGCGAGAACCTTTTGTTTACTCGGGTGCAGGCTTGTATTTCTTCACTTTATTATATATATCCCTGCACGTTAAACTTTAAAAACCAATGATAATTAGATGATTAATTAATTTATGCAAAGAACATTTATTGGTTAACAAAACCCATAAAACGGGTGGCTGAACGTTTAATTTAAACTTTGTTCTTACCGGAAAAGATAGGATGGCTTACCGGAAAAGATATTTGAAACTTGTTATGTTTTTAATTGTATATAGTGTGTTTTTAGAAGTTTTAATATTTTACAGTAAAAAAAAGTAATTGTTAAAGTTTAAATCTAAAACGTTAAGTGCAACAGTATTCTAACCTAAAATTTATCGTATAAAGTTTGATTAAAGGACTGTGCCTAGACCAGTGTTTCCCATCTGATGATATGCAAAAATGGCAACTCATTAAATTACCCTTCTTTTTTTACTTTTATGGTTTGATACTTCCCAATACAAACATAGTCTAAAAGGGTTTGAGAGCCAAAAAAAAATGGGAGCTACTGATCTATGGACTGTTTTAATGAAAATTATTGATTATTTCTGTGGCCATTTTATTTTTTAAGAAATTGGATTAGACTATTCTTGTTTTCTTCAATGTAAATAAAGGTACCTTTTTAATGGTAGTAGGTAAAAGAGTGACTGAGGACTTGATAGGAATTGCTATTCTTGGATCCAGGGTTCTAATATCATCTTCAGGGTCATGGCAGAACATCTGCAATTGATAATATTATTGGTAAATTATATATGATTTATATAGAGATGATATAAATAAATGTCTATCAAAGTATTGCTCAACATTATTTGCACTTTCTTCAATTTTTTTTAATAGATCAGAAAATCTTTCATGTTACTGAAATTCAAATGCTTTATAAGTTTCTTTTACCTGAATCCTTGTAGATGATCTGCTAATAGAGGGGATTTGCAAATATATCAGAAGTAATGTTCCAATGCCATTGAATTTAATTAAGGCGCCTGAAAATAAAGAGTAATTAAAAATCAATCAAATTGCCTCTTTGTTAAAGTATTCTTGCTTTTCATTAAGTTACAAAAAGGGTTAATAATAACTTATGTAATATATGTAATTTCTTAAATTTTACAAACTATTAATAAATATACAGTGGATTCCTGTTATTTGGAACATATGGGGGACATATTTGGGACACATCGGGATTCTGGTCATTTGGAATACATCGTGACTTAAAAAACGGCTGCTCCAATTATGCGAAGTATATTATAGTGGCACGTAGTCTTTCGAGATAATGGGGGTGTGATATTAGCAGAGTATTTTTCCCCCAAGTACTCAATTGACACCCGTGACAAAAGCAATTATATGCGTACACAGTAGTTCTGTCAGGTTTTGATCCCTGTTGGTTTGGTATGACGGCTGCTGGGCCCATAGTTAAACTGTCAAACCTCAGGAAACAACCCTAGCCTAAGGCACGAACCTACCGATAAACGCAATAATAATAAATAATTTTCAAATAGGAAAAAAAAATGTAAAATGGTTAATATAAGTCTCAGAACCTTCCCCTTTCAATCCTATGTCAGTGAAAAGACTACTTTCTCCTTTTCAGGGAATAAACCCCCAGACAAGAAATAAAGTATAATGTTTGCTATAAAAATATTCAAGTTAAGAAATAGAACACGAATGTCTAGAAAAAAGGAAATATTAGGCTTTTTATTAATAGTAACACTTACAATGCCTTACAGATTTTCGTTTCCCTCTTTCATTTTTTTAATCCCTAATGATTCTCCAAACAAAGGCTATAGAAAGTTAAGGCAGTACTAGTGGCAACCCGTGAAATATTCACGGAAGTAAAACAGATTCCACATTTTTGAAATACCGTAACATTTTTCAAAAACACAAGAATGAAAACGATGTTCTAAGCTCATTTTGTAAAAGCCATGACGTCCATAACAGTCCACATATAATTTGAATGATGACAAATAAAACCAAAATATGTATTTTGATCATGGTAACTTTTGCAAGCATGTAATTATCCATATTTAGAGGTTAGTTTCAAAATATGCTTGAAGAGTCAAATAAGGTGTAAGATCACGTGTAATTAATAAAACAAAACGTATATAGTAGTCCATGACTTAAAATAATTTATATATATTTTATATAATATCATTAATAATATTATTTAATACTTTATGTAATATAATTTTAAATAATATATATATTAGCGCTACGCTTTGTCATTATAAGTTAACCTCCTGCCCTAAAATAATGTCGATCCAGA
The DNA here is from genome assembly GCA_023159025.1 of Thereuonema tuberculata. Lineage (NCBI taxonomy): Eukaryota > Metazoa > Arthropoda > Chilopoda > Scutigeromorpha > Scutigeridae > Thereuonema > Thereuonema tuberculata. The sequence continues at coordinate 48,913,544 of JAFIDM010010028.1, read as the reverse complement.
CAAAGAAATGTTGGTGGCGCCATCTTGTATTTTGTTTCGGTATCAATACTGTTTCTGTAGCGCTGTTGGGATGACACACAAATGTTGGTAGCACCACCTTGTATTTTGTTTCTTGCTTAAATACTGTGTCTGTAGCGCTTTTGGGATGACAAACACACAAATATCCGTAAAATTTTTGCCTATTAATAGGATGATTGTATCATTAGATAACATTCATTGATAAAAAAATGTTTGAAAATGATAAAATAATAATAAATAGGAAAACAATGATGTATGTTGTTAATAACACAATTGTTAACTCTAATTAAAATGGTTAATGTTCATCATGAGTAATGCTGAAAAGAAAAGTCCTTTAAAAAAAGAAAACAGAAGCAATTAGCAAATCGGATATAAAATACAGTCAATATCTCCGTTTACTTTATGAGAGCTTAGCACATTTCTTATCTCTCTCTCTTTCTTGAGTAAATTGTATCTTGTTTTAAAATTAACTAAGCACTCAGCACTATCTGTCTTTTAGTTTGTTCAACCGTCGCAAGAATTGAACGAGCATCTCAGAATTACGAGAAAGTTTCGTTTTTCAGAGAAATTAAGATGGCTTTTCACCTTAAGTGTCAACAATGTCTGACGATCTGTTTAGATTACACAAAAAAAAAAGCAGGCACAGATTGGCGTCTATTACGAAGAGAAACCAATATGCTTAATTTCATGTTCTTCGCTCTGCTCTTTTGGATCGGATGAATGGATTTTATGTCAACGTCTTTAAGGACAACACATCTGCGATGGATGCCTTTTCATCGTCCGAGGGCTTATATAGTAACTGGCCCCAGCGTCAGCCTGAGCTCCGAAATCTTGGGTCGGCACAACGGGTTCAACGTCCGGCGTCTTCACTCTGCTGCAATTGACATTAAGTGGTGGTGTATCGTCCAAAGAATGTTTGACTTGGTTTTTAAGAAATTGGAAAAAATCTCTACTTACAATTTGTCGCAGTTACCCTCCTCTGTCTTTCCATATCTAGAGTTGAACATTGCCTTGATCCGAGGAAGCGCCATTCTAGTTGACCCTTCACGAGAGGAAATCTGGAGCTGTGTTTTTACATGACGGCTGTCTTGTCGGCTCTCTCCGATCTTTGTTTTTCCTGCCGTTTTGTAAAGTTTCACTTTTACTGTCAATTCAGAGCGGCTTCTCCGATAACGTTGTTCTTCTCTTTGCCGAGGAGCGAAATAAAGAACACTGATCACGTGTCCTTCTCCTCGTAAGCTTAAATTTACTTAACTTACACAGAAAAATAGAAAATAAGATAATATATAATTAAAACATTTTAAATAAACAAATTATTAATGCATAGGTATATTTAATATACAATCAATATAAGTCGAAACCTTTCTCCACGAGGCTAGGATTGAATCGTATCACTGACCAATTCTGTCACGTGACAATAGGTAAATCAAATAGAATGATTTGGATCAGTTCTTTGAGCTTTATTCCAAATAAACGGCTGCTCAGATTAACCGGTGGGCTAAATAACCGGAATACACTCTAAATACCGGAATCAATAAAAATAAAAAGATTTGCGTACAGTGAAGCGAAGTGATGTTTGGCTGAAAATTTATTAAAATAACAAAAGCTTGTTGGGAATTTCTTTTTCTTTTTTTTCCTATGGTTAATTAAGAGCCATTTTCATCCTTTCTGATTTTCTTGTACGTCTATCCTTCCCTTCTACTTTCCGATAGTTTCTTTAGTTTTGCTCTGGGAATTCCCAGACTTTGCGATAGAAACTTTAAATTTCTTTAGAAGTTCAGGCTTTTATTTAGTATCACTCTATTTCAATTCTCGAAAATTAGTATGAACTGAAAACTCTATCTTAACTAAAAACTAAAACTTTAAAAGATAAAAGATTAATTGAAAATAATAATAAAGTAAAACCTCCACTAATGGACACTCCCGAAAAGCGGACACCCCCCAATAGCGGACAATTTTGCAATCCCCAGTCCCTTAATATGAACGTTTCCATGTATTGACCTACGATTAGCGGACACTCCCAATAACGGACAACATTCTACAGAAAATGAACGATCTTGTGTTGTTTTTCAAAAGCAATAGAATCAGGCTACAGTAATACGTAACGTCAATAGGAAATTTTGAAATTATGGACCACGAACTCAAACGAAAACTTCAAACACATCAAAGTTCGGGAACGGAGACAAGTGCGATCGATTCTATTGTCTTCGATTGGTTTTTGAGCTGCACGAGCAAAAAACATTCCCATTAGTGAGTCATTATTGCAAGAAAAGGCGTTGGAAGCAAAGGCTTTGCAAAGTTAAACGATTTAAATATTCATATTGAGAAACATGTTTTCAATGCAAAACAGAAATGTCAAACTCTGTTAACTGATTACTTTAGTTAATAAAATTAATTTTCTAATCCGTTTGTCTTACTTAAAATTATGTCAAAATTAATACTGTAATAAATTTTGTCATTATTTTAAGTAAGACTAATGCATTAGCATTCATTTAAAAAGGAAAATAGTAAACAGTTTGCAATTGTTCATATTTTCTCTTAGGGCAATGTTAATTGTAGAAATTTAAGATTGTACGTAATTTTTCATTAAATGACATGCTATAAGTTAAAAAATGGAAAAAAAGATAGTCCTCCCCAATAGCGGACACCTCCCAATAACGGACGAAACTTCCGGTCCCGTGACTGTCCGCTATTCGGAGGTTTCACTGTAATATGTATCTATTAGATTTAATTATTTATTGCTACTGCAAAGAGCTATTTCGTTTTAATTTCTCAGTCACTTACAAAGATATTAGAAAACTCTCTTTTCTTTTCAGAACTTACGGTATTTTTCCGTATATACTAAGAAAGGAGTCCATCCATATCAAACAGTTCAGCACTGGTTGCTCGATCATTTTAAAAAAAAATTATTTTTTTACTATTGTTACCCCTATGCATGAGTACTTCAAAACAGGCATTTTTTTTAATTTTTTATTTGACTTTGTTTAAAAATGGCGTCCATTTTTGTTTTATGGTTTCCGGCATTTTTGGCCTTTGCAGACAGTTGCGGTAAATTTGATAAGTCAACTAGGAAAAATTATAAAAGCTGCGGTAAAAAACATTATTTTTAAGCACATTTCAAGCTACATTTTATCTCCTATACCTTTTTATTATATCTCTAATGCAAATGGCTGATATAGTACTTTATCAAATGGCTTTATCAAATGGATATAGTACTGAATGCAAATGGCTGAAATTTAGAACCGAAACTGATATTCGCTTTTGAACAAAAATCAAAGTTCCGGTTTTTTTTTTAGCAGGAAGGAATGAAATAGCAAAACTATAATTTTTTTTGAGAAAAGATGTACATCCAAATGTTTAGCAAAAAATATTTCAGCTCTGTTACTGGCTTCCTAATTTAGTTATAGCTCTTGAAATATGCTCGTTTTTCATTTTTTTCAAAGTTTTAGCCTCAATAACTCTAGTGGGGGACCTAATAAAAATTTGATATTTACAGTATAAAGAGAACTTTATGAGAGGTAACTAAGAAAAAAAAATTTGAGTTTGATATTTGAGTTTGGTATTTCAGTGAGATACCTGTGTTAGATATATAGGTATCTAACTCAAATTTTGTAACTTCCTAGGTCCCCAGGAAGCAAGTAACAGAGCTGAAATATTTTTTGCTAAACCTTTGTATGTACATCTTTTCTCAAAAAAAATTGTAGTTTTCCTATTTCATTCCTTCCTGCTAAAAAAAAAAACCGGAACCTTGATTTTTTTTCAAAAGCGAATATCAGTTTTGGTTCTAAATTTCAGCCATTTGCATTAGGGATATGGTAAAAAGATATAGGAGATAAAATGTTTTTCACCGCAGATTTCTATCATTTTTCTTAGCTGAGTTATCAAATTTACTGCAACTGTCTGCAAAGGCCAATAATGCCTGAAACCATAAAACAAAAATGGACGCCATCTTTAAACGAAGTCAAATAAAAAAAAAAATAATGACTGTTTGAACTACTCATGCATAGTGGTAATAACAGTAAAAAAATCAATTTTTTTTAAAATGGTCGAGCAACCAATTTAATATATTCTGGACCGTTTGGTATGGATCGACCCAAATAGAGTAAATTATAAAACTGAATAGAGTGGATTTTTCCATACCAAACAAATTTAAAGTTCATGATTGTAATTATTTACAATAGCAAGAATTGAAGCGACTAACAGGTGGTCAGACTTTATCTTTTTTTTTATTTATCTGAAAAAACGAATTTGCATGTGCGAAGATAATTAAAAAAATAGCAAAGAAGAAAATAAATATCTGAAAGTAGATTTCTCCTGAGGAAAAGCAAGAACTAGAGGAACGATAGTTTGAATCATTTCCTTGTTCACTGAATTTGGATGGAGTTTGTAATTCCATCTGTCATGTGAAAGTCATCGTTACATAAGTGCTTTTAAATTGACATACTTCTTCATTAGTAGTTGCTCCATTTTCTGACTTTGTCGCCATATCTCATTCTTCTTTATATTTAATTTATTTATTTATTTATTTATTTATTATTTATTTATTTATTTACTTATATTTTTATTTCATCGCCAAGAACCCATGTTTGTTTCAATGTTTCATTTTTAAAATTGTTTAAAAATTTTATATGTTTCATTTTTCAATCCAGAATTAAGAAATATTGAAAAAAAAACTAGGCCATGGCTTTCTCCAAATCAATTAGTTGACAAATAAATAATTTTTGAAACAATCTTACCAAAATCTATTGTTAAGCACATTCCAAAAATAGAAGTGGTATAATGATACTTCAACTGCAAATCTTCAAATTCATTTTGAATAGCACCCTAAAAAAGGGAATTAAAAAAAAAAAAACATTGAAAGTTGTTTCACATAAATATCAAATTATAATTTATTTATTTATTTAATGATGTAATTGAGAATGATGTAATTGAAAATTGTAAATGGAATTTTTTTTTTCTTTAAATTTATCTTAGGTGTTAAGTTTTCTGTTAATGTTTTCGAGTTATTTCAGTTATTTTTGTAATAATAATAATAATAATAATAATAATAATAACAAAACAAAACTCAACGCCAGAAATAAAATTAAAGCCATCAACACTTTTCCGTCCGCACACTAACATATTCGTTCGGCGTAATTCCATGGAGAAACACCGAACTCGAAGCACTATAACGTACAACACGCACTACATTCACGAAACACAACATGCACCAAAGCACGGAAAGGATGACTCTTCCCCGCAAGGAGGGAGGCTAACGACTCATCAAACTCATCATCCTACACAAAAAGCAAGTACATACACTTAGGGAACACTTCCACCAAAGAGCACAGCACTCTGTACTACACTCAACTATTGTCAAGGCTGACACACACCTCACACCCCTGCACCTCGAAAACTCTTCTCCAACACTCACCACCCCAACATCCACACTCAGCAGCTGCGTGAATCATGGGCTCATAAGGAAGTCCAGGGCAGACATCACCACGAACTCAGCCAGTCTCTTATCGACATGGAAGCGTCGAACAGATGGCTGATGAATGGTGAGCTGTTTGGGAAGACCGAAGGGTTCATGATCGCGATACAGGACCAAGTCATCCCTACACCAAATACAAGAAACACATTCTACACAACCACCAACAGACATGACGACAGATGCAGGAAATGCGTCAGTACGCATGAGACGATCGACCACATAATATCAGGCTGCCCCCTTCTCTCTCAAACAGTCTACCTCCACCGACACAATCAGGTAGCGTCAATCGTTCATCAACAACTAGCACACAAACATTCACTTATTAAGAACACGATCCCGTACTACAAGTACATACCACAAAGTGTATTAGAGTCACCCTCATATGAACTGTACTGGGATCGCCCCATTCACACAGACAAAACCATACATCACAACAGACCTGACATCACACTTGTTGATAAGGTCAACAAACAGGCCTATCTCATTGTTATTGCAGTGCCCATCAGCGAGAACATGAAGAAAACTCACGCAGATAAGATAAGAAAATACACCAATCTAGCACACGAGCTCCAGAAGCAGTGGAGGCAGGATCGAGTACGTGTTGTACCCATCGTCCTGTCCGTCACTGGTCTGGTGCCTCACACATTGCACCACAGTCTCAGCACACTAGGACTTCACAAAAACCACTTATGCACAATTTTAGAAGGCTGTGATACTCAACACAGCACGCATAGTTAGGAAATTTTTAGACACAACCACACATCCCTAATTTTTTGCACACCTTGACAATATTTGCTTTGGTCCTTCACCCGCCATGTTGTCTTTGCTGGGGAAACCCTTGGTTTGAATCTTTTATAATAATAATAATAATAATAATAATCAGAAGACCTCATTAAATTTTGTTACTGTTTTATCTTTTTTAGTAAGAATAAAACATTATTAACAATATTCAGCAATTTTTAGCTCTTGCTGTTGAAGTTCTCCGCCTGTTCTAAATGGTTTGTTGATCTTTAACCTTTATAATTAGTTGAATACTATTTATTTTTATAATAATCGAGCTTCACAATTAAAAAGAATTTAATACACTAAAAATTACGACAATTTCAGGAACCCCAGTTTCAGCTCCTTTCATCAGGCTCCAGAAACTGTAACAAATTTTAATGTATTACATTCTTTTTAATTGTGCAGCTTGGTCTGTAGTTATTGTTGTAAAAAACTGCACCTAATGTTTTTTTTGGGGGGAAATCATCAACAGTTGGGCTTAATTTTAATTACATGTTCTGATCAGACAGCAAACTGACTGTAATTACGTTTTACCTTAATTCACTAAACTAGTTATTATTAGCATCACCATAATAGTAGTTATTAAAAGTGAATTTTGATGCCCATTTTGCACCATTTGTTTCTGTTGTATGTTTTAGTTGATGACTATTACCGGAACCATCTTTTTTCAATACTTTATCATTTGAAAAAAATCATTCGCCTATTTTCGAAGATATCTATTTATCAGAATATAACTCAAAGGAGGCACAATAAGAAGGATTGAAAATCTTTACGATATAAATTTACGATGTAACGATATGCTGTAATCTGTATAGAAGTTAATGCTACGGAATAATCAAACTTAATTAAAAAACAGTAATTCGGATCTTCGAAAACAAACCTTTGAAATATTGTAGATTAGTAAAAACCTTTTCTTTTTTGTGGAGTAGATAACATTTTCAATTAGGAGTTATATTAGCGTAAATGCACGCTTAATCCTTACCCTTTACTACCTCCATCACCACCAAAAAAACAAAGAAAGAAAGAAAAATATAGCAGCTCTCGCCTCAGCGATTTTCTGAAGCTCGACATCTGAGAAGATGTGAAATGTAAATATTATTTAAAAATATAGAATTATATAAAGAATATAGAATATAGAATTATTTGTTGAATGTCTTATATGTATTCTATGCTTATCTCATAGGTATAGCTATAAGTAGTATATAGCTTAGAGTTTATTGTAGATTAACAATGTTTCATATTGAAATCAAAAAAAAAAAAAAAAAATAGAATAATTTTGGCAATTACAAAATACAAAAACGTTTATATAAAAACAAATATTTTCAGTATTTTATTAACTGTAATAAAACAGAACCTGTTGATAGGAACTAACGGTTCCTAGCAGGACTGAAATTGTAATCGCCTTAAGAAAATAAAAAAATAAAAAAAATATAATCATCATCAGTAGCAGGAACTAGCTTCAGTCCACTGCTGAACGAAGACTAAATATAGATTCATGGATTGATTTTGTAATAAAATGAATGAAGTCATGTCTCGTAATTGCAATTTGTCAACTTGCCACACAATAAAATTTAATTAATAGAATTAAAATTCACTCTAAACTTTATTTACTTCCTCGAGAAGAATAAGATTAGAAACGAATAAATGATAAGCTGGAGTATATTTGTATGGAAAGAATTCAGGTGAATGATGGTTTTCGTTTATTTTTGGAGTTTGACATTTGCTAAAAGAATTAAGAGCAAGCAATGATTATAAACGAGGGACTCCAGCCTCTACCACTTTGGAGTGAACTTAACTGTAAATACTACATGGCAGAGCCAGATTGAAGTGGGAGGGAAGAGGCGTTTCTCTGTCCCCCTCCCCATTAGTACCACAAGTCGGGAGACATACTAAAAGTCTAATGTAAATATTTTACAGGCACTGAAATATCTTAATTTCAAAAATATAGCCATACACCTGTTTAAACAAAAACACATTTATACAATTTGAAGTACAATACAAACGCAACTAGTTTTCCACCGAGAGGTGGTATTCTCAAGCAATTGAATACAGCAATGGGGTGAAATTATACAATATTAAATGAACTGTGGCTTCTGGGTATCGGGAATGACATCTGGTGGTGGCATGAAGAACGTCACACAACCTCTAGCGGCGAAGATCAGGAACAGCGATGGAACAGCCCAATCATGGAGCGTTATCCTTTTAACCCATGCTGGACCAAAGGCGATATTCCAATATACAACGAGCTAATAAAATACTGACAAAATGTAAATTAGCTTGAATGAAACAAATCATTAAAAAACAGAACCGAAATGAAGAAACTAAGCTGCCTATTAATAACTTGTTAAAAAATAGCAAGTGAAATTACCAGAACTATAAAAAGTTAAAAGTTGAAAAAACTGAAGTTAATGGTAATGAAATATGTAATTATAAATTGAAAAAAAATTTAAAAAATGTAATTTTTTTTTTAATTCAAATAAGCTAAAAGAGAGAGAATATTAAACAAGAATTTTTTTTTCCCCCTTTTCTCCCTTTTTTCTTCCTCTCCCTCTTAACTTTTCCTCGATTCTCATTCTTTTCCCTATCTTAAACAATAAACAATCAAATTTCAAGAAGGAGGGAACAATTAAGCTTTAAAAAACTATTTACAAATAAGATACTTTAATAATTGCAAAGTGAAGCTTGGCACAACTTCACATAGGAAAAAGGGAACTGTCTGAGTGATTACTAATTACAAATTTAAATGATTTCACCTTTTTAAATGATTTTCACCATAAGCAGCCATAGCTGGGACAGATAAAGACACATTGTAAGCCTCAGCTGTGGTAAGTATGAAATAGGTTTTCATACATTTCCATAGAAAGTCATTCTGCGACCGAGCTGCGATACGTACCTCCTTTAAGTATAAGCCATGCGAGTTAGAGACGGCATGCCTGTATGTGAGGTACAAATCGTTCCTGCTTTGATATGCCCTACGATGATCCGCTACCCGCTCAGCTATAGGTCGGCTAGTTTCCCCAAAATACAAGCATTCCTGGCGGCTACAAGGCAGGGCGTATACCACTCCTGTGTTCTGAGCTGGCTTTCTGGTTTTTAACATCAACTGTTCAATTAACAACGTTGATAAATGGCTATTTTCATCTAGTGTGATAATTACTGAAGTTTATCTTAATGTATAAACTCATTAACACATAAAACTTTCTTATGTCTCATATGTCTTTTAACTTGTATGAGATGGCTATAAATAAAGTTCACCGAATATGCTACAACAGTCTTTAATAATATGAATGTTTAAGTAAACTTGATTTCTCCAATCCTTTCAACTTTACAGTTCTTTAACTTTAGTTGATTCAGTCCAACATTTGTAATAAGTCGATTTCCCTTGACTTCAATAAATCTTAGCAGTAATGGTTTTACTTGAAATAAATAACTTTACTATTTCTTTAATCAACGAACAAATGTTTGTGTGTTGGTAATGTTTAATCTTTAATATTCATTAGTATACGTTCAGCTTTGTCCTAAACTCCATTTTCTTGTGTTCGAAATTCTAACGATGGCTCCATTTCCAAATTCTCGATGGGTGAAGTAAAATAGAAATTCTACTTACAAAAGTTCAGCAACCATCCATCAATTTCTCGTCAATTCCAGTCAAACGTTGAAGATAATACCTTGGCAATAATTCCACTTTTGGTCTGCCAGTCTTCATTTGCGAGATTCAATCTTTTGGGCCTAACCGTTTATTAAGAATTAATTTAACTTTACCATTAATCCTTACTTATTTAATTCTCAAGGCCGTCCGCCTTTTACTGAACACAATATGAGTTTAAAATCAAAACTAATTTATAGCACAATCGGAAGGAACTCATCCGATTCCCATTTTAAAACCTTAGCATCCTTGCTATTTCGGTTTTCATCGTAACGCCATTTTACGATCTTCTAGGTGGCTGAGGAAGTTATGCGTAACTTGTGTGTTTTGAAAATTTTTCGGAGCAAAGGGAAGATATGGGGATGATAGGGAATAGAAACATATGACAGAGGTGAGACCTCCGTCGTTTCGATTTTAACATTATTGTAAATGCGTTTTAAAGAGTTCTTGAAATGTCTGGCGATGAACTCCTGAGGGTAATCGTTGTTAATTAGAATTGTTCTAATCGTATTAAGTTCTTGATTGAAAAGCTCTATTGAGCTGGTGATAGAGCTCGAAACTCCTATGCACCAACATGGTGATGACGTTGATTTTGAATTCCAATGGCACGGCGGAAAAGAAATTCAAGATGATCCCGCCATAGGTAGATTTTCGAAACACTGAAGTATGAATCTGCCTATTGCATCGCTTAAGCAGAATGTCGAGATATGGAAGACAACCTTCTTTTTCTTTCTCTATTTCAAATTGCACCTCATCACAAATCTGATTGAAAATATCCATGATGCCTTCCAGGATACTCGATTCAGCGTAGCACAATATATCATCAGCATATCTAATGAACAAAGGAACTTCAATATTACCAATGTCAAGAATGTATAAGGCTTGATCCTCAATGTAGGACATTGTCCATTCGGCGATGCGGGCGGAGGCCGCCAGCCCCATGAAAAGATTCTTACTTTGCTTATAAAATTTATATTCGAAAACAAAAAATTGCATGTCGAAAAGGGCCAAAATAAGAGGAACTAATCTAACAAAATTTCGCTGTTGCATAAAGTGGTGATGGGACTTATTAACAATGTGTTCTAGAGTACGAATAATTAAATCCTTACTGATAGAGGTAAACAACGCCTTTAGCGTCCATAGAACGAAATTCGTAGTTATCACGGTACTCCATAGTTTTATTTTTTTCCCTAACTTGCGTGCTATTTTGGACACTGAATATGGGCATAACGTTAAGGCTCTTCATTTTCAAATAAATATGCTTAGACAATAAATCGATTGCATTACATGACTTACAGTTAATGATAGGCCGAATGGGGAAAAGTCCATTGTCCTCGACTGGTTTATGAATTTTTTCATGCCGCCACCAGATGTCATTTCCGATACCCAGATGCCACCGGTTCATTTAATATTACATAATTTCACTCCACTGCTGTATTCAATTGCTTGAGAATACCACCTCTCGGTGGAGAAACTAGTTGCGTTTGTATTGTAATTCAAATTGTATAAATGTGTTTTTGTTTAAACAGGTGTATGGCTGTATTTTTGAAATTAATACTAAAAGTTTCTAAGCTCGTCTCTAAGCTATATCGCCCGTCATTTTTGTGGAGTAAAAACCTTGACTCATCGGAGAAGGCTACCTTCTTCCACTTTTCTAGTGTCCAAAGACGGTATTTCCATGCGAATTGGAGCCGTCGTTACCGATGGACCTTCATTAATATTGGCGCCTTCATGTAGCGTCTACATGGGAGACTCATGCTCAACAATATTCGCATCTACGATACATCTGTTTCCAAGATAGTTCCATCCTTTGATCGGTATCCTATGATCTTACTTTTGGCAAGTCCGACAAATCACTTCCGTAGTAATTGCGTTACATGCCTAGGCTGTTTCACCATGAATCCGGGGTGATCGTATATTCTGATACGACTGTGTGTATGTCGCTATATTTTATCACTTTCTATTCTTTAACGGCCGCTTTCCCAAATAGTTGTAAGCTCCTCCTTGATTAAGTCCAATTGAATCAAATTAATTTTTGATAGGGGCTAACACCCATTGTATTTCTATTCCCTCTCCTTTATCCCCGCAAGCTCAATTAGAGGAATCTTAATCTCTATGAAATATCTGTTTCTTTTATAACGAAGAAAAAATTACTTTCTTTTTCTTACCTTAGTATTCACTTCTTGAATCATATCTTCAGTTAAAATGGATGTGTTCCAAAAATCCATCAATATATTATCTGGCAAGTTCATTAGATCAGATAACGTGAAATTTTCAATTACAATTGTAGAATTAGTCTGATATTGGTATTCTTCTCTTAATACATCAAAAAATTCCCAATACTGAAACGGTCTGTAAGGACATATAGTAAGGGATGGAAATTTAATAGATGAGTGAACTTCTGGTACAAATTTGATGTCTGGTGGACTGTTCATGAAATTTTCAATTGTTATGTAAATCTGAGAAATACAGAGACTCGAGGAGAAGATTAAGCAAAATATCCAAATCAGTTTTGTGATTCTTTTAGTTCGTGGATTGAGGATTCTATCGAAACCAAGGATTCCTATGTTAATTGTATCATAGCTCTGTCCTTGGCTGAAATTCTTCACTAAATGGGTGTTCCGTCTTGTCTTCCGAATTCTAAATACGAATTTTTTGGACAGTCGAAAAACTGAAACTAACCTGGTCCGGTTTTTCCACTAAAAAATAAATAAATATTGAGTGAATCAATTTTGGATGTTCAATTCATCTTTAAATTAAAAATTAATAAAGTTTCAATTATTCAAATTAATATTTACAGAAAATACTGTAAACGCTTATATTTTATCTTATTCTCTTTTTTTACCTTAATAAAGATATCCAAAAACACCTCCACCATCTCGACAAATGTTAAAACGTTTATATCCAGAAATACTCCCACAGATCCTCCAATGTCGGCAATCAAGTTATTAAATGTATACCAGTGTTCTTCTTTTACAATAGTCTTCGTTGGATTTAAGAACCGGAGTGTCAATTGAAAATCGGTTGACTTCACTTCGGAGATATCTGCAAATGCTGTGACATCCAGTTGGTAACATAATGGAGGACACTCAGCTTCACAGTCACTGCTTCTCTTCATGATACTTTGAGTTAATTCAAACGTTTTATTAAAGAGCTCTGGTGTATTGCAATCTGGCAGTGAATGGTTGGTCATGAATGGCAATCTAAATAAGAAAATTCAATTTTTAATATATTTACAAGGTATTTCAGAAAGATTGTTTAAAAATTACTAACTCTGATTTTGTAAACACACAAAAAATTCTAAGGTAATAAATGAGAACTTCATTCCAGCAACGAAGCAGTTCAACGTGTGTTCAATACTTAATGTTAAAATTAAATGTGGCGAACGCATATAATAAAAGATAAAAACTACAGTTTCGACCGCGAGCCGTTGGCAAGTGGCTTTAGACAAGAAGACAGCGGTTTATATGGAGAAACAATCGAAGGTAAACCAATAGAAAAGCTGGCAAATGGGATGACAAAAAAGACCTGACATCTAATGATCCAGCAAAGAACTACAAAAGAAATAAAACAAAATAACATCAAATAAAATAAAATTAAAAAAAAGGAAATTAAAAAATTAATTAAACCTATTAACCAAAGCCACCCGTGTCCCTATCTTTCCTGGGAAAACCATAAAAATAGATAGTTTTAACGGATACCGTATCGTTGTAACATAGGGGATCCATTAAAATTCGAAGGGATTCCCTATATTTACGACGTAAATCATGCGCTTCGTGGCAAACAATAACCCGACGTTCATATGCTAACATACACCCGGTTTCCCGTACATGAATCGCGGTTAAATAATAAAGTCGCCCGTACAAACCGCAGCAGCATGATGGGCCATACGCCACTTGATCGGTTGGCTAGTTTCCCCTAAGTACCTATACCCGAAATCTTTGCATTGCAAAGCATAAAAAAAGGGCGTTTCAGTTATCCAGTTCTAGGGATTTGTTCGAAAGAGAAATCAAAGTTATTCAAAGTGTTTTACTCTCTAATGGCTACCGGTACCCTTTAGGTTTTGTTCAAAAATGCATGGTTCGTGCTTTACAACGCATTTACAATCCGCCCGTGAGGCATTCAACCGTCCCCAAGCTTTTTCTATCTATTCCTTTTCATAGCCTGTTCCCTGCTCTAAGAAAGATTTTGGCACCCCTTAACATTACATTAACATCGGCTATCACTGCCACTTTAGCCAATGCCATAAACAAAAAATCAAATACCCGGCAAAGCAATCCCAAAGGGGTGGTTTATGCTTTGCAATGCAAAGATTTCGGGTGTAGGTACTTAGGGGAAACTAGCCAGCCGATCAAGCGGCGTATGGCCCAGCATGTGCTGCGGTTCGTACAGGCGACTTTAATTATTTAACCGCGATTCATGTATGGGAAACCGGGCATATATTAGCATATGAACGTCGAGTTATTGTTTGCCACGAAGCGCATGATTTACGTCATAAATGTAGGGAATCCCTTTAGAATTTTAATGGATCCCCTATGTTACAACGATATGGTATCCGTTAAAATTATCTATTTTTATGGTTTTTCCAGGAAAGATAGGGACACGGGTAGCTTTGGTTAATAGGTTTAATTAATTTTTGTATTCCTTTTTTTTAATTTTATTTTATTTGATGTTATTTTGTTTTATTTGTTTTGTAGTTCTTTCCTGGATCATTAGATGTCAGGTCATTTTTGTCATCCCACTTGCCAGCTTTTCTATTGGTTTACCTTCGATTGTTTCTCCATATAAATCGCTGTCTTCTTGTCTAAAGCCACTTGCCAACGACTCGCGGTGTCGAGTTGAAACTGTAGTTTTTATTTTTTTTAAATGTTTTAACTTTTTATCTTTTATTATGTGCGTTGGCCACATTTAATTTTAACATTAAGTGATAACTTATTTCCATTTTCCTTTCCCTGATATTTTCTGAAATCAATTATCTTAAATATTTTTTTTAATTAATTATAAATTTTATGTTTCTTAAAAGAAGAAAATGTAGAAACATTTTTAAAACTACTGACACTAATTTTTTTTCATTCGAATCAAGTTTCTAGAAAAATACTCGTATCTACTACAAATTGACAAATTGACCAAAAATCAAAGGTTAAATTTTTAAAGGGAGGGACTCTCAATCGAACCAAACAACATGAAAGAAAACAGTGCCTATTCTTCATATTTAGAGATTTTGACGGGGGGGGGGTGACGCTTTGTCAGCCCCCCCTCCCCCTGGAAAGCCTAATGACTTCAGTTTCCAACCTAGGCTTTTTACTTAATTTCCAACGGTAAAAGCATTTAAATTTAGCAGTAAATTATTTATTGACCAATATTGCCTTATAAAAAAAACAGAAAAAAAAACCTTTTAAATAAAGAATCATCCATCAATAGATTTTATATTTTTATAGTTTCTTATACAAATTTCTTATATTCTTATTATTTCTTCTCATTGCAATATTTCGAGAAGCTTCTCTTCTTTAGGCTTGGTTAACGAAATTCATCAAACCGTAATACAGTGTTGTGCAAATTAATTGGGACAAACAAGAAATTAATTAGAGACAACTAAATAAATGCTGTAGTTATTCATTTATTTTACATTTTAATAAGAAGTGTGATGTCCATTCACTTTAATTACTTCTTTCATTCTATTAACCATTGAATCAATGAGTTTCCCGCACATTTTCTTCACTTTGTTGACACTCTCTTTCATCTTTGCTTTGGTGAAACAGTCCAACTTGTGATTCCGAGCCTTACAAATGGCCCACAAATATTGTGGGGTTTAAGTCTGGTGAATTCCCAGGCTAGTCCAATACTATCAATTTTTCTGCATGAAAACCTCTTGCTGAGCTTTGATCTGTTGCAGGGAGCCAGATCCCGCTGGAACAGCCCGTCACCGTCAGGAAAAAGCCTCTGCATTATTGGGATCAGTTTCGTCCGTAGCACATCAACGTACTTCGTGCTATCCATCATTCTTTCAATGGGATGAAGGGTTTAGAGTCTGTAAGCGTTGAAACATCCCAAAACATTACATTTGGTGCATTTGGTGGATGTTTTTGGATATCTGTTGGATGTCCTCGCGTCGAAGAGGCTCCCCAGGTTAGCGCCGGACGAAATTGGATTTGTACCCGTGAACTTCAAAATGTGTTTCGTCAGAAAAAAACACTTTCCTCTATTATTCCACAGTGAAGTCTTTATATTTCTTTGCCCAGGAGAACCTTTTCTTCTTCATGGTTGATGCCAAGAGTTGCGTCTTGACAGAGCGGCGTCAGGAGGCGAAGGCTCACTGTTAAGGCGTCAACATTGACCCCTTGGATTGGTAGCTGCTTTTTCGTGGCTCCGCTTGTCTTCCTCGGGTCAGTGAAGCTTCGAAAGCATCATCCCTTCAGTATTGTCTTTCTCTTATGGCCACACCTCCCTTTGCGCGCGGTGTTTGTCGTTCCAGTCTCATCTTGACGCTGAACAACGCAGAGACCGTCAATTTTTCCACACTCACTATTTTGGCTATTTCCCGAATCGTCATTGAAGTGTTTTTCCTCAAGGCAACAATTTTCGACCTTTTTCGAAGCATAATATCCATTTTGAAAAACTTTTTTAAAAAATAAGATCAAGCAGGAAGATGTTTAATCGTGGAGCTCTCGAAGTAAAATGAGATGGAAAACGCAGTGGCAATAAAAACTGATCCTACACAAGTCTACTAGACATGCCTCTATCTTCAGCAAGTGCAAATTTGCACAGCCGAGCTCAAAACAGCGAAAATGAATATTTCAAGCATGTCCCAATTAATTTGCACAGTACTGTAACAGAAACATAACGAAAACAAAAAATTAATTTCGGTTTTACATTAAAGATCCGGAGAACTTTTCGTTAAAAGTTCAAGAAAAATTGTTTAACTCCTTCTACTCCCGTGAAGATTTAAAATCGTTTAATAAAACGTTATTAATGCCTATCAAATATTTCTATTACAATTTGATAGATTTTAGCTACTTACATCAAAACTAAAAAACAAGTCTGGAATTCATTTTTTCTTAATTTTTAATTATTAATAGTAACATTGTTTCCAAATCTGTCTGTTGTAACTTCATATATATAATCATTATAATCAAGACTTTTATTCTAGTAAATTAATTTTTACTTACAATTCGATTTATCTACATCTACTTGAATAAAATAGATTATAAACCGATGTCTATTAAATCTAATTAAATTATATCATATTTTCGATAGTTATTAACGATTTTAACATACCCTATTGGCCCGAATATAGCACGACCTCGAATATAACACGACCCCCAATTTTTCGAAATCATTTCAAGAAAAATAAGAAAATCAAAAGAAAATTCAAATGTAGGCTACAAGCAATTTTCATTTACACTACCATGAATGAATAACCTAAACTTTCATTTATGTGTAGAGTTTTATTTGTTCTTTCACGTAGCGGCACTTAGAGGATTTTCGGGATATTATTCTAACGGAAATCCTCAGGAACGCAGAATGAAGTTAGTTGTATGATAAAAATTACAATAATCGTAAAAATAATCGTAAATTATGATGATTAAATAAATGAGAAACGAAGCTGAACTAGCAGACAGCTGATAAGAGCGCGGCGCGTGAGGAAATGCGCGGAAGGCGATGCGCGGGAGTTGAATTGCAGGTGGTCCACGCTCAGGCGCTATTTAAAATGCAAGACTGCGAAAATAACACGAGTGCTGTTTTTGAGATTGTATTTTCGGAAAAAAAACGTCGCGCTATATTCGGGCCAATACGGTAAGTTAGAATTTGTAAGAATTCACGCATTTTTGTTGTTTCTAAGTTCAAATGCATAAATTATCCTTTTAAAAAATCTTAAACAAGAATGGTGTACTGAAGCATTTCATTATTTTTTTTTTTCGAAATCCTTTCTAATTGAAATTTTTGTTGTGAACTCTCCTCTCCACTACCAACATCCAAATCAAAAAAACAAACAAAAGCAATGTATGTTAAAAAGAGTTTAGCGTATCGCAAAATAATTTAAATTAGCATCCATATATGATCTTGCCTTTCTGGGTCTTTTATCGGGGAGATCGGGGAGATCGGGCTGATGACTCCTCTGTAGAACGAAACGGCCGTTCCCGATTCCTTCCCGATAATCGAACCAGAAAGGCAATTTGGTTAAATTTGTGCTGAATTCATTTCTTGTTTTATTTAATTTAAAAGCAATGTATCTATTTATCTTTCTATTGATGCAGAAATCGTTCAGAATTTTTTCCTGGGAATCCCCGGAGGGTAACAACAACAGATTGCAGATGTAAAGAACATAAATAGAAATGAGCATTTATTTTAACACGAGTTACCTGCATTTAACCTCACTGTACAGTTTTCTTCCAATGCAAAGATTAATGCAATTTTCCGACTCTTTTTCCAGACATGGTCGATGTGGTAAATTAAGGCGATAGAACTATGAAAAAAGAAATCAAATTAAAAGTCAATCTTTTCTAAAATCACAAATTGAAATTTCTTTTACTCACTCCAACCAGAAATAGGGGTTAGATTCACCAAATATTTACATTTGTGTGGTATAAATGTATGGTTCTATTTTTTGTTCAATCTTTATATCTGATTAAAATGATTAATGCTGATCACATGAATCGCAAGCCATGGAAATTTTACTTTACATGGGCGCAATAATCACAAATTAAATTGAATTCTATCCGATTCTGCAGAAGATGATTTCCTTCTAGGTTTCCTTCTTTTGAACCACTGGATGGATTTTATTAAAATTTGGTGCATTTTTAAGAACTTTTGTATTTCAAATCATTTCCAAGTGGGTCCTTGTCAGAAAATAGCTCAGGAAGGGGACAAAAAACTCCATAAAAAAAAAGCATTAAAATATAAACCATGAATTTCTATTGATGTCTTAATCAGTAGCGACTTCAGCTAATTCGTGAATTTGATTCGCTAAAATTAATGGATTTTACACAATTTAAGTAAATTATATATTTTTTTCAGAAACTAGAAAACTTTTATTATTCAGTAGAAATTGTAATTTTAAAATAAACTAGTCTTTTAAAATAATAACAACAACAATAATAATAATAATAAGAAGAAGAGGCATTGGAGATACAGGCCCCACAGTTCCGTGACCATCGGTAATCAGTCCGATATCCTCCTTCCTTTAATTCTGAGGAAGAAATTCAGTCTCCATTTTACAGAATCGTAAAGATTCTTTATTTATCCCTAACGGGACTGAATTATATATTTAAATGAATGAATAAAAAAAAATATTATTATTATGTAAAAGTTTCAACCATGGGTTTCCCCAGCAAAAACAACATGGCGGGTCAAGAACCAAAGCAAGGGGTGTTAGGGATAATTAGGGATTTTTGGTTGTGTCCATGAATTTGCTAAATAGGCGTATTGTGTTGAGTATCACAGCCTTCTGGAGTTGTGCATAAGTGCTTTTGTGAAGTCCTAGTGTGCTGAGGCTTTGGTGCAATATGTGGGACACCAGACCAGTGGACAGGACGATGGGTACAACACGTATTCGGTCCTGTCTCCACTATTATTATTATTATTATTATTATTAGTAGTAGTAGTAGTAGTATTTAAAAGCTATAGTTAAATAAAATAAATCTTTGACTGACCTCAATAATAATTGGAGCTGCTGAGACACGTACGAACGGTGCAATGAACATTCCATAATCTATTTCAGTATAGACTAATTCCTTCGGCGGAGTAATAGCAAATATCTGAAAAATTAATTTTATTGTAAAAACTTGTAAAAAAAATAAACTTTCTTGAAACTTATTCACTAAACACTTAATGAAGTTTAAATATCATAGAAAAATTGCTCATTTGAAAAGTAGGAATTTAAATAAAACTAAACAGAGATTGTTGGAAAACTGAAAACTTTGAAAATTAAAAAGTAGTCAGGCAGCCTCAAAGCGTCAACAGAAATCAACGTCGAATGAGACCCGAAACATTAGCAGAAGTCAGCAGCTGCAAATCATTAGCAAGAAACGGCCAGGCAGACAAGAGAAGCAGACGTTGTTGATGTCAGACGGCCGCAGTCTATATTACCATTAGCGAGTCTGTGTCCCTATTCAACTACCTTCAACAGTTCAAATGTAGCAAGGTTTCTGTTCGAAGCATGCAAGGGCTATGACTGAAATAGAAGTCAGACGCCTCATGTCAAGCATTCTAAGGAGAGAAGAATCCTTACTCCATCACTATATGAACTTTAGTCCTAAGTTTAGTTGGCGTATGTGCTTTCTATCCTTTCTATCGAGTTAATAGTAATAATGTAATATATAAGAAAATTGGAATAAAAGGCTTAAACAGCAAACACTTATTGCAATTATATCAGAATGCCGATATAATGATCTGACAACAAAGTCAATTTAAAAACTTAGGAATACATTAATAAATACAATCAAGAAGTTAGGACACCATATACGACGTTCAATGCTAGGACAATAAATGTTTTTATATTGGAGAGACGTGCCAAAGTTTAAAAAAACTGATTATATTATCACCGATATGCTTGCAAAGTTTTTAATACAGTAGAACCTCGATTATCAAAATTCTTTTAACCGGAACCTCGTTTAACCGACGTCGGTTTTCTTAAGTGTTTTTTGGTAAATAAACAATTTCTCCTTCCCCCACCCATCCTCACCAGTCGGGAATTCCATTCTATTGTTCTTTTTTGCCGAAAATACCATTCGTCTCCAAGATCATCTGCCTTCTGCCTTTCGATTGGCTACTTTCTGTCCGATTCAGGAGCGTTGGCTTTACCGAAATGTAGAACATTCATTTATGCCATGGAGCCCACTAAATCGAATAGCGATGACGATAACAGCGAAAGTGATGAATGAGATGATCGAAACTTCTAAAATAAGCAACTCCGATGCTTTTGAATGTTTTGCTAAAGGCTGATGTGGTTGGAGCAACAGACTGACTCTGATTCTACAGAACTTATGCTACTGAAACAACTTCGGGACAGAGCGGCTAAACGATGTCAGTCATGCTTAGGGCAGAGCAAACTTCCGTTTAAGTCAATGTAAAGTATGTATCGTCTGTCATATAAACATTTACATTGCATTTTCTGACTTGTGTGACATCTATTGAACAAATTTATTGTTTATAATTATAGTAATATAATTAAAAACATCACAGTTATTTTGTACATGTGTACATATTTAAAATCCAGTGTTAAAATTTTTGAATTCTCCTGACGGCCATTTTTAAGTGCTCTCTTTTATCCGGAATTTACGATTTACCGACAGAGGTCCGATTCCGACCACTTCGGTTAATCGAGGTTCAACTGTACTGATATTTCGATGTTTTCAGCGCACGCCACAGCAGATAACCACTGGCCATCATTTGACATGACTGAAATCAAGTCTTAAAAGCATTTTCGAATCGTACTTTGTTATCACAGCAATTCTTATAATAACAAATTGTCTAACCTTAATGTTTTGCAGTCTTTTAATCTGCAACCTAGAAAACAACATATTTTTATCGGAATTTGAAATAAAAAAAACAAGAAAAATCCATCCGGATGATTATTTAGCTTTCGTTTCTACCATGTCTAATATGACGTTATACTCCGATAGTTTCCTGTTGTCTTTTTTTTTTTTTGTCTCTTGATTGATCATCAACTACCTGTGCCCAACTATTGAATCCGAAGACATCAATATCTCCTGAGACATGCTTCCATTTTCCAACACTCGGGATACCACAATCTTCTGACGCAAGGTCTAGGTTAGATCAATAGAGGAGTTAAACGTTATTCTTTATTTTATTTGTTTAATGGCAATTGAAAATTGTACTTCAGTGCATTTTATTCTAAATTATATATTTAGCGAAGATGGCCACATATTTAAAAATAATCCGAAACTGTACTGTTTATATATATAAAAAAATTAAAAAATTCTTTTATAAAAAAAAGCCATTTTAAAATGTCACATGTGTGTGTCTTGATTATTTTTAGAAAAAAAAAAGATTAACCAATAAATAACACTGAAGTAATTTATATCAAGTAGAAGGAGAATTTCAACAAATAACTGCTGTTGTTATTAATTGTAAAAAAGACGAATAGAATAAATTTGAAATGTACTTACCCTTCCATTTAAAGCACGAGTACCCCTAAGTTCTTTAGCGGATTTGGCAATTTGTACTTGAATCCATGTCATTCGATCATCCCTCTGTACGAAATAAGCTTCTTTCATTTTTTCTGGAATTGTTAACAATAATTGCTTCTTTTAAACAAAAGAGAACATTTTTTTAAGAAAAAATAAGAAAAAGAAAACATTATACGCGTATTTTTTTATTATTTGATTTTATAGTTGAATAACTTTGCTTTTCTCGTTCATATTCACGAGATGAAGAAAAAAAATCATTTAATATTCTATTTAGATCCATTCAAAAATGATTCAAAGAGATTGCATATAGATCTCTAACTTTTAAATATAAAATATATGATTTTTATGTATAATTCTATAGGATTTCTGTTCTATAGAATTCTATAGAAAGGTCAACTTCTTTTTTAACTAAACAGCGAAAATCAGTTTCTTCAACTTGGCTCGATAGGTTTATGTTTTAATTTGACACAAACTGAATATTTCCTTTTATTATCATTACATAAAACTCTGAGGAATAATAAAGAAATAAATACTTCGATCAGTGTAATCACACAATATTGATACTGAAAAATAACACTAATCAATCCATAAAAACCAGTCTAGCAAAAATAATAAAAAATAAGCATAACATTTTCATTTTTGAGCATTGAAAATAGATTATATCACTGTTAATGGCACAACTCTTGACTTTCAAATCTAATTCTTAATAGATTTGTTTTTAATTCAGAAGCTTATTATTAAAATTTTCATCTATTTTCTTCTTTGAGATTCTCGTTCAAGCTCCTCACCTAATATAGAAAGAA
Organism: Thereuonema tuberculata; assembly: GCA_023159025.1. Lineage (NCBI taxonomy): Eukaryota > Metazoa > Arthropoda > Chilopoda > Scutigeromorpha > Scutigeridae > Thereuonema > Thereuonema tuberculata. The sequence continues at coordinate 48,890,672 of JAFIDM010010028.1, read as the reverse complement.
ATGCAAACAAATAATAAATTAATGATAAAAATATCGTATTTGTGACAATAAGGGATGGCTTTTGTGAGGTTTCTTAAAAGGTCGGTCAAATCCAATCTCTTAGACCTTCCGCCAGAAGGAGCACAAGATATCAGTATCAATATTTTGTCTTTGTAATGGAAGTTAGCCGAATTCAAGTGTATACTTCCCTTTCTCTTACTCTAATTCCTTTTAAACTGATTGATGTGTATTTCTGAAACTTAGCAGGCATATTTCCTGATAAGAAACGATTTCAACTACTGTTAAAAAACGTTAGGGGGAAAAAAATATCTAAAATTTAGTCTTATTTTTTTAAAAAACTCTGGATAATTTTTTTAATAATTGTTTTGAAACTTTTCTTTAAAATATCAAAATTATAAATATAGAAATAAAATTATGGTTTTTCCATCAAGGCAGAATGTTTCTTTCTTTCTTTTTGTGTGTGTGTCGTCCATTATATGAATATAATGGACGACACACACACACACACAAAAAGAAAGAAAGAAACATTCTGCCTTGATGGAAAAACATAATTTATAATCTATATATATATATAAAGATTTGTAGGATCCATCTAAACATTTTTTTAAGTCCAGGAATTTGGAGTTTTTCTATAAATTTAATCTAAATAATTCATTCCTCCGTTAGTTTTATGACCTATGAAAAATGATATTGTAACGACACAAGGTTCACTTCATCTACCTCCATCTTCAACTCTTTTATTTCCTTCATTCTTTATAACAAAGCATTCATAACCATTTTCTATCTTCCTCATTTTCCCAGGCATTGGCTTCAACAATCCCTTTGTTTCCTCTGTCAGGTTCTTACAGATGCTTTATAATTCTCCCTCGAGCTTCCTTCCCATCTGGCATTCATCTTACCTAACTTTCCCATCTGGGCTCCACTTTTGATTGCTTCCCAGTTTTCCCTCTTTTCACTTTTGCCATCCTCTTTGTTCCTCCTGTCTCCCAGCCTGTCGGCAGATGTGCTTTGTAGACTTTGTAGGCTAGCATCTTCTGCATTGGGTGACATCATTACTGGGGGGGGGGGGGCAGAGCATATAGGAGAACAGTGAAATATATAGTGTGAAGGAGCATCCGAGGAGGGCAAGCGACCAGATATTTGCTGCCCTTCGAATGCTTACTCCCATTAAAAGGAAGTGTAGTACATAAAACGACAGGGTGAATGAGTCGTTCCTACAAGTGTGGCTGCCGTCCTAAGGGAGCCCTATGTTACCGGAGCAAAATCAGGAACCTAATAAGAGAGGCAACCGGATATTCTGTTGCCCCTTCGAAAACCCACCAAGTCGGAGAAGGGATAGGAGAATCGTTACAGCCCCGACAGTCAAGCCTGGGTTCACCTGCACCTGTCTGTGTACTGGCTGAGTCAGCTCGGTGTACAGGGCCCTGCAACCATCAGTTACCTCCGTGGATTGGTCTTCACAAGGTGGGTCCCCCAAGTTCCTGGCGTCGTGTCACGCTGACTCCTCGAAGTGCATCTGACTGCTATTGGGTGGCTAGCCAATGCAAACGAGCCGTGTGGATTGCTCAGGCAGAGTCCGGGTAGCGACGACCCCTAGACCCGAGTGTCGTTGGATCCCGCCTGGAGAACACTTCTTGTGGGCCGCTGATGCAGCGCTTCTTGCCGTCCAGTTTTTGTGCGGCTCGGACGTCAACAAGCTTTCCTCCTTCCCCCTCGAGAACTATCACGGACTGTGTGCCGTCTCTTGTACTGTTAAGGTACCTCAGAACGCCACTATAATATTTATTTAGTGTTAGAGACATGATATAGATATTTTCTACTTTGTTTGAAACCCCGGGGTAAGGTATATTCCTTATCTTCTCACATATATGTATATACAGTAAATATATTTTCTGTTATTATTAAACCTCTTTTGCATTATTAATCTAGTTATCCCGTATTATCTATTTTGTAATTTATTAACTGACATTGTATTTTATTGATTTATCGGGCATTGGTCGGGGCTAAGAGACAGCAGCCAAATTGGGTGTGGAGTGTCACAGGCCAGTCTCTCTGCCATCCCTCTGTTGCAGCCAGACTGCGAGACGAGACATCCCTCTCTCTCCTCTTCCTTGTTTACAAAACAGTCTCCTCCCCCTAGCTTCACAGCCTAACACTGACATATTCTCCCCGAATTCTTTTCCCAATTTCTTAATTCCTTAACAAGGTAAATTTGGGCCCAGTACCTCTAGATTGTTTTTCAAACAATCCACTGCATGAATTCTCTATATCCTAACCCTCTCCTTACATGTTCGCCTATGAAGCACGACAAGGCGTTACAGTATTCTACTTGTATTATTTATAAAAAATACATCTTCTTGATAATTATACACATAAGGTCTACGACAATATATTGTATTCATTAGAAATGAAAATATCTTAATTTTTTTCTTGAATAATAGATATTAACTTTTTTTTTTAAATTCACTCCTCGATTTTATAATTCTGAAATGAACTGTTGATATTCATTGACAATCGTATTTTTAAGTTCCAATAAGTGGGGATATAAAAATGAACTATTGATATTCAGTGAAAATGATAATTTCTTATTTTATTTTTGTAAGTTTTCCTGTGTGGGATGTAAAATGAATTGTTGATACTTAGTGAATATAAATTTTTACTTTTGTAAGTTCACATTACTTGATATAAGTTATGAAATAAACATTGATGTACAGTAGAAATGGAAGCTTATTTTTTTTTCAGGTTGACTCCTTCAGATTGTAGTTATGAATGAACTGTTCATGTTCAGTAAACATTGAATTTTTATTGAAATGTGTGATTGTATTGTTTAAATATCGTCAGAAATGGTTGCCAATCAGAGTGGTTACCAATTTCTATTATAAAAATTTGGTTTTATCCTTTGCGACATTATCCATTTTCCAAAACTTTCCACTAATGTTGTGGAAAAATTTCATAAAGCCAACTACATCTTTGTTGACTTTGCTGGGAAAATATCTTATTTTTTTTTCTTGTAGGCCTATAATAGATATTAACTTTCTTTTTTAAGTTCACTCGATTTATAGTTCTGAAATGAATTGTTGACATTCAGTGCCAATTATACATTTTTTTAAGTACATATGAGTCGGAATATGAAATGAACTGTTGATATTCAGTGAAAATAATATTTTTTTCTAATTTTTATAAGTTCACGTGACTGGGAAAAGAAAATAAACATTTGATATTCAGTAAAAAAGATTATTTTTTATTTTTTTAAGTTCATATCAGTGAGGATATGAAAAGAAAATTTGATATTTAGTGATAATGAAAATTTTTGTTTTTGTAAGTGCATATCAGTGAAGATATAAAATGGACATCAGTAAATATTCATTATCTTGTACAGCGGAACCTGGCTATTCGTACACAATTCGTTCCAGGAGCCAGTTCGAATTACAACTTATATGAATATTGAATCAAATTTTCCTTTAGAAAATAATGTAAATTGGATTAATCCGTTCCAAACCCCCAGAAGCTGCTTATTTAAACCTTTATAATACAGGGTGGGCAAAATAAAAGAGGCCCCGGGAAAAAAAAAGGACAGAGTCCACTATCGCAAGGGAGATTGGGTTGGTTGAACCTATTCTTCTCACAATGGAGACAGCGTCGGTCGGATCCAACAGAAAAAGATAGGGGGGAAATT
>JAFIDM010010028.1:48850397-48883575 GCA_023159025.1 Thereuonema tuberculata | reverse complement strand
TAATTCTCTGGAAATAATTCAGGTAAGTATTTCAATTCAAACCTACAATACTCCCTTCCAATTCAAAGTTTAGTCAATGTTTTTTCCGTGAATAATCTAAGTTGGAAGATTAAAACAAAAGAGCAACGGAACAATATAAGACGTGATACACTCGATGCGATGCAGTATCGATTGTTAAACAATGAACTCGTGTGACGAGAGAGTTTGGTTGTTGGTGAATGTGATTTGAGAAGAATGAAAAAATGGCGGAAAATGATAACGGACGTATACAAAAAGTTATCTCGTTATAAGATGCAAGGGAATATGAAAGCTGAATATTCCTTGATCCTGAAAGTAACTGGCAGTGAAACAAAATAGGTACGTGCTAGAAAGCAGATTGGAAGTTCGTTCGAATTAAGAAGTATTTAGGAAGTTACCTGGTTCGAATGCATATCTTCACCGGAGTTCGAAAGTCACCGAATAGGAAGACAACGTCAAGTATTCCTAGAAGGCTATTCAATACCGGACGAGTAGACGGCAGATATTAGAACTTCAAGATATTGTATGTAACCTTTGATTTGTTCACACGGACGGGACCAATTACACATGAATACCGTTATTTACTCGAGAAGGTCACATCACAAGATACAAAGTAAAGATTTAGGGCGATAATACAAGTACACATAAAGTTGACAGAAAGAGACTTTTAAACGTCAATTTAAGAAGAGTATTGTACATGCCTTTAACGTGAGATACTTCGTATCAAAAGACGAGAATTCGTACAAGTGATTAAAGGAAACATATTTATACAACAAGAATTATTGAAAGAATATATACATAGATTTGTTTAAAATGTATTGGCTTTGTTTTTATTTACAACAGGTTAGCTACACATAGGTACTATCTTGCTGCGTGATATTATTCGTATATTCTCTGCCGGAGTAAAGGTTTTTAAAGAAATAACAGCTCCATTAGGAAGCATTAAGTAAGCGCTCCTACAAGAGGGTTATGGCCCCCAGCGACGATTCCAATGCGCGTAGTTCAAGATAGTTATGGGACCAGGAACGATTCCAATGCACATCGTACCAAGATGGTTTTGGTCCGAGCAACGATTCCATTGAGCGCTGTAGGAAAGGTCATATCATATAATACTGTGTAACTAAACGTTGTCGTAAAAATGGCAGGAGTAATCCTCAAGTTTGATGGAGGAAACTACGCAAAGTGGCGAATGCACATTAAGTCTCACTTGCAACGTGATGGACTGTGGGATGTTGCAAACACCCCCTTGGGTGACATCAAAAGTATGGAAGATGCACCTATAAAATACAAGCTTCTGAATAAGGCACAAAAAGCGATAGGAAGGATTAGTGAATCCTTAGAAGATAATTATCGTATGCTAATTCAGGATATTGATGATCCGCACCAATTGTTGACGGTTATTGAGAAAAAGTATAACGTAGTAGACTATCTCAAAGTAACTGATCTGAAGCGTGATCTATTTACTATGACTAAGCTGCAATCTGACGTAAACTTGCCGGAACATCTTTTAAAAGTTAAGCTTCTCGCGAAAGAGATAACTTCTAAAGGTGGCAGTGTACCTGATCACGAAGTTAGCTGGTTGCTGTTGTCAGGTCTCCCTAAAGAGTACGACTCATGTGCTCAGAACATTATGTCCAAACAAGAGAGTGACAACTATAATTCTGAGAGAGTCATCGAGAGCATTTTGAAGGAGTACAATAGAAAACACAGCAACATCAAACAAGAAACTGGTCAGGATGAAAGCTTCAAGACAAAGCTTAAAGCACTTCCGAAAGCAACAGGAAAAGCCAAGAAAGACTTAAGAACCTGTTTCAACTGTGGCAAGAAAGGGCATATTGCCAGAGATTGCAAGAAGAAAAAGAAATCTAAAGATCATAGTAACGAAATAAGTAAGGAAAAACATAAGGTGGAAAAACATTTTTCTGGAGTAGTCGTGATGTATGGAAAACACAAAGAAACTCATAAGAAATCAACATGGCTTATAGACAGTGCTTGTAGCAGTCATATTTGTAATGACATGTGTTGGTTTGTGTCTTACGAGGAACTCAAAAGTCCTATATTAATTTATGGTGTTTCAGATGAGCCAGTAGAGGCAATAGGTAAAGGGGTTGTTCACCTTAAAGTTAATATACTGAAAGGACGACCACAAGTAAAGGAATTGACTAATACCTTTTACGTACCAAAGATACAAGTCAATTTGATATCTGCAGGAACGCTCGATGCGAAAGGATGTGATCAACAAATCAGGAATGATAAGCATACAGTGAAAGACCCATACGGGAATATCTTCCTGATAGGCGAAAGGAAAAACAACTTGTATCAAGTGAATTGTTTTCCCGCTGAAGTCAGATCAAAGTGCTACTTCAACGAAACGAAACACGACAAGTATCTCTTATGGCACGCCAGACTGGGGCACATATCCCCGAAAAAGATGAAGATGATTCAGACTAAAGGTTGTCTAAAAGGATTGGAGAATGTCGCCATACCCAAAGAAGAAAAGGACACTTTTGTGACAGTTGCAAAAAGGGTAAAATGACCAACATCAGTCATAAGAAAATCAGGAGTTTAAGATCAACTCATCCGCTTGAATACATATACACGGATCTATGCGGCCCTATGGAAACATCGAATGGGAAGAAAGCCAACGTTCTAACTTTCATCGATGATTATACTCGGCGTAGCTTTGTGGACATCATTGAAAGCAAAGACGTGGTATTTGAGAAAATAAAGTCGTTTACAGCTTATGCAGAAAGATCCAGTGGGCAGAAGATCAAGCATATACTCTCTGACCAAGGGTCTGAATACATCAACAAAGAAGTAACGAATTTTGTTAAAGAGAAGGGGATCAAATTTCAACATTCGTCTGCATACCAACCGCAGCAGAACGGCATAGCGGAGAGATATAATAGATCGTTATTGGAGATAGCAAGAACCATTCTCATTGATGCAGATTTACCTATTTAATTCTGGACGCATGCAATCAGATGTGCAAATTACATTCTGAATAGAACTCCACACCAGAGTATAGATTTTGAAATACCCATATCACGATGGTACGGAAGCAAGGAACCCCCATGTATAAAACAGTTGAAGAAATTTGGGAGCCTAGTCTACTTGAAGAAGCCAAAGATTAAAGTAAGGAACAAGTTTGACTCGAGAGTATAACAAGGGATATTCTTGGGCTATTCAACCTCAACGAGAGGATACGTTGTATATAACGTTGATGAAGATAAAATTGTGGAAACACGGAATGTTCAGGTGAACGAAAATCGAAGAGGCAGCGATATTCTAAAAGGGATGAAGAATAAAAGAGAAGACGCCTACGATTTGAATCAGTGAACCAAGAGAGTTGATGATTCGGACACTAGTTCTACAGAGGACGAAGAAACTTCGAAGGAAGAAGAAGTTTTAAGTGATGCACCTGATACTAAAAGTTCCAATTCATCAATGGTAGAATCCGATCATAACCCAGATGACTCGGATGAAGACAAGTCAGAGGAAGAAGACGAGAGCAACTACTTCAGGCTACGCAGTAGACAAGTAAAGTTAAATCCCAAAATACGCATAAATGTACAAGAATGTGAAAGTGTACCTTCAAGTTACTCAGAAGCCATTCGTGGAAGAAGTGGACCAAAGTGGATAGAGGCGATCAAGGAAGAGTTAGTCAACCTTGAACAACATGATTCGTGGATCGAATCGGAAGTTCCTGATTACGCCAATCCATTGTCCTCGAAATGGATATTTCGTATCAAGAAAGATAGCAATGGCAAGATTGTAAAGTATAAAGCACGTTTGGTGATTAACGGATTTATGCAGAGGAAGGGAGTGAACTATAATAATACATATTCACCTACACCTAGCATGTCTGTAATTCGTATGTTTTTAGCTCTAGCCGTGCAAAATGATTATTGTATTCATCAATGTGATGTTAAAGGAGCCTATCTAAACGGACAGATAGATCATGATATTTACATAGAAGTGCCAGAAGGCGTATTCTTAAAAGATCCCAAGTGCAATGGACTTAAACTCATGAAGTCAGTTTACGGACTTAAACAGGCAGGCCGGAATTGATACGAGACCATGCGGAACAAACTAACCCAAAATGGATTCAAAGTAACAAGGTCAGAGCCGTGCATATTTACTCATCAGAATGGAAGAAATGATATGTACTTCTTGTTATTTTATGTCGACGACATCCTTATTATGGGAAGATCAAATGCCATCATTGAAAAAATCAAAGCAACCCTAGACAAGTTGTTCAAAATCAAGGATTTGGGTGTTGTTAAAGAATATTTGGGCATGGAGATTGAATATGATACAGTTCAAAGAAGAATCAGCGTCTCGCAGAAACAATTCATCGAAGATCTATTAAATAAGTTACAGATGAATGATTGTAAGCCCATAAGTACACCATTGGCAGAAGGATCATGTCTGATGCAAGAAAGACAGGATAAGAATGACAAGTTAGGCAAAGAAGAACACTTTAGATATAGAAGCATTGTAGGAAGCATCAGTTACCTTAGTAATGTGAGCCGCCCAGATATCACCTACGCAGTAAACCGGTGTTCAGAGGTGCTCAACTCGCCGACAATCCTCGATATGCAGAATGTCAAAAGAATTCTGCGTTATCTCCGCGGAACCGCAAACTATAAGTTGATCTTTTCGAAGAGAGAAGATAGGATTGAAGCGTACTCAGATGCAAGCTTCGGAGACAGAAGTAAAGGAAAGTCAACATCGGGAACCATAATTTTCTTGGGGAACAGCTTAATTGCATGGAAATGTAAGAAGCAAAGTATCGTATCCCAAAGTACCCAGGAATCAGAGCTGATTTCTTGTAGCGAATGCGCGAGAGAAATAATCAGTATTAAGAGGACACTATCCGAGTTGCGATTTACCAAGCTGTCAAAAGAAAGTGTAACATTGTATTGTGACAATCAACCGCCGCTAAAGTTGATTGAAAACAGGTTCCAGACAACCCGTAGCAAACATATTAAACTAAAGTATTACATCATCCAAGATTATGTGGATAGAAGGGAGCTAGACCTCAAATATGTTTGCAGCGAAAGAAATGGAGCGGACTTGCTAACTAAAGTTGTTAGTCAAGCAAGATTGAAGGTTTTACTTAGATGTTTAAAAGTAATTGACATCGGCAGTAAATGTTGAGTTATTCTTTTTGTTAATTGACTGACCCTTTGAATTGGAAGGGAGTATTGTAGGTTTGAATTGAAATACTTACCTGAATTATTTCCAGAGAATTATCAAACAGAATGCAATTCAAAGTTTAGTCAATGTTTTTTCCGTGAATAATCTAAGTTGGAAGATTAAAACAAAAGAGCAAGGGAACAATAAAAGACGTGATACACTCGATGCGATGCAGTATCGATTGTTAAACAATGAACTCGTGTGACGAGAGAGTTTGGTTGTTGGTGAATGTGAATTGAGAAGAATGAAAAAATGGCGGAAAATGATAACGGACGTATACAAAAAGTTATCTCGTTATAAGATGCAAGGGAATATGAAAGCTGAATACTCCTTGATCCTGAAAGTAACTGGCAGTGAAACAAAATAGGTACGTGCTAGAAAGCAGATTGGAAGTTCGTTCGAATTAAGAAGTATTTAAGAAGTTACCTGGTTCGAATGCATATCTTCACCGGAGTTCGAAAGTTACCGAATAGGAAGACAATGTCAAGTATTCCTAGAAGGCTATTCAATACCGGACGAGTAGACGGCGGATATTAGAACTTCAAGATATTGTAAGTAACCTTTGATTTGTTCACACGGACGGGACCAATTACAAATGAATACCGTTATTTACTCGAGAAGGTCACATCACAAGATACAAAGTAAAGATTTAGGGCGATAATACACTCATGGACAAAAGAATTAGCGCACCAAGAAGGAGTCGTCAAAATGAAACGAAAATTTACATACGTAACGACTACTTTGATATAAGTAAATGATTCGAAAATCAAAGAAAAAGGATAATTTATTTCAGAGAAAAAGGCAAAAGAACGGAGGAGTTGATACTCCGTTGGACCCCCTCTAGCGCGAATGCACGATGCGATACGATCGGGCATTGAGTCATACAAGTTCTGTATGATGTCTTGAGACATTTCGTTCCATATTTGCTGTAACCTTGCCTCTAGTTCGTTCAAACTCGTGGGATGCCCAACTCGTCGTCCCAAATGATCCCAGATATGCTCGATTGGAGACAAATCTGGGGATCGGGCAGGCCAAGGAAGGGTAGTAATAGTGCGGAGACAGTCTTGTGACACCCTTACCGTATGAGGCCGAGCATTGTCTTGTTGAAAAATGGCTCCTGGGAGCCGTTGCATGAGTGGCAACACATGTGGTTGCAGGATTTCATGAACATACCGCTGGGCTGTCATGGTGCCACGGAACAATACTAGGGGTGACCGTGTATTGTAGGCAATGGCACCCCATACCATCACACCAGCTGTGGGAGCGGTGTGTCGCTGTACAGCAAAGGCAGGATTGAAGCGTTCACCACGGGCTCTCCACACACGAACACGATTGTCATCACTGCCGAGATTGAATCTGGATTCCTCGCTAAAGCCGACCTGGTTCCATTCCGCTGCAGTCCAGTTTCCTCGTGCGCGGCAAAACTCCAAACGGAGGCGTCGATGGGTGGACGTCAAGGGCAGCACACGTAATGGGCGCCGCGATACCAACTGTCCTTCAGCCAGGCGCCTTCGTATGGTTCGAGAAGACACAGCGGCCCCTAGTGAAGGTGCTACCTGTGCCTGGATGGCGGCCGATGAAGCAGTTGGCTGTACGCGTGCATTTCTGACTATGTGGCGGTCTTCTCGACGACTGGTCTGTCGAGGGCGTCCTGAGCCTGGTCTTCGTGTACATGACATCTCTCGGGTCCACTGGTCCCAAAACCTCCTCACAACACAATCAGAGCGACCTAATTGACGAGCTACTCGCCTAGCTGACCACCTAGCTTCCATCATCCCGACGATTTTCCCTCTCTCAAACTGCGACAACTGCGTATACTGTCTTCGAACACGGCGTAATGGCATGTCTACCTCAGCTCTTCCTTTGTAAATGATTCAGCACACTCAAACAAGCTTTGGTTACCTGTTTTATACTCCACAGAGTACGATGTTCAACGCCCTCTACCGGCTATACGTAATGCTCAATCACGCTGCATTTCTAATCATTTGCATATCTCCCCGACATGTACCTTCATTGCAAGTTTCGTTACGATCCCGCAATTATTTCTTGGTGCGCTAATTGTTTTGTCCATGAGTATACAAGTACACATAAAGTTGACAGAAAGAGACTTTTAAACGTCAATTTAAGAAGAGTACTGTACATGCCTTTAACGTGAGATACTTCGTATCAAAAGACGAGAATTCGTACAAGTGATTAAAGGAAACATATTTATGTAACAAGAATTATTGAAAGAATATATACATAGATTTGTTTAAAATGTATTGGCTTTGTTTTTATTTACAACAGGTTAGCTACACATAGGTACTATCTTGCTGCGTGATATTATTCGTATATTCTCTGCCGGAGTAAAGGTTTTTAAAGAAATAACAGCTCCATTAGGAAGCATTAAGTAAGCGCTCCCACATGCTCTGTCCAGAGTACATCAATGTGTCATTTCGTGTTAATGATTGAATGGATCAGACGTTTTTAGTGACCAGTTGAAAGCAACACAGAATGGTGCTCACGATAAAGCAGCGCGTATTCATTATCGAGTGTTATGCGAAGCATGGATCGTGGAAAACCTGTGCGGAACTGTTTGCGCAAGAGTTTGCGACTGGACATGTTTTGGCTAAACCTCCAGCAAAGTCTGCAATGCAAAATATATTGGCAAAATGGCGGGAAACGGGCTCGGTAGCTAATAAACACCGTAGCTATCCGAAAAGAGTTCGGACACCAGAAAACATAGCACGAGTGCAGGAAAGCCTGGAACGAAGTCCGACGAAATCTCAACGACGTTTATCTGTGCAAGTGGGAATTAAGAGACCATCGTGTCGAAACATTATCAAAAAGGACCTTCATCTGTATCCTTACAAATTTTCTGTGGTGCATGAGTTAAAGCGGCCAGACGTAAATTCGCGTGTTGAATTCTGCCGGTGGTTTCTGAGTGAAGTGGAGTCAGGACTTTTGGATCCCCAGTTTTTCATTTCCTCAGATGAGGCCTGGTTCAGCCTGTCAGGGTATGTGAACTCCCAGAATACGAGCCATTATGCATCAGAAAATCCCCATCACTACGTCGAAAGGGCGTTGCATAATCTCAAGATTGGTGTGTGGTGCGCAATGTCTGGTGTCCGCATCGTAACACGATTCTTTCACCAAACTGTAAATGCTAACCGGTATGTCCAGACACTGTTTAATCCATATGTGGATCAACTCACAGAAGATGAACGACTGTATGGATATTTTCAGCAAGACGGAGCTACAGCACACACCGCCTTAACAACCTTGCCACGAGTGCATGAGGTATTCGGTGAGGAGAGGACAATTAGCAGAGGCAGTGCAATCAACTGGCCATCTCGATCGCCCGATCTCCCTCCCTGTGATTTTTACCTGTGGGGCAAATTGAAGGGTCAGGTGTACTCCAATAATCCTCACACACTGGAAGCGCTACATTGAACATTGAAAACGCTATTGCTGCTATCCCTCAGGCAGAGCTGCTAAGCGTGTCTCACAGTTTGATAAATCGAGCAAAGCGCTGCATTGACGTCAACGGTGGCCATTTTCAACATCTTCTGTGATGTGAATGTGACAGCAACCGATTGCTGCATCGCAGTTATGGTTTCCCGCATTTTCTGTTCATTAACAAGGCAGTTCATTAACAAGGGTCAGTCCTATTGTCCATAATTGATACATTGTTACCTGTGGAACTGTCCAATTTCCCCCCTATCTTTTTCTGTTGGATCCGACCGACGCTATCTCCCTTGTGAGAAGAATAGGTTCAACCAACCCAATCTCCCTTGCGATAGTGGACTCTGTCCTTTTTTTTCCGGGTCCTCTTTTATTTTGCCCACCCTGTAATACTTAATGCATAAAAACACTCAATAGCCAGGTCTGAGACAAGAGTTCTAATTTCAAACTTCGTAGGAAAGGAGTTTTTTTGTTGTTTTGTTTTTCAGTTCAATTGTCGTTCTCATCTGCTTTCGTTTTAGGCTTGGTTGAATCACTAATCTTTTTGGGGCACATGATTAAACTTATTTTCAATGAAAATATTTAAAAACAAGCAAGAACAGCAATAAAATAACATAACGTTTTAAGGAGCTTGTACAAATGCTTAGCGAAAGAGAGCCAACACGAGACTTGGACTACGTCGGGACGTGGTAACGTCCGATTTTCGACTCAAATTTTATTCGAAAAAGTTAGAAGAATGGGGGATTGTATGAGTACAGAGGTGAACAAATGGCGGGGTTCTACTGTATTTGGTCTTTTCCCTCGTGGTAGATCCGTCACAAATCCTATGTAGAAAGCTATCGTTAGTCGCCATCTTGTTTGTTTTGATTTTAATCCATTTTGATTTGCGAAGAATAAATATAAATATTATTGCCTAACGAAAAGGCAGATTGTTATTGAATTCCTTTGGAAAAATGAAATTTCATATTTAGAATGTTGTATTCCGCATTTGACAATATTTTGCTAAGCCGGCAAGGTGGACCTATTTTCTTTGGTGGCAAATACAAAAGCGATGATTGCCTGAAAATTCGGGACGGATGGACCGTAGTTCTGTTAATTATGGATGAAATTGTGAATAAGGAATTGCCTTAACGAATATGCTTTGGCATGAATCTTAGTTGTTTCAAATTATCAACATATTTTGAAATAATTCTATTAAAAAGAAACAATCGAATTTATTTCTTTTTCAACATCATTAATTAGTTTAGCTTTAATGGGAATAATTTAAACAAAAATAATAAAACTTATTTTCCTATGGCTCTCTCCGTTTCGGTTAAACTTAATTCTAGATGTGCTTAATGTCATTACTGTTCAGAGGTAAATGAATTACATTACCTGTTTGAGTCGTAATACAAGTTCCACGGGCTGTCGGCTTCCGAACACTTTTCACATTTTGGGAACATTCTTCCTGACCATCTTTGTATAAAAAACACTGTAGAAGAAATGAAAGAAAATAATTAAATGAAGAGGCTAAAGAAAACTTAAGTGCAAAATCGTAAATAATACTTAATTACTTTTGACAAGGAGGTAGGCTACTTACCAATGAACTAGTAATGTTAGGGTCTTTCTTAAAAAAATCAAACAAGTCCCAAAGCGTTTCCATGGTAACGTCAGGTAAACGCAAATAATCTGATAACATTAGATCATCAGCTTCTTGTAGGGTTAAATTGAAGTATTCTCTGTATTTCTTCTTTAGAGCGACAGTTTCTGTATATTCCAGTTTCATATTGAATGGGCAAATGGCAACTTCTGGAAATAACATTTTGTTGATTTTTTCTACAGTTACTGTTACAGCAGGTTCTCCATAAACGTAAGCAAAAATAGAAGCATGGCACTGCCAACAAACGGTAGCTAAACAAAGTACAAATGTAATAATCCAAATTATTTTTGCCTTTGTGCTGTAATTGGGTAAAGTAATTCTGTCTACACCAGTGATACCAATTCCATATTTGGTTTCTTGAATAGATGGAACTGATCTTTGATTGGAAATGTTGACTTGACTCATGGATTGATTTCCTCTGTTTGAATCATTAAACCTTTCTCTAATAACAACGGAGTTATTTCGAGCATCAGATCTGGTCTCCATGCTTCTGAATCAGAGAAATTTCTTAGATAATTCAAGTTTAAATTAAAGAAGTTCAATGTCACTATAGTCTTCAAGCTTTTAGAAATTGAAATGTTGTAAAGGTTTTAAATAACAGAATTTTCGTTAGAAAATTGAAAACCGCCATCAGATGATATAGAAATTTTTTTTCCATTTTTTAGATAAATTGCTAACAGGTCAGAAGATATAGATGAGGATAAATTCTTGCATCTGTTTTTGAAGAACAGGATCTGAAAAAGTTAGAATTTTTAAAATTATAGATTAAGAAAAAGACTACACACAAATTTTTTTTAAAAAAAAGATAAAATTTTCATAGATATTTTTACAAGTATTTACATAAAACAAACAGAAGAATATTTTCACAGAGAAAAACAGCTGCCATAGACTCGTGTTATTCGTATTTCACCAAAGGAAATTGCTCAAAACATGCTTAATATAATCTTATCTACTTTATAAATATAAATGCTAAATATGAGCTTATAAAGTCTATATTGGTCGCTAATTCATACAAACTTGTGCTATGGTGTAATCATCTGGGGTACCACTTCTAAATTTCAAGAAAAAAATGGTACTTAAAGTTCAAAAGCATTTCCTAAGATTCATAGATAAAAAGCCCCGCCTCTACTGTACTCAATCCCTCTGGGCAAAATTTAAAATAATTCCTTTCTAACATATCTACAAGCTTCAGTTGGCTCTTTTCACCTATAAAACAATTAACAAAAAAACTATGTCCTTCAATTACTTTCAATATTAAACCCAATTCCCATTCTTATAAAACAAGACTCAATCCTGTTCTTCTACTAACAAAAACAAGATTCAACTATCAAAGAAGAGCAGTCAGTTATTCTGCTCCTCTAAATTGGAGTAAAATTCCAAAGGAAATTCGTGATTGCTCTTCTCTGGCACAATTTCAAAGAAAACTTAAACAATACTTATCTACTCAACTCAATCCTACTAATTCCTCATAGATATATAATTCCTCTCTTTATATGAACCGATTGTAATCTCCTCTCTCCCCTCTTTCTTCTCAGTCTCTCCTTTTTTATTTCTCCTTCCTCTATCTGGGTAAACGCCGTCAGTCTAATTTTATATTATATAATTTTCTCAGCATATAGTTTCCTCAAAATGTGATGAACTGAATTTTTTTTGCCCTCATAATGTACAGTGTAAAATATTTGTAAAAAAAAAAAAAAGGAAACAAATCCTGTTTCTTCATCTTTTATTTTTTCCCTGTAATGCTTTTTGTTTTAATTTCATTTGTAATTGCCTCGATGCCGACACCCTTTTGTCTTCTCGACGGGATCACCCTTAAGACAACTGGGATGTCAAAACTGTAATCAATACATACTGTTGTAAATATTTTTGATTGGCAATAAAATTATTATTATTACTATTATTATTATCATTTCTCCTATTCTAAAACTAACGTAAAATTATTCCCTATTACATTTTTCCGAATTAGAAATAGTAGATCTTACCATGTCGAAGCTTTCTTTCAGTCTTATCCTTTGAAGCTTCTGCTTTGAGTTTATGATATAAAAGGTTTTACAAATTACTTTATATCCTATTATTAATTTATGATTTTAATTTAGCATTCCATGAATAATTTATTAAAATACCCTATTAGTAATTTATGTTTTAATATTCTCTGTCTGAATTGCTACGCCTACTAATCAGTAAACGTTTGTTTGTTTGTTTTTTTCATTTGTAAATTAAACTATTCCTGTTGACATTAAGAATATTATATTTTCATACTTGATCACTCTTATTAAAAATTTATTTGATAATTTAATTTTTCTCATATAATTTTTAAAATTTTCTAATCTAGAATTAAACAAATATTGAATAAGTTGTTTTAATTCCTAATTCCATGTTCTTTGTTTATTTACTTTCTTTTTATATTGAAAATTAGATATTTTCATTTCTGCTTAGGAGTTATCAAAATATGATACGAACAACAATCTGTGAAAACAAAAACGAAAAATAATTCTTCCTCTCTTGAGCCTTTAGTGTCTCCGCTGACTGGGTAGTCCTGGAGGAGGAGAACCCAATAAGCTGGAAACGGCGGTCTATGGTCTCAGCTTGATTTAAATTTTCCCTTTGTTCCCTTTGATCGTTAAAAAACGATATTACACAGACACTAAGAGATATTACGGCAAGTAAAGCACCCGAATTTGACGGTATACAGCCGAAGTTTCTGTAAACTTAGGTGGAAAAAATGGTCGAATGGATGGCGAGATTTTGAACCTCAGTTTAGCAAGATACCCCAGTTATTTAAACAAATAAAAAATATTAGCAATTTTGAAACCAGGAAAACCAAAGTAACCGACCTATTCCAAAGTTTAGCTTTAGCTATAAACTATTAGAGCAGCTCTTATAAAATGTAAAAGAATTGGGCTTTTGAAAAGCCTACCTCTGTATGAGAGTGAGAGAACTGGGCTTGAGATCTTGAAAAATATACAAATCGAACAAATTGAGTTTAGATACAAAAGAAGTTGTTCTGATCAAGATCTCTCATTCGCAATTACAATAGAGGCAGGTTTTCAAAAACATTTAAAAACATAAGTTGCATTTATTGAATGAGGTGCATGATACAGTTTGGAAACGAAGTAATCTTTTAAAGTCGTTTGTGTGATACAATGTAAATTATTGTGGAATTAATAAGTGACATGTTGGGTAATAGTTTATTTCGTGTCATTAAGGGAAGCGCAACAAGTGACTGGATGAAAATTAATTATGGCTTACATCAGGGCTCTGTCTTAGCACCACTCCTGATCAATCTCTACTGGCCCATAACGAAATCTAGAAAATTTGGGTGTACTGATGAATGGACAATTGCCATATGAAGTAAATCAATGGAAGAAACTGAAGAGAAGTGAATACTTAAATCCAGTGCAAGAAAGACTGAGATAGCTTGTTTTCATCTAAACAATCGATTAGCTTACAAGAAAACCTAAATATATACTTCGGAAGCAGGCTTCTGCATGACAATAGATACCCTAAATACTTAAATACTTTAGACCTTAGATACCTTAAATCCATCTAAAATTGCTGAAAATTAAACCTTGTGCAAAAGTTATGCGGCACAACGTAGGGTTCTTCAGCAAGCACGTTTTGAACTTTTGCATTGAGACTCGTCTACTCTGCTCTAATTTGGCTAAATACACAAAGAAATAGTTATTGTTCAATTGAATCACACGATGCAATTGATCTCTGGAACAATTAGATCTACTCCATGCTTTGGTATGATTTTGGTATGCTTCCAATCCTGACCTGTATCCCTCCTCCAAACATACCTCGTAAAATACCGAAGAACACTAAGTGACTGTACACTTATATGATGTGCGGAGGAATAGACTATATTCAAGAAAACCTTCTGTAAAAGATCTGAAAACCTCATAGATTTTAATTTAATTAACGAACTGAAACAGCAATGTAACCCAACCACCTCATCAGAACTTCACAAAATGCAACGCTTTACAGTCCCTTCCAGTCAATTTTAAACTGCCCGTAGGATATGGTCAGCATGATCTAACGGACCAAGCACGTTAGATGTGCTGATGTTCTTCAAAATTTCCATAACATAACAAAATTACATAACATTTCCCCCACAGTGCGACTGCGGTTATGGAAGACAAACGATCCAGAATATAATTCCATATTGCAGCTGGAGGGCTTATCGAGGGCTTTGGAATGACAGCAATACCAGGCTCAATGGATTACATTAATAGCTTAAATTTAATAGTATAAGAGAAAGTTTAATGTATGCCGCTCAAGTTAAAAATTATAAAAACAATGGTTAAGGTCACACATATTTAAAGCTTGTTCATCAAAGAATCCGTAAGGTGGTTTCTTATCAAAAGGGGAGGGGCAAGAAGCCCGTCTCTTCCACGTCGAAAATAAAGAAATTATCGAAAAGTGAGAACGAAGTACACTTTTAATAGGATGTTTAGACGTTGGCTCAGTTAGAGGAAAAAAAGTTAGATACAGACTTTATCAAAATACATTGATTGAGATTATTTTTTTTACTCACTCCCTTCTTTAAATCTTGGAACTTAACCAACACCTATTGAGTCAAACCATAGTTTTTTCCGCTTTTGTTATTGATTCTATCAATCTTCTGTTTAATGGGCCTTTTTTTGTCTTCACACTCTATTTGACAAATGCTTAATATAGTTCCACCGGAAGGCGAACGAAACTAGTCGCACAGCCATTACCTTCCTTTTTAACTATGTAAGACCTTAACCATTGCTTTATAATGATTAAAAGTATGATTTCTAATTTGCTGTATATTTACAGAGTTCAGCAAAACATAAGGTGCCAGCAACGGTGCTGGAAAAAACACAGAAATAGCCAAAGCTGTTTTTGTGGAGCGAACGTGCAGAGTAGTTCCAGCTGAACTCGAATTAAATTCAAACACTATTCACTATGCTTTTGGTCACCCCGCACTACAATATATACGCCGGCAAGCAGCTAATCAGAGTATCAAGGAACACTTGAGGCAGTGAGTACCAGTTCTGAAACAGTGTTGTGTAAAGCTCGTGAGGAGACTATGGCGGTGACTGGAGTTGCGCGTGAGCATCCCATGCATCTTTCAATCGGATTCACGTCGGGGAAAAAGGCTGGCCAGTGCATTCGTCTGTTATCCTCGTAGGCAAAATACTCCAACACCAGTGCTATTGGATGTTGGATGTTGGATGTTGCTTCCGGGTTCTCTTCAGATACGAACATCACTTTCCAGACTGAATCTGGACTCATCAGAAAACATGCTGTGTCCATGCTGAGTGTAATTTGTATGACGCCAGATTATTTACTTGATGTTTGATTGACGAATGTGAAGGGGATGCGCTACACTGGTCTCACAGCATACACTCCAGTCTCACTTAATCGCGTATACACAGTGCCGTGATCGCTGCCAGGTCCCTGGGGATTTCCCAACCTTTGTTTCGGTTGTTATGTACGGCACTTAGGGTGAGATATCATTTCTCCCGGGGCGTAGTGATCATTGGACTTCCACGTCCAAAGTGTTGACGAATGTTACCCCCTCTGCTAAAATCTTCTCCATAATCGGAATATGACGGTGATCAAAATGTTTAGAGCTTGCAACACCTCTAACTATAACTGGGTTTCGAGAAGCCAAATGACTCTCTCTCGTTAATATGGATAGGTATCTGGGCCAAGGTAAACTGTAAGTAAGCGTTGAAGGATCCGTAAGAGTTCCCATTACGTTATATGATACACGTCAGTTTTTGGATTTCTTTCATTTTTTTCATTTTTGGATAGAATGGGGGATGGAGAATCTAACCCTTACAAACCTCTCTTCTCGCTCGGTACGCCAGAAATCCCTTATATAAAGCAATCAATATTAAGTATTTAATTCATTTCATCGTTTCAAATTCTGATGCTTATTTTTAATAAAAAAAACTTTGGTCAACTGCCACGCTTATCTATTCAGGAATAATAAATAAATTTTATTCTAAAATCCATATTTTTAATTCTGTTCAAAAACAAAACGTAATATCACGAACTTCCTTTGTCAGTTTCACGAAGATCCATGAAACAGTTGAAAAGTCATTAGGCTGTGGGAAAACACACAAACAGACTGACTGGTTGGATGGGTTCAGTTTTTAAAGAAAATAGACTAAAAAGGATGGAAGTTAATTAATAGAACTTCTATCATTTTTAGTAATAGATTAATAGATATTATTTAATCTGTATAAAAAATATAAGTGAATTAGTTAATTCTAAAGAAAAGTCGCTCTTGATAGTTATAATGTGTTTACAGTTATCGACTATTCGCTCCAGGTATGAGAGTGAAGAATATCCTCCACAGGATCGTAAAAAATATATCACTTTCCCGAAGTTCTCCACAACAACAACAACATAGACCAAATGTGAGTAACATCTGGAGGCATTTTTTACTCATTTTAACTCGTTTCAGGTTCTGACTCAAGCAAATGTAGGCGACTACCAACATTTTATTTCTTTTATGTATTTCTTTACAATGCACTCGGAAAATTTAAATATGAACTTGTAAAGCATCTGGAATTTCTATTTTCTTGTTTTTAATTTTCAAAATATTCTACAATTATTTAAATGAAAATTCAAAAACAGTTATTTTTTGGGGTGTTTATTAGTCGGTATTTTCAACTCAAAAGAACTTGACAAAAACCTGAAATGATAAAAAATTCGTAAAATAATGTTATATATTTAAAATAATTATTATTAAAGTGCAATAGTTCATTTTTTAAAAAGTAATTTAATCTCACACAATTTTAAAAAAAAATAATATTTATTTTTTTTAAAAATTAACTGTTGCATTAATAATAAATATTTTAAATATATGTTGCACTAATAATAAATATTTTAATTACAAAACTTTTTTTACAAATTTTTTATTATTCAGGTTTTTATCCAGTTGTTTTTGAGTTGAAAATATCGAGTAAATACCTCATAAACACCCAAAAAATTGACTGTTTTTGAATTTTAATTTAATTAATTATTGAATATTTTGTAAGTTAGAAACAAGCAAATATAAATCCTATAAGCATCACAAGTTCGTATTTAAATATTTACAATTTTAGGTGCATTGGAAAAAGAAATATATAAAAGAAATAAAAGGTTTGTAGTCGCCCGTATTTGCTTGAGAATATTTTGACATTTAAAAAATTATATTTTAACACTGTTTAAGTATATTTATTTTGAGCCAATTCAATTATATTTCTTTTACATTTAATTCACTTTTATAATTTTGAAATAGGAATAGAGTTTCTAATAATACGAAATAATAAAAATAGTTAATAGGAAAAAGCTGATTTAACTTTTACATTAGAAATCTTTTCCATGTGGATCCTTGCCAAAAATAACCGCTGAAGATGATAGAAATTCACCAAGAAAAGCATCAGAAGCGTCAGAAAAGCATTCGAAAACCTATTTTTTAAAGAATGAGTAATTAATCTGCCTTTTAAATCCTCTTAATAAATGCGTGAGCTTTATTGTAATTAAAATTAGTCACTTTAAACAGTTAATAATGCGGATTTAATTAATATAATCAGAAATTCTATTGTTTGAATTCAGCAGATTTTCTGATTTAACAAACAGTTCCAGAAAGCCTGTTTCTTAAAATGTTATTCTTTAAAATTTCCTTTATTTTTTTTTTTAGCAACAAAAATCGTGAAGCAACGAAAAGTTTATTTTCAAATTATAATATCTACTGAATACAAATAGTGGAAAATTTTCTATTTTCTAAAATATTAATAAACTACGCTCTATTTACTTAAATTGTCGAGATTCATTTTAATCATATCAAACGATGCCCACCTTAAAAATATGGCTAAAAAGGATTAATAACCGTTGTTTAAGATATCGATAGAAATCCATTGCTTAGATTCTAATAATGTTCATTTTTGTCGCCTTCAAGCGCTAATTTCTTGACAATAATTTCTCGATAGAGAAGAAGAGCTAAGATAAAGACGGTGTACATATGCTTTTGTCAATAAATGTGCTTGACCAAGTTACAAGACAAACAATTGTTCCCATATTTCATTCTCAAAGCGCGCGCGCGCACACACACACACACACACACACACACACAGTACAGAAGACGATTTTGTCAGCCTACCTTTCTTTTTTTATAAAAAATAACTAAATTTCATTCGTATGTTTGTTTTTGCCCAAGTTATTAATAGAAGCATGGAAAAAAATTAATTCCGGTTTTTTTGAGCTGACAACAGCTGCTAATAAATAATAAACATGTTGTTTTTTTCGTTATTATTACATTCCTCTTTTAGAATTCAGGTTTTAAATATTTAACAGAAAAAATTCAGAAACGTTTTAACTTTTCTTTGTTTTTAGGAGAAATCTCAAGTTGAAATGTTTTCATGTCAACAGAAAATTGCTCTTATATAAAGCACATTATGCTTTATTTCATGGAGGTATTTAGTAGTTTTTGTAGTAAAAATATAACAAAAATTATTTAAAAATAATGTTTGTAGTCATTTTTAGGAACAGAGTAAATTACTGAATCACTTTTTGTTGATCTTTTAATTAATTAGCATGCGCACTATTTCACTTGAACATTTTTTTCTTCTTCGTTCGTTCATGTATCTATTTGTCTTTGTATTATTACGGTAAAACGTCAGAACGGATTTTTATCAAATTTGGTACAAAGCTTATTTTTTTGTCTAACTTAAAACAAAGTATACCATTCCAAGTTTCGCCCTTGTTTCCCTTTCCGTACTCCGCTGTACAGATTTTAAAAACAAAGTTATGATTAAAAAGTGTTTTTTGTTTTTTTTCATTTTGAATTTTTTTTTTAAACTAATCTTGATTTCTTTTTCATAGTAAGATATTAGGGTCATTGTTTCTACTTCTGAATCAATTTCTTTACATACACCTAAATTTTTATAAATTTTGTTCCAATTTCAGTTATCATTAACTTCTTTCTCCCTAGTTGTACCTATACTAAAAATATTAATATAATATTAATTCTGTGTACAAGAGATCGTACATGTTGTAGTCATACATCACTGTATATAAGTATACTTGATGCATATCTTACAAGGTTCTTGCACCTACATGTCTTTACTTCATCAATTTCTTCAGCTTCCTATGATATTTCACTTTCTGAATTCTTCTCTTCAGTATATTATTCTCTGAAAATTGTGGTAATTTGGGACCATACTTGAGTTAAAGATTGTATTTCCTCAGTTGCTTTGCAAATATTTAGTCAATATTTTGAACTAAATTACATATTTTGTCGAGGAGTTTGTTGGTAAGCCTTTAAGTTCAGGGAACTTCCGCGGATCAAAACTTACAAGGGCTTGTCTAGGTTCTTTTGATCCCCAAATCGGGTCTCCATACTCTGGTTCAGCATGTCAATAACAACAATGAAAAAACTGTCTTCTTCTAAGGAGCCAGTTCTTAATTTTTCTGAATCTCTTACGTGGCAGCTACGACTCAATGTTCAGAGAAGCATCTTTTTCTATCTTTTCGTGAAACTTTCAGACATTGACACAAGTAAACTTTTTTTAAAGCATTCAGCACTTACTCGAATTCGTTTCTGGCATCCCTTAATTCATTGTGTGCAGTGAACACAAGCCTCCAGGCCATTCGGAGCTATTGTGATAGCGACAAAAATCGGTAGCTATTGGATTTTTCCTGTCCATCCGTCCGTATCTGTTCTCCCCCAACTCCCGAACGGAAGGTCGGATTGGCAAACGGACTTCACCATCGTGTTTAGAGGCCAAAACACTGAAGGAATGGGGTATGTTGAGGGCCAACACCCTTACCCATGTTCGAGATATATGGTTGTCGTTGTATCCCTCTAATAACTCCAAGGTCGGATCATCAAATGGACTTTACCATCATGTTCCGAGACCAAACAATGTAGGAGTAGTGTACTTTTCAGGGGCCAACGTTCCCACCTCTCCCCATGTTCGAGATATTTGACATTGTTTTCATTGGATTTCCGCTATTAGCTGTAATGTTAGAAATGCAACTATTTCATTTTAGTTGTCAGCTATAACTTGATGAGTAGGGTCTCGGATTCCTATGCTGGAGGTTGTCGGTTTGAATCCGTATATCTACTGGGTTTTCTCTTTTTTTTTTCTCAAAGTCCAGTGGTATGTTTTGTTTGGGTTTTTTTTCTTATTTTCCTAACTTTCTTTTTTATTATTTTTCCTTATGTTAATGAAAAAAATAGGGAAGAAAGGGTATAAGATAAGTGGGGGTAGGGAGGAAAGATTACAACAGTGTTGGCAGAGCTTGACCTCGTTATTATCGGCTTTAAATAACTATATTTCCGAAGAGCTGAATTCTCAAAATACTAAAAAAAGGATCACTAAGGCCTTTTTTTAATTCCGTAACAATACCCTGATACCCCTTCACCCCTATTTTTTCAAGTTCTCAGTCCCAACGCCTGAAGGGACTGCCTAGCTGACTTAGACGGACTATACTTCTTTTTTATTATTATGGGGTCGTCCTTACTTTTATGCTTAGTATACATTTTTTTTTTTTTACTTGTTAGGGAGTTTGCAATTATGCATTGTATCATAATCAGCTTTATTTATGCTGGTACAGATTGTGATGTGTTGTCTAACTTCACTGTTGAACCAGTAATGGGAGCAACCATTAAAACCAGTAAAGACTTTCGATGTTGCCTCACTTCTTGATCTCCCACTAGTTGCACCAACGGCAGCCAGACGGACTCTTGGATTCTGTTGTAAATATTCATTAATCTCCTATACGAGTCCTTGAGAACCATCTGTTTCTGCTGCAGTAATCCGAAAAATGATGTGGTGTCTGGTAAACACTGAGCAGTATCTGACATTACAAGATTCAACACTTGTGCGTAGCACATGGCATGAAAGTGGTTTGGTATTACATCCTAGAGTGGTTGAGACACCTCCGCTCATGTTTGCACCATCAAACATTTGCTCATCTTGTCCAGAAGATGAAGCTGTAGCAGTGCTTTTTGAACTCCGTGATTACAACACAGACAATTGTGATTTTAGTAAATGAAGGGCAGCCTCTCCTCTCTGCAGAGTTTTTTTTTTCTCTTTTCTTGATTCTTGTCCTGATTTTCCTTTTTTTGTGGTTCTTCTTCAATGATATCCCCCTCCCCAAAGGAAATTAGTCATTCGCTCCTTTTTAATAAACCACTCCCTCTATTTACAAGCGAATATTGTTTTTGATTTAAAATGACTATTATTATTAAAATTCCCCATAACTTGCTATCCACATATAATTTGGATTTTTATGATACGAATATCTTTGCTCCCTCCTTCATTTCAAACGACCACCTTCTCAAATCGTTTTGGTAAGTAAGTGATAAATATTTATCGGCCAAGGAGATAGTTAAAATGCTTCATTATTCAGCCCAAGCCAACCCCTCCCCATATTTAGATCTCACCTCATGCGATTTGCTATCGTCAAAAAAATGTCATAATTGAATTTTGGTAAACTTCTTACCCCATAAAATTTTGCCTCAATTAAGAACAATGAATCCTAACGATACACATGCATGAAAACAACATAAGCTACAAAACGCAATCATTACAATCTTTTGAAAATGTAACAAAATTGTTACGAAACATTAAAGAGTTTAATAAACATTTCCCCCATAAAAATATCAATTATATATAAATTATATGATGGGATTTTTCAGTATTTACGCTTGAATCATTGAAGGCACCAGGCGCTTAAGCAACCAAACAGCTGACTTCTGAAGTGCTGTTACGAAAGTGCACGTCATGCCAGGCGCAGTAGCACTTTTGCTAAAACTCTGGCTAGCAAACACAGGGGGCAGAGATCCCCTTATAATATACCGGGTGGCCATAATTAAACAGGAGGTGTTTGGAGCGCGATAGGCAAAAAACTGTTGGGCCAAAAACGGCCAAATTTGGTGTATATACTATTCAGGCCATGGGATTACGATTTCACAGAATTTTTTTTTAGTTTCGAATGTCGCCATCAGGGGAAAACTGGTGATCTAATCAGCAAGAAAACAAAACAAAAGCGTACAGTTGACAATAAGTTTTATTGTTAACCAGTTACATATTCGGTTCACTATGTTGTCGTTGCAAAATCTGCATCTAGATTCGATTACGGACCACAGCAAAGCATAGATTTGTCTCACATGAAGCAGTATTCGGTCCTTCAATGTTGTCAAACTATCAACGTGTTCTTGGTAAACCAATGCTTTTAAGTAGCCCTACAACCAAAAGTCATACGGCGTGAGATTAGGCGAACGTGAGGGCAACATCGTCGCGAATGATCGACTAATAATGTGGTCGTCGGTGAAATGGTGACTTACAACTGATGCATTGTCAATCCTATATGAGGAGGCGCTTCATCCTGCATGAACATAGTCGTGTCAAGATATCCACGCTGTTGAAGTTCTGGAATAACGAAATTTCGCAGCATCTGTTGATATCGCACTGCACTGGCATCGAACATGTCACTGGCTCTGTTGGTTGCAGTTCTTCGAAAAAGTACGGACCAATTTTGAAGGACCACACTGTGACCTTCAGTGGATACAACGCCATCTGCTCAATAGCAAAAGGGTTCTCAGTAGCTCAAATCCGACAGGTGTGTATATTGACAGTGCCGCTGAGATAAAAATTGCGCCAAATCACTCTAAGGCCATGTATCGTCCACTTCCATCCGAGCTAGAAACAGCTGAGAAAAATGCATGGCGTTTTTGAATCCCCTTGAACCAGTTGTTGGACTTGGTTAATCCTGTAAGGGTAAAACTTCAGCACTTTGCGCATGCATTTCCATAGTTGAATATGGCATATCCAGTTACCTGGATACTGCCCGAGCACTGCTAGATCCGTGTGCAGCGTTCATTTCCACTAACAGTTTCAACTTCGTTATTTGATATCGGTTTGCGTCCGCCTCCTGGTTGCATTTGTAAAGATCCGGTATTTTCAAACATGAGATCATATTTCGCAAATTGGTAATAGTCATGGGACCTTTCCTCAGGCTCTTCGTTGGAATAACCGTAGTGCAATGAACGCATTACTGTTATTTAGGTAATAAAACTTTACGAGCAACGCACGCTTACATAAACACAGCATTGCGTATGGTAACGGAATGACATTCAAGCAACGTATATCAGGTCGAAATGACCGATGGCACTCATGGTGAGGCTTATATCCGCATACCTGATGATGCCTATTCTCTGTCACTGGGCGGCTGTGGTGTACAGCGCCAGCATTCCCCTGGTGACGACATTCGAAACTAAAAAAAATTCTTCGAAATCGTAATCCCATAATTTCAGTTACTATTTTACGTGTGTTGCACATATCATAAATAAATCCAAGGATTAGCCGACACACCTGCTTAAAACAAACTAATTTAATTTACGATAAAAATACAGCACGACCTAGATTTCGAATTATCATTCGTAATTCTTTGACAAGCAATGTTGAAAATACTCAATTAAACTATTATATAACATGAATGACGTCAAATATATGTCGTCATTGTAAATTAACATATTGTAAGTCTATCAAGGGAACCTAGCGGCATTGGCCTGCATCAGTGGTAGAATGTTCTGGCTGTTATGGCGTACATCAATAGGCTGATCTTTGAATATGATTACAAGTGGAACGCTATGGAGTAGTCACCGTTGTGTGGAGGGGTTGTAGAAACTTAGCGACGTGGTTGGTAGAAACTGGATTGACCCTTTCTATAATGAAATAAATATACATGGGAATAAAAATGATATTAAGAAATAAGATAAGTTAATTTTTTTTTGTTTCACTCTTTCATCCTTTATTGTAAATCAGGTGATTTTCATCACCTGATTTACAATATTAAATATATGTTTAGAGTTCTTATTTGTTTAGACTTCTTTTTTACTTTCTTTTTCTTTAACGTCTTTGAAAAAAGTCCAAACTCTGCCATAGTTGGTACCGAGAGATGATCATTGTAAAGCATACAATGATCATTATATGATTTACAATCAAGATAAATTCCGTAAGTTCCACTTGTAATCATATCCAAAGATCAGCCTATTGATGTACGCCATAGCAGCCAGAACATTCTACCACTGATGCAGGCCAACGCCGCTAGGTTCCCTTGATAGACTTACAATATGTTAATTTACAATGACGACATATATTTGACGTCATTCATGTTATATAATAGTGTAATTGAGTATTTTCAATATTGCTTGTCCGTTTGAATGACCTTGATTCTAGGATTAAGATTGTAATCTCTTTTTTTTCGGTTTTTTCGGATTTACAGCCTACGTTTAGTGCCATTCTCATCAGTGTTTCAATTAATACTATTTACTGCACACAATTGAACTCAATTTTCCACAGACTGATCAAACTTCAATAACAGTTTCCAGCATTGGTCCTAATTATTCGGAGGTTAAAATAATCGTGCTCATATTTTTTAAACTGGACCATAAGTAAGCATCGAATTAACTTTTAAAGAAATCAGTCCAGCCATTTTAACGGGAGATTTCGTCATCATCTTTAAGAATGGAAGGAGTGGAGAGCAAAATAAGTGACCATTATGTTTTAAGTTAAACCATAAATACTAACTGTTAATCCCATTTAGTTGTGTTAGCGTAATGAGTGTACAAATAGACTAACGAACAAACAAAGAAGACAAATGTTCACATGCACTAGTAAGACTTCAATATAAAGTGTATTTTATATTAAAACTTAAACAATATTTTTTTACTATTACAGGTGGGGCAAGCATTATATACTTTTTGCCGATAATTTTGAAAGATTTTGGTGCATCGCCAGCGGTAACAGGGATGATTTACACTATGCTGCCCTTCCTGGGGATGTTAGCACATCCGCTGGTCAGTGTTCTTGCTGACAGATTCAATAAACAAAGACTGGCTCTCATGATTTCCCTTGTTCTTATGGCATTTTTGGTTTATAGCATTAATTTCATTCCTCCAATACACCGTTCTCTAAGGAAGCCATCTTTCCATTCTATTTTCAACTCACCTTACCTAGATCTTGAAATATGTAGCAAGAATGAAGATAATAACGGGTATTACGTTCATTGTCTCTCCTTTTGTGTTTTACCATATTCCACGAACTCATTCCTACGAAGATTTGACTGTAATCGGGGCTTTAATAAAAGCTGTTGTTCTTCAAATGGAAGAATCCACAGTTCATTTTTGTTGGATTCCATTACAAAGACCAGTTCTTCTATAAGTTATCTTCATAACTCTGCACGTAAAAACATTTCCATATCTTGCTCGATTGTCTGCAAGAACACAGTTATTTCTGCTTGTATCAATGAATATTTACCACAAGAAGAAGCTACTCCAAATCTTTACACCACTTACCAATTCTGGTGGTTGGCCCTTGCCATTATCGTAAATGGTATCAACAATGACGTAGCAGCATGTATTGCTGATACAGTCATGTTCAACTTTTTGGGCGAGAACAAAGAAAAATATGGATTACAAAGGGTTTGGGGAACAATTTCCAATGGACTCATGAATCTCATAGCTGGGTTTTTACTCGACAGAGCAACAGACACAGAAGGCAAAACTCAGTATTCTGTTGGATTTTATTTATTCGTAACATTAATATTGATGGACTGTGTAACAGTCTTCTTTCTGGATATTGTACCACAAGAAAAAAATCCAAATGTTGTCAAAAACGCTTGGAAATCCTTAAGAAATGTCAGAAGCCTAATTTTTTTCACTTGTATGTTCTGCATTGGGATAATTAGTGGAGTAATGGAGTCTTTTCTATTTTTGTACCTTCAAGATTTAGATGGAAGTAAACTATTAATGGGAACAGTGACAGTTGTGCAGTGTTTTTGTGGTGAAATGCTCTTTATGATGTTCTCCGGAATTATAATTAAAAAGATTGGACATTTTAATATATTTACCTTAACTCTGGCAGCTTTTGGATTAAGATATGTGCTGTATTCACTCTTAATTAACCCTTGGTACATTTTACCAGTGGAAATCTTACATGGTTTTTGTTTTGGTCTGTTTTGGCCTGCTGCGACGTCGTATGCAAGTATTTTGGCAATTCCAGGAATAACAACCACAGTTCAAGGAATACTGAATGCAGTTAACACTGGAGCAGGTATTTCAATCATTCAGTCGTGATTTAATTTAATTATATTCTAATTTTCTCGTTTTATTGTAATAGGTTTTTGGTCAAGAGGTACAGATTTATGCATGTAGATTATTCAAAAAAATTAGGATAGTAATGAAATATTAAAAGACATAACAATAAAAATACATAACAATAATAAATAAAAAGACATAACTAATAAAAAGCATGAAGTTGAAAAGACTTTAAAGACTACAGTAGGAGAAAATTTGGAACCTCCAAAATCTGAACTAAAAACAAGAAATATACAATAAAAATAAAATGAAGAAATTCAATGAATTAAATGTGAGCATTAAATAAACAAAAAAGCGCCTAAAATGTATAAACACATTAAAATTTCAGACCCATTGTTTAGGAGTGACATCTCAAAACAGCTCTGTAACGGAAACTGCCGATCGTCAGTTGAGAGTAGTCGCATGCAAACAATCAGGTCTCAATATGGAGGTTAAAAGAAGCTGGGTCTGAACGTTTAATATGTTTATACATTTTTAGGCACTTTTTTGTCTATTTAATGTACATAGGTACTTCATTGAGGCTGACGGAGGCTAGTACGTAAATTTCTTTATTTTATTTTTTTTGTGTATTTCTTGTTTTTAATTCACTTTTTGGAGGTTTTATATTTTCTCCTATTGCGGCTTCAATTAACCTCCATTTTGAGATCTTGTTATTTGCTTGTGATTATCTCAACTGATGGTCGGCAATTTACCGATAAACAGCTGTTTTGAGATATCACTCATAAACACTGGGTCAGAACTTTTTATAAATTTAAAGACTACTTTTCTAAAAAAATTTAGTTCTTAAAACTTATTTCTTTCTATTTTTAATTTTTTTTTTAGTTTTGAAATCTAAAAATACGAAAAGGTACTTTCATATTTTAATACCGAAGAAACGAAACAATATTGTTTTAAAATGTGTATTAACCCTTTCAGCTAATTCACAATTCCTTGTGCTTTGATATTAGGAAAACTTCAAAAAATGCATAGAAGACTGAACATGGAACGTTAGACAACAATTTTGTGGAGTAACAGGAAGTTGGACACCAAAAAAAAAAATCAAAAACTGCCCATTGTTTTAAGTTGGTCCATTAATCAGCTACGTATCAATTTTTCTGGAACTCCGTACAGTCAGTTTAATGTAATGCCTATAAACACAGAAAAACGGACAACCAGAGAAGAAAAATATTTGAGTGGAACCTCGCTTGATCAGTAATAAAATAATACATTCTTTTCTATGGTTTTTCAAGGCTTTAAAAGAAAAAAAAAGAAAGAAACACATTTTACGGAAAGTAGGCTTTAAATTCTTGCAAGATTTCTTATGTACTTGATTAACTCATCCTTAACATACACAGAAATTTTGATATGCAATAGTTCAAATAAGACATCTTTTTACTAATGACAGGTAATGCAATCGGAAGTCTATTGGGTGGAATTGTATATCAGAAGTACGGAGGAAGAATGACTTTTAGAATCTTCGGAGGAGTCAGTTTCACTTGTGCCGTGTTAAATATTATAGCCTCTTGTTGGATACACAGAAGTCTCCAGAAAGAAGGTACGTATCAAAAATTAATATTATTCTATAGTTTCAATTTACTTCAATGAATTACAGCCAGATTACAGTATTTCGTTTCTTTACAGATTTGGAAAGAACACGGAAATGTCCAAATAAGGAGAACAGTAGAAAATTATTTATTATATAAAAGAACGAAAAAGAAATCACTTGACTAACTATGGAATAATCTGCAGAAATCTATAGCTATACTATATTTTTAGAAACATTGACCTACTATTTATTCGTAATTTATTACAATCTTCTATTCCGGGACTTCAGGAGACTTAATGTATAGTATTTTCTTCTCTTGACTTCTTATCAAATCTCATTCTATTAGGAAATATGTGAGAACACTTTTTTACTAAATCCCTTTGGAAATATTAAAAATCAACTTACATACCATATATTTTTTTGTTCTACTACTCAGACCTGGGAAATTAACTTCATTTATTGTAAAGCCTGCTGTATCGTCCGGCAGTAGTTATGTAAATCCAGTTTACATAAATTTCACAATTTTTCTAAAAAACTTCTTTTTTCTTTAAATTTGACTAGAGAAAACTTCCTCTATCACCGTCTTGTTCCTGCTGGTCCTGTCTTAACCTTCCCCTAAATATTGTTACACTAGGTTTAGTATCTGTTGTAAATTGACTCTACCAATATAAAGTTCCGATGTTAGCATTAAAAAATCACTCTATACAATATATCTGTTTTTTAGAATAACAATGTTATTAATTTTCAAAAATAAAGTATTAATTTTGCTGTTTTTGAAAAAAATTTATTATTTCTTTGTTGTTCCGAAATTCTTCCTAATAGAATTATGTGCTTTGAATAATATTGCTCAAAATGTGATAAAGCAACGAGAACTAAGTTCTTTTTACTAATTTATTTTGTAGATGCCTACTACGAATTACTTTATTCTATAATCTGAAGTTCGTGTATCTAGTAATACCGCTTTAACCGTATTAAATCATAAATTCGTATGGAGCTTGAATTTAAAGTAAAATAAATACTTAAGGTTCTGATACACATGAATCGTACATAATCGAATAGGATAATTATATATCAAATAGGAACCATACTTACCTGTAATCTATTCGAGATTCTAATTAATTAATCTCCCAAGTTTAGTTTTCCAAATACACAGCAAATAAACAAAAAAACCTGCCAAAAAACTGATGTAAAGATTAAGTATCAGATTGTGTCACGGAGTGAATGTTACCCTAAAATAAACAGGCGAATTTTTTTTTTCTTTTTTGGTGTCAGTAAATCATTAGGTAATTTACGAGCTTATCATATATAATAATTATTTGTGTACGTCTAGTTGTGGGGCCCACAATGCAAAGTTTAATTTTGTTTTGTTCTTTTGATTATGTATTTGTCCCGAAAAGAATTAATTAATTAATTAAGTGTTATTTTCCATTATGTTTAAACCTGCAGTGGAATAATAGATCCAGTATTATTGTTTAAAGGTGTGTATTCTTCGAAGTTGAGGATCAAAACTTTTGAAATTGTAGTGTAATTTAGGTTTGAGAAGTTATTTAATCAAACATAACGTTTAAACGTGAATTTTTGTGTTTCATAAAAGAAATATTTGTTGTGCTGAATTATCAATCGAAATGTTGGTGTTTTAATATTTGTGTGTGTTTATATATTATTATAAAAATGTTTAAGATGTTTTGTGTAGAAATGGTGTATTTCATTAGAGTTAATTTTTGAGGAAGAACAATCCACTAGAAGTTTACCGTGGGAAAATCATTCTTCTTATTTTCTCATAAAACCTTAGTTATAAAGTTTCGGTTTTAAAAGAGAAGTACGTCACGAAGTGCCGAGTGCAAAGCTTGGGGTCATGGGGTCACGTGAACTTTTAATGACACCCCATTGGTAAAATCTTAGAAAAGGTCAGTTCGGAGGGAGTGTGGAAAATGTGAGGAGACAGTAGCCGCTGTTTCGTCAGGGACTTCACTTCGATCCGCTGACGGGACAACATCCCGATGTCAGAGCGTCCGTTACATT
The DNA here is from genome assembly GCA_023159025.1 of Thereuonema tuberculata. Lineage (NCBI taxonomy): Eukaryota > Metazoa > Arthropoda > Chilopoda > Scutigeromorpha > Scutigeridae > Thereuonema > Thereuonema tuberculata. The sequence goes on along the minus strand of JAFIDM010010028.1, from coordinate 48,853,593 downwards.
GCTCTAAAAAAAGAATGAAAGGTGTATTGTCAGCAAACTCTTAAGTGTAGGTGTAGTTTTTCGTTCTACGCACATTACGAAATGGGTCCAACTGACAGACGAGCGTGTGTCCGATCAACGTACCGAACTTTCCTGTGATGAATTGGTTGCTGTGAATCCGCCAGCCGGAAAAGACGAACCACAGAGGTTATGGAAGGCCACGGACGAATTAGCGCCGGAAAAGCCGACGGACAGACGGTCTGCACAAGAGACGACCCTACTGTAAGTAAAAATCCCTTAAATATTAGTGCCGGAGAACCGAGAAAAGTTCAGTTTCCCGTACTAAAACTCAGACAAGTTGCGTGGCAGAAAAAAAAGTGACCGGTAAAGAAGAAAATCGTCACGAATCGAACCCCCAAAGTTTTGGCCGCCATAAAAAAGGAGGGAAAGTTTATGAAACGACCGATTACAATCACATGGTGGGGAAGTCATTATCGCACGTGAAGGAATGAAATTCCTAATGCAAGTGAATAAGTAATAACTGGAATAATAGACTGAAGGCTGACATAATTGATTTTTAAATGAAAGAAATAACATTTTAATTTCGTTAGCCGAACTTATAGAGACTCCATAAAGAAAGTTAAAATACAATTTAGTAAAACTATTTGGTGTGAATTTGTTTTAAACTATTATTCACAAACTTTTAAGTTAGAATTGAATGGTGTATTCTAGATGGTTGTTTAAATTCTAAGAAACGAGAAGAAACATTGTTCAATATAATTAAACTTGATTATTGAAAATATTATTATTGTTAACACCGTTTTAAGTGTTTACATGCATATTTTAATAGACAAACATTTAGTATTTGTTTATCAGGTGTGTAAAAATGTTTGCATTGAAAGCTGTGCTGGGAGAGGTCATTGAACTTCCAGGGGGGGGGGGGGAAGGTTACGATGAACAGCTGATCATCGGGTGTATTGGTTTAAACACATTTTTACCTTGAATTGCAATTCCGTAAAGAAAGTGTTATTGTTTATTCTGAAGGTTTAAATTCTTGTGTTAATTTTTTATGAGATAATATAACATTTCGTTAATTACTTTGAGCATAAAGTGTGTATTCATTTGTTTTAAAGAAAAGGAATTTAATATCAGAAATATATCTCATTACTTTAATATATATAATTTGTTCATTGACTGATTTTTCTGAATAAATAAATGTGTGTTTTAATGTTTACAGATATCCATTTGTTTTGCTTGTTTATTTATTTTTCTTTTATTTACCATTTAAAACTAACTTTAAGTAGTTACATTATTTACCCAACTTTACATTTACATTTCGCATTTAGCATGGTCTTCAGAATGGTTAATTGCAATCCAGTGGGGACTGCCTTAGTATATTCAGGACTATTTAAATGAGCAGATGTTTTAGGTGATCAGACAGGGTGATCAGATAATTATTAATATTCTAGACATTTTGAAGTTTATGGGAACCTTAGTTGCGATTTATTTATGGGCCCAGGAATCGCAGACAGGAAATCACCTACTATTTCATTTAATTTTCTAGCCGTCGAACTTGAGAATTTCAAGTAATATTTTTTCATTTTTCATTTTATTTTGGTAGCAGGGTGAAAACTCTTATTATTATTATTTTTATTTTTATTTTCGACAGTAACAAAACTACACGTTACAATTGGAAATCCTAAAATGTCGGTTTGGAGTGAACGAATTCAAAAACTGTTTCTGAGTGTCTGGTGTAAGTTTTATTCTTCAAAATTGGCTCCATCTGCATCTGTACAATCTTTCCAACCTGTTTTACGCTACTAATTCCTTTCTTGCACATTACTGTGATTTGGAGTTGCAGGAATCCTGCGATGTCCTTTCTGAGATCACAATCTTGGAGGTTTCTCCTGCCCTTCGGAAATTTGTCCATATATCTGAATAAGTGAAAATCTGTTGCCAAAGGTCCGGTAAATAAGGTAGATGAGGCAAAATTTCATATCCAAGTACGTGAAGTTTTCTGCGGGTGTGTTCTACCGTATACAGTCTTGTATTATCATGGGACTTTTCGATTGATCAGTGTAGGTCATACTTTTCCTATCTTCTGGTGCATTTCATTCAATTCTGACACTACACCTCTGCTTTAATGGCTTGTTCGCAGGGAAGAAAATTCCAATGTATAATTGCAGTCGTGAACCACCAAACAGTCAAAAAAAATTTTCGTGAGTGAAGAGGCGGTTTAGGAGTGGGTGTTGATGGTTCGTTCTTATCTAGCCAAGAGAATGAGCGCTTTCTATAGTCGTATATTATCCACATTTTGTTGCAGGTTACAATTCTGTCCAAGAAAGGCTCTTTTGTTCGTAAGATGTTCGATTGTTCGTGTAGCCTTGTTTCCTTCTCTGAGTTCATGGGGTACCACTTCTCCATTTTCCGAACTTTGACAAGTTCTTCCAAGCAACGTAAAATTGTTGTGTGAGATACCCCTTGTTTCTCAACCACCTCCCGTGAACTTTGACGTAGATCAAACTCGATCAGTTCTTTTGTCTTCTAGGTTTGAGACCACTTTTTCATGGCGTCCTCTAGGAGAATTCTTTACGCTATAATCTCCATCACGGAATATTTGGAACCAACACTGCAATGTCGTTTCGCTTACATGATGTTCACTGAAAACAATACATATGTTCTCCTTCGCTTCGCTGCTGATAAGCCTCGTAACAACTCATAAAGCATCACTTATCGAATATCCACTGTCTCCACATTTTGATTCAACTCACAAAACAGGACGCAGAATACAGAAAGAACCTTATTACCAGGTGATACCAAATGCAGTAGGGGTGATCCTTCAACCGACATAACTACACACATAAAGCATGCCTTAATTACTTCCGTAGAAGTGGTGATATTTGGAAGTCAAGCAAACCGACATTTTAGGGTTTCCAACCTAATATTTCTAATACATTTAATCTATAAAATTTTCCTTAATATTTAATATTTAAAATACTAATATTGAAAAATTAATTTCATATTTAAAAACTTATTTTCGAATTCGTAATGCTATTTATTTCCATTATTTTTCTTACTTTTTGCTGTTTTACATACGAATATCTTGTTTCATGTGGGTATGAATTTATGTCCCACTTTCTTCTGATGAAAATATTAAGAAAACACTAGCTTTTAGAAAATATTAAGAAAACACTAGCTTTTAGAAAATATTAAGAAA
>JAFIDM010010028.1:48836562-48850387 GCA_023159025.1 Thereuonema tuberculata | reverse complement strand
TTTAGAAAATATTAAGAAAACACTAGCTTTTAGAAAATATTAAGAAACACTCTAAAATTGTTCCATAAATATTATAATTTCTTATATTAAGTGAGTTATTTATTAATTCAGTCTAATTCTTTAAAAAATTCATTTAGAACGACTTTTATTAATATATTTACTATTATAAATTCGTATTTAATCATTATCGAATATATACTGGAGAGAGATAGAGAGGTTTTACAACTGAAAATAGTAAAAAACAAAGTGCTTCCAAAGATTTCAAACAAGGCCTGTTTAATCTTGTCAACTTAACTTCTGTCTTGAAGAAAATTAGAGTAACATTTTTTGGGTGCTTTCAATGTGAATTCTCGACAAGATCTCACTTTTTAATGCTTCACATCGAAATATAAAGTGACAAAAAAAAAGTTTTATTTCAATTAAGATCAAATTGACAGATATTTACTAACTTACTTTCTTATTTAATTAATTAAAGAAACTGTTGGCAACTGTAAATAAAAATTAAATTTTAAAATATCTTTTTCAAATTGCGGGTATTTACAAGATTTTAAAAAGACTTCACTTTTTCGGAACTATGGACATTTTTAGTAAATAATTGAATTACCTTGATTGAAATATTTATTATTTGTGTCTAAAGGAATTTTGCAGAAATGCAATCCTAACTACTATCATAAAGCGAAAATCTGTAAATCCCTGTTTTTTGTTTGTATGTTTGTCATTCTTTATATAAATTAATGAAATTCTGCATGCAGATAATCTAGGACGAAGTACAACCTAGGCTACTTTTCATCCCGGTCGATCAAGTAGTTCCCGTAGGATGAATGAAAAACTTCCCAAAATAGCACTGTTCTAGCACTGTCTTCAATGAGTGCATTTCCAAATCTGGCAATAGATGGCGCTCACGCCGTTTTAAATCGCGCCGCAGATCTGAATAAATATAGGATACGGTTAATTAATAAACTAGATTTCAATATTGTAATGCACGTATTGTTTAAAATTTGAACTTTAATTAGTTTCAAAAGGCTGAAGAAAGACTACGCAAATGTCAGTCTGAAAACCGGTTCCTTGTAAGAATATTTTAACATGTAAAAACTTTTTTAAATTTTTATTGTGTGTTGTGGGTTATTTTATTTACTTATTAACAGAGTTGGCACACGTAAAATTAATTTCTCATAATTTAGTTTCAGTTGTAAGTCTCGGTTTTTACTTTACTTCATGTAATTTGGTTTTTCGAAAAACTAATGCAAGGCTTTATGAGCGAAGCGACGGTAGCCGGCAAGTAGTGAATAATTGCTGAAGTATTGTTAATGTCGAGTTGTCACGACATGCATCATAGTTTTGTTAATAACAGTAAATAAAATGATGCGACTGGTAAAATTGTTGTATCGAGATGTGTAGAGCGATTCCATCACACAACAGGTAGCATGAATATCTTTCTCCAATGTGATACGATGGAGGAAATGATGTATGATTAAATGTAAATGGTTCGGATCAAGTTAAAGCCATTTTAAACATCAGTTAAATAGTAGATATGATATTGGATAGAACATTTATTTGGAATGTCGAAAGAAGTGATAAGGCAAAACATGTTCCTGAACGAATGTGAGATACTTCTAAAATTGTAAAAAGGCTAATATTGTAATGTTTGGTTAAAGGACGGCAAATCAGACTGAATGGAGGTTCAGGAAGTTCTCTAAATCTTTATTTTGAAACCGGGGTTTTTATACAAAAATAATACTTTGGAAACAAAGAAATCACCTGCCATTGGCAGAGTTAAAAAAAGCGGTGAAGGGTTAAAAGGTGAAGGGGCGTGGTCAAGGTCGTTGACCTGAGCCATCCTAAACTAACGGTTATTTTCACGAGAAAAGAGAATAGAATTTAGTTAAAAAAATACAATATAAATAATTAAATAGATATAAAAATAAATTATTACAATATAAAGGCTACCTGAAAGATAGTGAATAATGACCACGTTACAGACGTGATAAATCGGTGCTGATATCTACACTGAACTTCTCTAGTTAACTTAGGAAGATAAAAGATACCTTAATTTAAAATAACCATTTTTTTTTCAGAAGACAGATCGTGGGATTACAAGAAAGTTCCAGAAGAAGATAGTTGAATTCTTTAATATTACGAGTAAGAGTAACAAAACCAGTTATCAGAATAGTTAATATTATAAGAAGTTATTTAATCAACAGTCAACTCTATACGTTAAAGTACAAAACGTGAAATTTACTCCTTGCATATATTTAGAATTATTTTATCAAATTGTGAGTTTTGGACTTTGCTTAATTCTTTTTATTTTTTTTATTTCTTTGTTCTTTGTGAATTTTTTTCCAATATCATTAAGAGAATTAAAAGTAAATATGTTTCATAACTTTTATTTTCATCGTTCTTCAAAAAGATAAAAAAAAATGTATGGAAGTTAGTGAAAATCATTATCTTATATATATATATTAGGATATCTATCCAAATTGGTAAAAGATATGAGAATCAACTGAATATCAACCTCATCATTTAAAAGAAAATCTAAAATCACACGAACCAATGGGATTTTCAAAGTATAAGAAACCAGAATGTGCCGTTCCGGCATGACCGAGCGGTCTAGATGGCGGTCTGCCATGAGGCCGAAGGGTCGGAACCTGGGTTCGAATCCTGGCGTCGGCATGGATGTTCCTTTCTTCCTTCTGTGTTTCGACTGTTTCTGCGGGTATAGCGTGAGCTGCCTCCTAATGCGTACCCTGGGCAACGTTTCGTCGGCTAAATGCTCACATTTCTCGCCCCTTGTTGAGGCCAATAGTTTCAGTTCTAGGAGCCCGGGCGTTGGCAGGAAAAAAAAAAGAAAAAAGAATGAGATGTTATAATAATTTTTGAATTTGATTGTCATTTCAATTAACTTTAATATCAAAAATGACAAGTAGTTATTACAATGATTCTTTTAAATATTTTAAATCACTTCTTAACAAAACAAAAATAACAAAAATAAAAACCTCCACTACACGGCGATATTTCGTAAGGCTTAATAGGCCTACTTCCTCAGGCCTATTACATTACGGGAAGAGAGACCATCTCTCTCCTTCCCAAAATTAAAAAATAATGATTTACAATCAAGAAAATTAGAATACTATACAAACAATCGTAAACGTGAATTATGTTAATGATAATGTTCCCCCATCCGTGATCTTTGTTGAAAATAGGTCCGAAACGTTGTCTTCAATTTTTTAAAGTAATGTCCACAACGTGGAAATTTAAAATGTCCGAATCGTTCACTTCAATTTTTTTTTTTTTTTTTTAATTTTTAAAGTAATGTCCAAAAACGTTGAAGAAATGCCCATTCCTTAATAAATTTAAATTTACCTTTAAAATTCTTGACAGTAAAATCTTTTCACCTTAAATCTTCATTATTATTAATAAACAAACAAATAAATTCTTCTTAATATTTTAAATCACTTCTTTAATAACAAAAATAAAAACCTCCACTATACGGCGATATTTCGTAAGGCCTAATCGGCCTACTTCCCCTACTTACGGGAAGAGAGATCATCTCTCTCCTTCCCAAAATTAAAAATAATGATTTACAGTCAAGAAAATTAGAATGCTATAATAACAATCATAATTGTGAATTATGCTAATGATAATGTCCACATCCGTGATCTTTGTTGAAAATAGGTCGGAATCGTTGTCTTCAATTTTTTAAAGTAATGTCCAAAACCTGGAAATATCGCCGTGTAGTGGAGGTTTTTATTTTTGTTATTAAAGAAGTGATTTAAAATATTTTAATGATTCATTTGTTTGCGAACACTTTCGATTTATTGTTATTTTCATCTATTTTCAGAAATTATAAAAAATTAAATCTTATACAGGATGATTCGAAATTCTTATTAGAAATTCCCAGGGCTTGTAGAGGGGACCGAGCAGATAACGTTTTCAATAGGAAATCATGTCCGGAAACGCACCGCACTACTAGCAAAACAAAATCAAATCAAGTGTTGATAAAACAATAAATATTCTTGCTTCTATTGGGAAAAAAAGCGTTACTGACGTGAATGCTAATTCCAATAAAATAAATTTTCAGTTTTCCTGAACAGAAAGGATGTTTAATAAATGTCATGTCATGTCAGGTCATGAAATAGATATCATTTTTGTTTTGCAGTTTCAGTTGTTTGTTCGTCATTGCATCCTGGTCCACTACAAAAGCTGTTTGATGTGGCGACCAACAACTTCGTTGCAAACATTCAATTTGCAAAGCATGTTTTGGTACACGCGCTCAACAATATCTAGTGTATCTTAAAGTCATCTTTCATAAAACTGTAAGTAATTTACTCCATAATTCTCATAAAACAACTATCTTTAATCTTCACAATATTTTGTTTTTCTGTACGAGAAACTTCCTCAGATGAATAAGAGGACAAAAACTATTTTTTTTGCCTCTTACTTATTACATAAAACAGGGTTACAAACAATTAAAGGAACTCAAACATTAACAATTGATAGTATCTCAAACTGCGGTAAAGTTATTAATAATGATAATATAACATGTAAATAATGATGATGATTAAACATTAACAAAATGAAAATATAATACATAAATAACGATAATATAACACATAAATAATGATAATTAAACATGCTTCATGAATAACAATATCAATCACTTATATTTGAAAAAATTGAATAATTTATTTAATCTAACATTTTTTTATAAAATCTTTTATGTAACTAAAAGAAACATTACTAATCTTAAGGAATTTATCTCTATTTAAAACAATTTTTACTATTAATAAAACAAGATTCAATCATCAGTCTTTCCTTCTCTTCGGAAATTTTAACTTCAATTTTTACAATGGCATCAGGGTTATGTCCCATTTCTTGACAATGATCCACCCAATCAGAAAATTTGCTTTTTTTATTCCTGATTGGGCGGATCATTGTCAAGCATCACTCTGGCCGCATTTCGTCCAACACGAGTACCAATTTCTCGGGAAAATAATCCGCAGTCTCGATATGCCACAATTCTCCAGTGATCAAAGTTCGAAACCGGCTGGTACTGCTGCAGCACTCTTCTACGAAGCATGCTGAAGCCATCTGTGCACATGAACGCCGAGCAAACACACTTCCCGTACTGCACAGCGGCTCTCTGTTCTCTTATACTGCTTCCAGGGGACGTAACTGGCTCAGATTATTTGCATACGTGCTGCACTGCTAATCCTTTACATGTCCTCCCATGATCTACGCATAATGCATATTTCGGGTCGATCGGATGCGTCCTCCTTGATGTTGCACTTTTAATGGCCAGGAGTGTAAAATGCTTCATAAATGATACTGCAAATGATATTAATATTCACAAATTAAAATGAATAAAATTTATAATTTTAATAATTTCAAAAGCAAATGCTAAATCTCAAAGTTTTTAAATTTTTCTAAAAGTATTTAATTTTTACTCGGAATTTAGTAGGCTATGTATTTATTAACAGAAATTTATTAATAGGGGCTTATAATTATATATCATTTAAAATTTAAAAAACCACAAGGCTCTGTCGGTAGGGCAAAATCAACTTATACAGTTAATAATCACACAGAGTTTGTGAACAAAGTAAAATCTCTAAAGCTTAATTGTGAAGCTTACAAATTTTTCTCATTGGAGTAAATATTGGTAATACATTTTTGAATTTGAAGGGACATTTTACCAACAAAAAAGGGGAATTATCATGAGACTATTAAGTTCGGTTTTCAATGTCGAGGCAGTGAAGGTCTTAACAGAGCAAAATGCGATATCATTGCTGGAAGAAGGTGAAATCAACATCTATTGTAGCTGTGCGGATGCCTGCTATTCATAACATAGGAAGAGATTCAAGAAGGAATTCAGAACATTTACAACATGATCATCGATTATGTCAAATTTGAATTGAGAAAAAAAAAAAGCAATTGTGTCCTACCTTTTCTTGATGTATGTCTTACAACTGGTTGTAAAATAAAATGAATAAGAAGAAACAAAATGATTCATACTACGGTTTGTATGGAAAACAGCTTCTGCAGGCATTACTTTTAAGTTGGATTCATACAAACACCATTAATATTTAAAATCAATGTTGTTTGTGTGTTCCGAATTTCCTCCACTGAAAAATTGTTCCTACAGGAGCTGCAGTGCATCCACAAAATATAAAGTGTTAACGCTTATACTTGTACAATTTATCATCAAAAAGATCAGGTGAACCGTCATATTCTATGCTAATATTGCTAACAGTAAAAAGTAAAAAACAAAGTATAGGAATATATCGTAATCCCATCAAAAAACATGTTCACCCTTTTTAAATTTTTAATGACGTCAACATCAACATGAAACGCTTTAAGGACAGTAGAAGCGATCATTTAAAAACATTTCAGATGTTGTAAATGCAAAACAGGTAAAGGAGAAAAAAGTCATAATTGGAATAATAATTTCATAAGTAAAAACTTTAATAGCATCAGAAAAAGGTTGTAAGTCTCTCCACACATTAGGTCCTTTACGAATCTGATTATACCCTAGAGCTAACACACACATACTATCAAAAATAAATAAAAAATAAATAAAGCGTTTATCACCTCTACAGAAAGATAAGCTATTTTAGCTACTGAGTTCATACCCCATTGATAGGTTTTTCCTTCTTTCTAAGCCTCAACCTAAGTTTCATTTGAATTGCAGTCGAATATTTCTTATAAACTACAAAGCCTGACAAGAGAATAACTTCAAAAGTAAATTTGCAAATTACCGCCTTCATCAAACATCTTATTAAATATAATTTTTAAATCTCAATTTTATCCTGAGTAGTCATACTCGTATTTGCAGCAGTAATTCTATCTTAACAAAACCTTTTCAACCCGAGAAAAATCCTCCCCATTTGATCCTAAAAATTCTGCAGGAACACCCTTCTCTTTATGTTTTTTTTAATCAATGTAGAAACGGACAGAGCATTAAAATCGCAAGTCAAGGAGCACAGCAGACGATTTTGTTTTAATGATGTTTGTTTTTATTCCATCGCTTTGCATATTCAAACAAATGGACCTTTTGGATCTTGATAACCCGAAAAATCCTTGAGTAGAAGATGCTGACCAAAGTGTGCTTCTATATTTTGCTGTCAACAATGGTTGTAAGAGAAACATATCCGTAGAATCCATGGCTTATTATGGTATTAAGGAATAATCAAGTCTATTACTCTTATAAGTTTTTATTTATTTATTAATTTTTTTCAGCATATAAGTTCATTAGACTATCTCTTTCATAATTGGTTCAGTCCACCACACGGTAACATCGTATACTGCAACATGATGAACATATGGCATGACGTGAATTTGCACGAGGATAGATGATTTGCTTCAATCGTAAGGGACTTTCACTTCTGGTGGATGAACCTGAAGAAGCTGTGCAATTGTTCGAGCGAAATCGATAGTTTTTATTCTTTTTTTTTTCTTTTTAAATTATGTGTGTTGCCAGTTATTACTTAATTGACATTATTACATGTTTTAAATTTTCATTATAAATTAAAAGTGCTGAATTATCTGAATGACTATCTAAATGAGTAAAGATTATGGTATGCCTTTTCTCCCTCCACTAAAAAATTTCGTGCATTAAATTTTCATTCTAAATTTTTCCCTCCTCTTGAAGGATATTTTGTCAAATTCGATTTAAAAATAGTATTATCTACATCATTTTAACCTATCGATTAGTTTAAGGAAATGTACGAATAGTTACATTAAATTTATTTTGAGGAAAACCATCTTTGAGACTGATCGAACAGTACTGATATGTAAAAAGAAATGTTATGATTAGCAAAATAATAAGTAATGGCTTCCGATCGATTTCTCCCATCGATTGAAAAAGTAACATTTGCTTTGTTGTTGTTGTTATTTTTTCACTTTTACTTTAAACATTACAGTTTGATATCTTTGTTATAGGTTTGGTATCTGAAGAAGATATCCCATGTGGATATGTTTATCCCATGTGGATTAAGGTGAGGAAAAGATATACATTTCAGGAATTTCAAAAAGCATATTTGATGGAATGTTCATGGTTAAAGGAAAGGTAGAAGAATTTGTGAATGGTTTGGTACTCTATATTCGCGCTCGCAAAGATAGATGGAAGCAAGAAGGACAAGTAAGAAGTATTGAAGATCTTGAGAAAATCAACTGAAAGTAATCATCATAAAAAGAAAGTTTAATTAAAATACAAAAACTATATTGGCACTAACCTTGATATTTAAAACTTTAAAAGACCACGACGTTTCAGAGCTTCACATGTTAAGCCCCCTTATCAAGTGGAAATGGGTCATCTTTAATTAAAACCTTTCCTTATCTGAGATGTTAAACAGAAAGAAATGGCCATTTCCATAACATGACCGTGAAGCTCTGAAACGTCGTGGTCTTTTAAAGTTTTAAATATCAAGGTTAGTGCCAATATAGTTTTTGTATTTTAATCTTATGATGGTTAGGCACGTTAATTTTGCTGTAAGAAAGTTTAATAATGTGAAAATATTATCAAATAGACATTAAAAAGCATAATTTTGAAATTAAGACACTAAAAGACATTAAAAAAGCATAAATTGGAACTAAGCATAAATTTAAAAAAATAATATTTGAAAATTAATATTTATTTTAAAATAAAAAAGAATTTTTAAACAATGAATTTTTAAATAATAAATTTGGCTTGTAAATTGATAGCATGAACGTGGCTGATGTCACGTTCTCAGTTGTTAGATTGAGAAAATTAATTCTTGTTTTGTATTAATTTTCGTTTTTGGGAAAGTGAGAGATGTTCTCATTTCCTATAAAGGTATGATTAAGACTTTGAAATATAAGTCGAAATATCGCCAAAGGTGTTTTGGAGTATTTTTTCTAATAAGTTAAAAGATATTACAGTTTGAATTCACTTCGCCTTTAAACGAGTTTCCATACAATATTGTTTAAATGTAATATTCTTCTATACTTATTTTGTTACGAATTTAAAGGAAAAGACAGATAAGAAAATAAAGAAACCTGGCAGAGATGTTAACCTGGCAGAAGTATCTTTGAGGTAAGTAAATGAAATAGATATTATTTTTTTGTATTTAGATCATTTAATTGTATAAAAAATTACGATAGCTTGTTTTCTTTTAAGCAAAAGTTATTACTAGATAATAATCTTTACTGAAGGTATTTAGGTAGAGGAAGTAAATTTATTGAAACTAAGATAGTAATAAAATAAATAAAAGTAGAAACGAAACTTCCTTATCGTAATTTTGGAGACTGGATAATTACTGAAAGCATTAAGTGATATTTTCTACCACCTAGTCAAAGTTATCTTTTTTAAGTCTTTGGTAAAAATTCCACAAAAAGAAGATTTAAACTCATTAGAATAAGACAATTATTTTACTGTAAATCTTAACTTAAACATCTTAAGATAATTAATAGCTTCGAATCTTATCAGATTCCTCATATTTAGGTTTTTGAAGTTTCCTCTTTATCCAAGAGTAATTTAAATTTTGAATGTAATTATGTGAATAATCTTTGTTCCATTTACATATTCACCTCTGTATGAGATATAGTGTGTTTACAGTGACTACTCCCAACTGATGATCGCAAATCAAGCGAGAAACAGCTGTTAAATACTTGTAAACACGATCTCACCCTTTTAATGTGTTAATTGTTAAATATTACATTAATTTGATTAATTTGCGAATCTTTAAGATTTTTTTTATGAGATTTAAGTTATATTTTTGTCTTTTATTTGCATTACGCTATGTAAAGTTGTTTTAGCTAATTTTATAAAATTCTTTATTCTGTTGTTCCTAACAAGACGCACTGCTGTTTTCTTTTAATTTTCAAATTAATTTGAAATAGAAAGGGGCGTGGATGTACAGATATGGGTAGAGACTAACTGGATTCGTGATGACAACAAATATGGTCTTCTGGTTCCATTCTAATTCCAATAACAGAGACAGTAAATTAACTTTTTTTTAAAAAAATTACTTCATATTGAAAAAAAGGGACAGCAATAAACAGAGTTGCGTGACTACATTTCCATGTTCATCTTGTAAACTTTATGTAGCGAGTTACATCTCATTATTAATTATTTGAAGCAAGACTTCAAATCAATAATCCAAGAAACGGCTTAATATTGAAAACAGAAATTTATTGTTTGGACGAGTAGGATGCGTTAGGAACGAGAATTTTTGAAGGTAAGATTTAAAGTATATATGGTATCTATTTCATCATTTTTTTTCCAAATGTATATTTCTTAATTGATTTACATCAACTTACAAAAGATTCTATTTTGACAAATATTCAATGAAAGAAAGCACTACAAAAGAAAATAGAAATTTGAAATTGAAATTTAAAATCATTAAAATAGTTGTCATTACAGTAACTGTCTTCTAGTACCTTCTATCTCTCCTTTCACTCATGTTTTCCAAATTGCAAACACATTAAACGTGTTGAAACTCAAAAAAAAAAAACTTCATAATTTCCTAATGAATCTAAACAATCAATATTTCTCAATAAAAGAAATATTTAAGAAGACAAGAGGCCTTGGTACGCCACCTGTTTTCGTGATGATTGAAGATCCGCGTTGGACAGGCTTTCTCGGGGTTCTCCCATTTCTCCTGCACTTCTCTCACCATACTTTCTCAGTCTTTCTCTTCATCTGTCGTTACTTCCTGAAGACCTCAGTACTTGGCTTCACTCCCATTAACATTCTCCCTCACCCTTAATGTTTTCCAGCTGAAAACTTGGAATTCCTGAAATCATCACAAGCAATTAATTACTTCGTTAACATATAATTATTAAAATTACATATAATTAATAAAACATAAAATTATTTTACTCAGGATTACTATTTTTTTAAATCATTGCGAATCAAAGTTTAGAAGTTGGAATTTTTTCAGATTGGGCGCCAAGCCATAGATAATTTTGAAATGTGAAATCTTGCAACTACAAATTAATACAGTTACAAGAACTACAAATATCAGAAGTGATATCAATTATACTTTATTTTATTATCAATCACAGATGATAGCAGTTATAATAAACAGAACAAAAAAAAAACTTTCCGAAGCGGCATTTTGCCCAACCGTGCGGGTAATATGCCACTTAGACTTGGGATAATATGCCTCAACGTTTTGATTATTTGCTGTCATAACAAACATTTTTTAGAAAATCAAACATTTTAGAATTCAAGAACGTAACGAAACATTCTTCTTAATAAAATATTACAATTTTCTCAAATTAATTCTTACAAACTAAAGAATCTTGAATTCAGTCTTTCATGCACCCATTTTTTTCAGCAAGTAGTTTTCAATCAGTCACATTTTGGTTCTTCTTTGTCATCAACTTGCATAATTGGCCAAGTACTGTCTGTCTGTCTGTCCGTCTGTCTGTAGCTCGAAATACATACATAGCTATTCCCTGTTCCACCAGTTGTGGGTCTAGGGAGCCAGATTCCAGCCGCCAGGCCTGATCTGGGCGGAACAGAAGCTCTGTTCCGATAATTTCAAGGGGAGAAGATACTGAGGTGCTTTCCCAGAGCTAACCCTCAGGACGCCATTACGGAATGACGTCAGACCGAAGAGAAAGCGAAGAAGAGGCTGACACGCAGGAAAGGAAATTATTGAAACATCCATGCTCACAACCGGGATTTGAACCCGGGCACCGGCAGACTGGCCTCACGGCAGACCGCCGCCTGAAACCGCTCGACCACACCGGCGTGGCTAACTCGATATAATTAAGCTATTAAGATAGATCCAAGGTTCTCAATGAATCAAGGGTACTCAAATTGGATGAAATATTAGTTCATTTTGTCATTCCATGTTGTTTCCATGAAATTTTACCTGAAATTCGAACAAAACATACGTTCAAAACCAAATAATTTTGTTACCACTGCACCGATTTTAATGAAATTTGGCATACTTACTCAGTTTTTTACGCTGATTACGAAACTCAAAACCATTTTGCCGTAGAAGCTTCGTTCACAAATTAGCACAGTATTTAGATTATACAAAGGTGAGTTTTAAATGCCTTTCTGCGTTATGAGTCAAAAATAATAATTATTCTTTAGATAAATAAAACTTTAGATATGGTTGGTATTTTGTTTTTCTTTTTGGGTGGAAAATGATCCTTTAGATCAGTGGTCGGCAACCTTTTGTTGTAAGAGTGCCAAATATTTTATGTGACTGCGGGCCGCACTTGGGCCATAGTACATTGACAGGGCCGGCGCTAGGAAGGTGCGGGGCCTAATCTTATTTTAACAACCAAAAAAAAACTACTGGTGCTGAGTAAACCCCCAAGACGCCTCGCGGGCCGCACCAAAACGCTTCGCGGGCCGCGGGTTGCCGACCGGTGCTTTAGATTAAACTCTCAGAACCTATATTACAGGTGTACAGGTAAGAAGTACACCTAAATAGATCTGATAAACATTAAAAAAAAAATTTCAAATCAAATCATCAATCGAATCAAATATATATATAAATATATATATATCCATATAAATTGGCTAAGTTCGTCTGTCTGTTTGTAACTCGATATAATTAAGCTATTAAGATAGATCCAACGGTTCTCAATGGTACCATTGAATCAAAAGTACTCAAATTGGATGAAAATATTAGTTCATTGTGTCATTCCATGTTGTTTCCATAAAAATTTATTCTTGGGAACTGACCTCGACAACTGAAATTCTAACAAAACATACGTTCAAAACCAAATAATTTTGTTACCACTGCATCCATGTTAATAAAATTTGGCATACTTTCTCAGTTGTTTACACTGATTTCAAAAGTCAAAACCATTTTAACCGTAGAAGCTGCGTTCACAAGTTAGAACAGTATTTAAATTACATTTACTTTATATTTGATAGTTGATAATAAAATGATTTTTCAGATTTTTTTATGCCTGTCAGCCGACAGCCTTTGCTGCTAGTAATTATATAATTCACATAGTAAATAAAAGTTTTTTACGTGTACTGCTCATAATTTGATGTCATAAATGAATAGCTGGTATACCCGATTAATAATGAAGGATTTAATTATATACTGAAAGCACTATTATAATATTTCCGTTATGGTTTCAACTTCAAAGAGAAAAAAAAAACTTCTCTTTGATGTTGAAACCAGGTCCTGAATGTTATTATTGTGCCTTCAGTATATAATTAAATCCTTCGTTATTAATCAGGTGTACAAGCTATTTAGTTACGACATAAAATAAAGTTCACAAATTCCATAATTAGTGTCAGTTTCTACATCGATGTCCGTTGAATCATCAAGGGTAACTTCCGTGTTTTCTGAATCTGATGATGACACAGTCCTACGCTCTATTTTTTTCTTTTTGATTTTTTTTTCTCTTCCTTGAGACAGCTTTTTCTTTTCAGAAACTGTCTTTTTCTTTTGATTCTCCTCCCTTTTCTTAATTTTTTTCTCTGACATTGTCAATGTTTTCGTGGCTTGTTAATACCATTGCATGTCGTTTTCTATTTAAACGCTTCGGTTTGGTCAATGACGGAACTGGGGTGATATTTTCAAATCCAATCACACTAGATAGTGAATGTGGTTGGGGCAGGAGTGGTTGTTTTACGTTGCTTTTGTGAAGTACCATCATCTTTATCATGAGACACGACAGTAGGCAACGACTCATGTTAAGTTCTCACACCACGAACAAAAGCCACAACACCTTGTGATGCTGGGCTTGAATTAGCATCTCTGTCACTTGCTTGATCGTTGACAGACAGTTTCCACAGATGGACCCGACTGATCGCTATTGCCAGAAGATGTGCTATTAGAGGATCCTGGTTGGTAACTTATTGTACCGTAGCGGGGGAAAATTC
>JAFIDM010010028.1:48781758-48806524 GCA_023159025.1 Thereuonema tuberculata | reverse complement strand
CAAGAAGTGTATTTCTGGATACTGCAACAGATATATTATTAAAAAAAGCTACCTTTATATTTACTTGATAAAAGACTATACCATTCATAGATTGAAAATCGCTATGCTCAATTTCTTCTTTGATCGACAACGGTCAACTTTGGACCACGAGCTAGACCTACCTGACAAGGCTAGGAAATTGAAGAGGGGGGGGGCAAGATTCACATCTCGGCCAGAAATAACCCTGAGATTGTAAGTCCCAGGAAAAACGGACGTAACATAGAAGAAGAAAGAAACAGCCATGCCCATGCCGGAATTCGAACCCAGGTTCCAACACATCGACCACACGGCAGACCGCCGTCTAGACCGCTCGGCCATGGCGGAACGACTTCTGCTCAATTTAATATATTGAAATTTATTTTGTTTTAGACTACTTAATATTACAAACTCTGTGCTATTTGTTTCATAAGTATAAGCCCTATTGCAAACAAAGAATACTTGCTTCATGTCATAAACATTACTAATATTTTAAAAGTTGAAATTCCTTTCTGTGGTTTTGTAGGCTTACATTTTAGCGTGGGGGTGAGGAGAATGAGAAAGGACGGAGGTTATGGTAGTGGAAGGGTTAAAGGATTAACGAAGTGGTGGGCCCAAGTTTTACTTCGTTTAAGAGATTAATAAATTAGGAAATCGGAGAATTAAGGAGTCAGAAAATACATGGTAGTCTGACAGAAGAGAAGGAGACTGTAAACAAAGTAAGGGAGAGAGAAGTGTCGCCATGCTGTCTAGCAGCGGCTGAGAGAAGCTACATCAGGAGTAAAGGGGAGATGGAAGATAGAAAGAACGAGAACAACCAGCGGCGCTCCACGCCCCAAAAGCTGCTGCTCCCTCTCTTAGCTCCAGTCAACAAATAAATAATGCAAGGTCAATAGTTATGTTAAGGTGAATAAAAAAGAGATATCCAAAGGCTGATTCAATTACAAGCAGAAGTTTAGTATAAAAAATAATATTAACAATATAAGGTTATACATACTCCGGGGTTCTTAATAAAATAGGATCCACATAAGAGAATTAATATAAGCTAACTTATTCCTAATACAAATAATAATCTGACTATGGCGTCAAAAGATGACTGAACTACACAGCGTTCATCCAAATTGAGCGGAGTTCATAGATTCACAGGCTGGTAGCTAGTCAGTCAAATATCTCATCTACACACTTTGGCAGGCGTGAACATTAGCACACACACAATAAGATCAAAGAGATCTCGGATATCTCATTCTTGGGCTTCGGGATCTCGGATGCAGCTATGACTTTCACTTCACTACAGGTAGGATTTGAAGGGCGATCATAGACTCAACAAATCCACCGCAACGAAATATGACCAAATCCTTTTCACTTCGCAGGTAAAAAGATCTGAAGAACGCACATTTGACACAAGAAATTTACCGCGAAACAAAGTATTGTCGATCCCTTTCACTTCTTTGAAGTGAGAATTAGTAGAACGCACATTGACGCTTCAAATCCACCGCAAAACTAATTATTGCTGAGTCCTGCTCTCGACTCAGGCAGAGATAAGACAACCAAGACTCTGCTGTCAGCTATTCTTTTTCCCACAATGGAGCAGACATATAGAGGGCAGCTAGATATCCGTTGCCTGCGCTCAGTGAATGCTCACTTCACTCTGTCCTCGTATTGTTTTCACAAGTCTGCACTATCCTCCTTGAATGATTTCAACTAAGAGCAGCAGTCGGGGAGCAGATGGCGTCTACGCTTATGTCTTTTGACACTTGTCAACGGCTGAACGGGCAATTTGAAGATGGCTGTAAAAACTCGTAGAGGGAAAGTGGAAAGTAATAAACGAAGACCAAAAGGAAACAGAAAGTTATGAAACATGGATGCCATATGAGAAGGATGTTCTAGGAAGCATCCCAAAGCATCTGGAAGACATCTTTGAAGGAAACAAAGGAATGCTTAAACCAATGTTTGGGAATATGAATGAGAACTGAAAATATACTCTGAAGGGATTTCTTACAAAAAATGGCAAAAGATTAAGAGTAGTAAATAAAGGTTGATGTAGCGAGCCCTGGATAGTTACAAAGTTTCATTGTTTCTCTGTGTGAATAACCAAAGTCTTGAATTAAAAATTGTGGGATTGACCACTAATGGTTTTCAGATCTAAAATTATAATTGGCTTTATGTAATGTTTAATTCTATTGTGTAGAATAATAAACTGCTCACAAAATTTAGGGGATATTGCGAAATGAATATAATACACACAAAAAACAAAGGCCTTTGAGGTTATTTCTGAAAGAACATCATCAGAGAAGCAAATGACACGAAAATGAAAATTGTCTGAATATGCAAATGAGGTGCAGAATCCATTTATCGGGATTGAGCACAATGTAACACAAGGACGGGGGTTTCACGCAAGTCACACATGAAAAATGTGTCGGACATTGATTGTCCAGTAGGGTGCATGATCATCTCAGACTGCTACAACACACTGACAGCGATGAGGCATGGAGAGGATCAAGTTGTCCAGCAGTTCCGATGGGATTCGTGGCCACTCGCGCACCAAAGCAACTCCCAGCTGAGGAGGTGTTGTGGGAGATAATTAGTTACTGGCAACACGTCTTCCGAGTGCATTCCAAGCATGTTCGATGGGATTCAGATCTGGAGAACGTGAAGGCCAGTCCATGCACACGATTCCAGCCTCTTGCAGCATGTTGTCGATGGTGGGGGAATGCATTATCGTCCACAAAAAAAAAGTTGGTCCCAACTGCTCCAGCGTAGGGTACCACTATAGGCTGTAGAATTTCATCCCGATATCTTACAGCATTCACCGTTCCGTTTCTAACAAGTTGGAGATCGGTACGACCACCAATGCTGATGCCTGCCCACAGCATGATTCCACGTCTACCAAAGAAAATATCTTTCTTGCAAGAAACGTGGATTCTCCCGTTCCACCAGATCACGCCAGATCAGGACACGACGATGTCAGGCTGAAGCGTCACTGAAGCGAACCGCGGACCACTCTTCACGGGTCCAAGGAAGATGCATTTCAGCCCACCTTCTGCGGGTTCTGCGAAGTTCAGCAGTTAACGGAATGCTTACCATTGGTAGCCGGACATACAGTCCACAGTGACGGAGGTCTGATTTCGCACGGTCTGATTACACAACTATCGTCCAGTAGCAGCGAGAAACTGTCCCCGCAAGTCAGTCGCATTACTTCACCGGTTCCTTCGTGCTATTAGCGTCAAGTAGCGGTCATCTCTTGCAGTGGTGGCACGTGGGCGGCCCTGTCCTGATCTTCTTCGTACTGTGCCAGTTCTCTGAAGTGATTCCAGAGTCTGCTAATCACGCTTTGGGAGGTTCCAACCGCTGTTGCCCTTGTTATCTGTGTTTGGCCAGCTTCAAGACGCCGTATGACTATCCATTCTTCAGATTCGGGTAAATCACGTTGCAGGGGCATTTTCAGGTGACACTCAATAATTCTGCCACTTGTTGATCCAGGAAAATGGAGATAACCCAGCAGCACCAGCCTCTTTATACAAGGTTTTGTTCAAACTTGCAAATTAACGTTTTGCATCTCATTTGCATATTCAGACAACTTCCATTTTCGTGTCATTTGCTTCTCTGATGATGTCCTTTAATAAATAAACTCAAATGCTTCTGTTTTTTTTTTTAATATATTATATTAATTTCGCAATATCCCCTAAATTTTGTCAGCAGTGTATTATTAATATTATTAATACATTAATTATATAGAAACTAAAAGTCTCGATATTCAATTCTTTTAAAAAGTTATTTTTTATAAAAGTTAAACTAATACTTGAATTTTTATTTATACATTAGATAAGAAATCTGAATCTTCCTAAGAGGCCATGTTTTGACAATGATTTTGTAGAACATTGTATTGAGAAATGCATTAAAGACATACTGCATTTGGGACTCTCTTGCAGGTGCAATCTTTTATTATTATTAATATACATTAAACGGTTAAACAGCTAATATTTTTTGTTTAACAATTAATCCCTTGTATGTTATCGCTAGCGGGGATTAATTGAGTGGCCTTTTAATTCTTTTTTTAGATTTTGAAGTTTTTTTAATTGGAGGGCCATTGTGATGTCTACTTTTGCTCTTTTTATATGTTTCCCGAGTTCACTGAGATGCAAGATACTGGGCGGATCCAACTGACGAAGGTCAGGAAATCAGAAGTGGTCCATCTTGGATTCCCGGTATCCCAATTTCAAAAAGCAGATCAGTGAACTCCCAGTCTTGTGCGTTTGTAAAATTTCTTTTTCAAATTAAATTTTAATTTTGTATCCATTGCTAAATAAAAAAATATATTCAAATTTGTTCAGTTTGAAATTGATTTTGATTTTACCAATAATAAAATCTTAAATACTGGATTCATAGTATCCAACCATTTCCATTATTTTTGATAATAAAAATTTAATATGCAAATGTTCACTGACTTAAACACAAAAATTATATATTAAGGAGCAAATTGGACACTAATGAACACTTGGACACTTTCAAAAATTGGAAGATTTAAGGAGCAAATTGGACACTTTCTCAAATTTAAAACAATAATCTTAATAATATTTTTACGATATCATTAATCTTACTTTCTTAGCATTTCTTTAAACTTTGAAATTTAAGTTTCTAATGAATGGGAGTTGAAGATTTAGATATTAAAATAATTTAAAAAATTGAATTTCTTATTACGATGACAGAACATTGCAGAAAGAGAATGCAATTGATATTAAATACATTATTATTGATGATGATAATTATTTGTTGTTTCGTTATAATTAGGTTGCCTTATATGAATCACTCTCTTCCTGACTGTAAAACACCTGCATCTTTCAAAAAGAGCTTTCAAGCCGCAGTTGACATTCTGAAAAAACAATCTCAATGTGAACGTCAATGTCCTAGAAAATGTACTGAAACTTTAAGATCTTTAACTTTGGCCCTTAAACTAACAAACAAAAAAGACTATCACCTTGAACTTCTTCTAGAAAAGAGAATTCAAATTTTTGAAGAATATCTATGGTACACTTTTTCATCGTTAACATCTGACATAGGAAGTACATTTGGAATATTTCTTGGCTTGTGTTTTCTCAATATTCTAGAAATCATTGAAGTTTTATTACGAATGATGGAGGTAAGAAATTTTGTCTGCTTTTGTATTCAGAAAATTCATCAGTTTTTACCAAATGATTAATCATTACTTTCAAAATTAGTTTTCATATCCTTATTTCTAAACTTCGTTTTACAGCATTTTTTTTTTGTATCGTGGAAATTAAGCTAAAGGTAAAGATAACAATGATAGGTGTATTTCAGCAGCAGCAAAATCCTCTACAAATTATGCATAAAATAGCAAAAAAATATCTAAGTTAGTTAATTCCTTAAATTTCCTTAGTAAGTGCCGATAGTTTTCTTAGTAAATGCCGATAGTTCAGAGTAAGTATAATTTTTAATATTTTCAGTGCAGAGAGAATTCGAAAGTCGGTTCCCTTTCACTTCATCATGTATGTTAATTTCCAGACGCATCATCTAGATAGATCATCGTATGAGCTACATCATCAAATAAATTGTTAGCTGAAATTTAAAGACTGATGATATGATGTTTATAGAAATACTTCGATCATATCATCAATAAATATTTTTTTTTTTCAAATAATTACGTAGTCCAATCTTTATATTACTAAAATCTTTTATTTGTCTGTCTGTCTGTACGGCTCAGTGCAACAATGGAAAACGGTGTTTCCTTTTCCATTGTTGCGAGGAAGTCGACAAATGCAAAAGGCGCTATTGTTGTGAGTTCCAATTTTCACAATGTAGTGCAACAATGAAAAACGAGTATTCCGTTGTCATTGTTGCGAGGAAGTCAAATGAAAAATGAGCATTGTTGAACTTCAAAAGGTTGCGTTCTCTCTGTCAACAATGGCGCGCGCTATCCAATAATGAATTCATTCAAAAAGGAATAACATATCACTATTTGCTCAACTATTCAACAAATCATAACCGCTTTCATTGGAAACGAATCTTCTTGGATTATTATCCGTGCTCTTAATTAACAACCAATATAAATTCCTAGCCTTATTTACTGTAAACTCAATTTACTGTAAATTCAAAGAATCACCAAGCCAAATTGTTAACAGTAAATAAGGTTACGAATTTACGTTGGTTATTATTGAAGAGCACGGGCTGATTGTATATTTCTATATATCATATATTGTAAATGATATTGTGAAAGATATTGAGAGGAAACGATTGGAAAGAGCACAACAGACAGATTTAGATCGAAAGAATGAAGCCGAACGTAAAAGACGGTCAAGAGCTAAGGAGACAACGGAAGAGACACAAGAGAGACAGAGGTTAGACCCCGAACTATATCAGGCAGAGACAGAGAGAGACACAGAGACTTTAGGTCCCCGAACTCTACTTCATCTAACATCCATCTCAACATATCTCAATCTGTACACTGGAGATCGCCTAGTAAATATTAATAATTTCAAGATTCGGTTCTCCTTTCTTATCTTAATCTAAAATGTCCGTGGAAACAATAAATCATAATTAAGTACCATGAAAACTTTCTTATAATAATATATTCAATTTGATAAACTGAATATATTATCAGATTATAAAGCTTTTCCTTAGAAGTGAGGAGCTATTTCAGGTTATATGGATACTGTCAATTTACATATATTTCTATTTATTGATACTGATGTCTTTTTTACAAAAATAAATTGAAATTAATGAAATGTATATATATATATTGTGACGGTACTACACTTAAACACGTGTCATATGACTGCTACACTACGTGCGTAACTACCAAAGGGGGATGATGATATTTTACATGACGGGACGCGACGCTGGCCTCTGCTGAGATCGACTCCTCTTCCCGCTCGTTCGTTGGGCGCCAACCAGATATCACTTCTGATGAATTTCTGACTCCACGACCTGGGTAGCCGTCGTCCGCCTACCTCCCTTCCGTCACCCCGGTTTACACTAACTCGGCCATCTTGGAGCGTAGTGGTCAACAGTGATCCAATAAACCTCAGGCGCATACAACTCGCATACAACAACAAACTCTTATTTATTAACAAACTTCTTTTGAATATTAACAACTGAATATTTCAGTAATCTTACTATCAACACTATTAACAATGATTTTAACAAATACACAACGCTGTCTTGGAGGCATGGCTTAGCTTGTCTGTAACCGCTCCTGGTAAAAACTAAAAACTGAATTCCGACTGGCTTTGCACGAACTAATCCATTACTAAACTATCAGAGGTTATAACTAAAATTCCGTCTGACGGCTTTGCTTTTGTCACACTAGTTAACACTCCTATCGCACTAACCTTGTTTTAGTAACACACATTAACTTGTCCTCCGTCGCCTTGGGATTCTTTCCAAAGCACCAATTAATTCACCGTTGCACTAATTCACTAAGCGTTATTACGCTATAGCTGCACTAACTTTCATTTTCGTTGCACTGAATTATTTCTCGAAGCACTAACACATTTTCAGCTCCGGTAATGTAGATTAACCGCACTCTACAACTTTAACGGCGTATAGGGGCTAATCCTTGGTACCCGGTCCCTATCTTAACTCATTAAAATTTAACATAATCACTAACTGCCGTTAAAGCGACTTGTTGAATGACAGACTCACTGTCGGAAATACACGCCTAGACCATGGAGTTCTAATGCTAAGGTGAGAGGGCAGGTCTTCCTGACCTATCCGCTGGAAGCTATCGCCGGAGAGAGCTATCCTAATTAGACATCTGCTTAAATAAACAAACGCGATTTGCGTAAAACGCGTCATAAAATTATCCTTCAATGAGGGGTCGATTTGGTGATCATTACCAAATAAGGCGATCTGACCTAACGGATTTCTAAGAAAATCTTGAGTCATCGACCGACGGACCAATCATATCGCTGGAAAGACTCCATGTCCTTATATGGCAACTTGACCTTTGGCGGACTCTGCAGGTGCAAGGATGTCGCAATCACAATATTTGGAATATTAAAATATTTTCTTTATATTTTAAATGCTAAATTCAAGACCTACTATGAAAATATGCGTTTCGTCCCATCATATATATATATATATATATATATATATATAATAATTTGATTTTAAAGTTAAGATATTCTGCTTCTGTTATTAAAATATTTTTTCATACTTTAGAATTTTCAAATGATTTGGTTATTTACATATAAGATCGTAGATTCGTAGTATCATTAAAAAATATCTTTCACTGAATACATGATTATTATAAATTATTAAGTAAATAAATACTAATATTCTAGCACTTTTTCATTTCAGAAACGCTTCTACAAGAGTAGACCTTGCATTAGAAAACATGAGACGAATAGAAACGTTCTTACTAATGTTTCTAGTTCCATTATCAATAATTGCAGACAACAAGAGAAAAGTTCTACCTTATCTACTTTACGGGTGAAGAACATTCGTGGCAGTCACAACGCAAACCCAAATGAAAACGTTTTCAACATTAGCATAACAGGATTAGATCGACTTTTGAGTGAAACATTCAGAAAGCAAATAAAAATCTTTTGGGCCTTTATTTTGGTGATATGTTGTACCATCTCTGCTTATCAAATAGCTATTACCATGATTGATTATCGAGATGGGTTTCCTGATGTTAAGTTTCGTTATGAACTGAATAGCTCCGTCAAGTATCCTAGTTTTACATTTTGCCCCTTTACGCCTTTCAAACATTCAAAAGGACTTGAAGATGTGAAGCAGCAGTATGCATATGAAATGAATTTGTCTGAAGATATTGATTACGAGGATATAGGTTTTGCAGAACTTGTAGACCTACCAGATACAGATATAAAAATATTATGGAATATGTCCAGACCCAAGAAATTTCCTACAGCTCTAGTTAAGGTAGTGTAAAGTCTGATATTTAATGTTCTTAATAAAATTGATGTTGGTAGAGCAACTAAAACTTATTTGGTATTAAAAAGAAAGAAATGTAATTAATTTTATAACTATAACTGAAATTTCTGGCAACGACTTTCATAGCGTAATGACATAGAATTTGAACATGTAGTAATGAATTTATAGAATTACTTACTATACTTAAAAAAAAAATGATAACATTTTCTACGAAGGCTAATTTATTTTAAAATGTTTGAAGCTTTATTTTTCAATGGCTTATTTTACTGATCGTTTATTACAAAAAGTCTTTAAATATTAATTAAATGGAATATAGTGGCACTATAAAACCACTATATTGTAAGGAGATAGAATCTTATATTATACTGTTTGATTAATATTAATACATTAAATTACATAAGGAGTTGTAAGAAAAACACTTTGTTCAAAATCCTTGCAATGTCGTTTTCTGTTTTTTTTACAGTCCTCAAAGTAACACTAATAAAATTTTTAAATAATAAAATCTGCTAAAAAGCGAAGACTAGAAATGTTGTTTTTCATTTTAGAAAAAAAACATTTGTCAAATCTTCAGATATATAAGTTGTTTCAATCCAATTAAAACATCCAAATTAATCACATTAGAGTTTCCACAGACATTAAGAGGATTATTAAGCTGATTAATATCCTTTGATAGAAATCAATTGTTTCATTTGCAATGCTTATCTATTGGTATCTACTGTGTTGGTCTCGCGCTAATTCCAGAACGAAAAAAATTAAACTTAGATTGTCTCGTGTCCTTAAATGTTATGCAATGTTTCAGGAAGATTCATGCAGCAATTCGTTCATGATGCATTGAAACACGTTTTTGTTTCAAATTTCAAAGCAACGAAAATTACCAATTATTGGTGGGAATTATCATTGCACCTCCAATAACCAGATTCGAAAAAATTGACAGCCATCATCCAATCTTCCGAGAAGTAAAGTTCTAATCCTTCAAAAGGCGAACTTATGATTCATCTTATAATTCATTTTATGATTCATTTTACCACAGCCTATGTAGATGAAAGATGTAAAACTCTCCACTCTCTGCTGTAGATATTGGAAGCTCAGCTTAGAGAATTTCTTTTTTTTGTGTGTGAATTCGTTCCAACCTTTTTACTACTTTAAAAAAAAAAAGCAGCTTCGTGTAGTGATATTCTTCTCCAGCACAACTAGAAAGACAAAACCTACACGCAAAGATTAATGTTATCTGTTCAGTGTCTTCTATAAATATAGGTGTTTAGATCTATATTTATTTCTACAGTGCTATCTATTTTGGAGTTTACAATTTGTGCTAATTATCTTACGTCACAATATTCTCATCATTTTGTGAATCCAACCTTCCGGCTGTAAGAACATGTCCAAACTCGAAGAGTTTAAAAAAATGGTCTGGTAAGCGTGTCGGTCAAGTCGTCCATCATTTATATACATTTTCGGAAAAATCTCTTTCTACCTTGTCCTTTGGATATAACAAGTATTACCATTGAACCCTTCTCTGAACCCTTCTAATTCCAAGCACGAAATATGCCCAGCCTTAGCCAAATGAAAATGTACTTTCCATTCTACAAAAGTTAATTTTTAAATATAAAATTACATATTAATATTATCATGTAAAACGGTTAATTTTAATTTAGGTGGATTTTGTCAGAACAGGATTTTAAAAGATCCATTGAATTTTGAACTTATCTTGAATAAATCTTCAATAAATGCAACTTCTCAGTAAGAGTTTTTTAATCACCTGTTTTGCTTTCGTCTGTTGTTCTTGTAACTCTTTCAATTAGCTGAACCAAATCTTCAAAATAAAATTCATCTCAATATGAAAATTTTCACAACTTGGGAAATCTGGATCTCTCTCTTCCTACTGTTCCAACACGTTTAATGATCTTAGACATTTCAGAAAAAGGATTGACTTATTGGGTGGAGGTATAGATGCCCTCTTTCCACAAATTCTAATAAAAAGCATTTTAGATGGCTTCCTTTCTTTAGGATTCCTTACTTTGGTTATGATAGAGAATATGTTGTGTACTGAATTTCTTAGATCTTTTTGGAGTTAAGTCAGACATCATCAGATATTATAAATAACCACATCCTTTCACCAATAAAATATTATATTAAATAAAATAAATTTATTTAATATATAAATTTCCGCAAATTTTCGGAAAGGAAAATCTTCTTTCTTTTTTCAAGCTTATTTCAATCAATTTTCGACTGTAACAAATCATTAACATGAGCATGAAACATACTTATAACATGAAATATTGTTAAAAAAACTTTCAAAAGTGTCAAATCATTATTTATACCAATAACCCAATAATGTTAAAATTACTCGAATAGTTTAATTCCTCAAATTTTACATTTTTTTGGCAATTAATACACAATTCACTAAATCTCCCTCTAATTTTACAAAACTACTATCAACATCTACTCCTTCGTTTCTATTCAAATTTGTATTTCTTGTTATTATACTTTCTATAATTTTTCTATTTTTCTATAGTTTTTCTAGACCTTCGACACCCTCAATTGCATCTCCTGATTCTTTGTTTAATGGAATTATAGCTGCTATTAAATATCATTCATGACACGATGACGCCTCGATGATCATTGGTAGTTAGTCAGCCATAATAGACTAGAACAATCCCAATAGATTCCATGTCAGATCACCTGATGAGTTCACCACACCATCACAGATTTTTATGAAAATTTATTTTCATGTAAAGAGCCATTAGATAACATATTCTGCAAAATATGGGATTTTTTTGGTTAAATATTTGCCGAGATATGAATTTTTTAATTTTTTTTAATTTTTTTGGTGCCACGCCCCTTTTTTTGACGTATTTTCTTGAATATCTCATCTCCTAATCAATTAAATGCAACGAAATTTGTTTTTCCCATATATTTTTTTTATGTTGATTCCAAATATTCCAATGAAATTAGTCTAGGACTAATAGTTTTGTAGTAATAGACAGCATGTAAGCATTTAGGAAAAAATTTAAATGGCCATGTGGGACAACATTTAAAAATTTGAGATTTTAACCCAAGTCTAAAAATGGTCTAAAGTAACTGAAAAAAAATAATCAAGATGGTGTTTTGCTCCTGAAATTGGAAAAAAAAATCGAAAAGTTGGTATTCTTTTCGAATCGCATAATGAAATATCCAACAATTATTACTTTGTCACTGCATATTTATTTAGTAAATTCAAGTTATTCCTTGCTTTAGTCACAGCTCTGTAAGCAGTAACTCTCACTTATAGCCAGGTAAAACCCATATTTTCAATCTGATTCAAACTGAATATAGTTTGACAATACGGCGATTCAAACTGAAAATTCACCCGTTTCAATCACCTATACTATATGCAGTTTAATAATCCAAAATATTATTGAAAAAATACAGGCCTTTTAATTAACTTCATTTCCTTTAATAAAAGTGTTTTACTGAAGTATTACTTAAAATATTGTCAATAAAAATGAATTTTTTCTGACAATAAAAAATTAAAATACTAGCCAGTTCTATAAATTTCAAAATTGTTAACTAATAGTTATTCAGGACAAAATATTTAAAGCATCCATGTTTTTTCTTGCTTTCTTTTCAAAATAGTTTCTATATTTTTGGGTTTTGAATCATACAATTGTACAATCATACAATTTACTTTAGTGAAATTTTAATAGGAAACTCAACCCCTAAAACCGAAAGTGAAAGTACCCGACCTCAAACAGAAAGTAAAAGTCATTCCTGCTCTTTACATAATTGCATGAGTCAAAACCAAAAATACAGAAACTATTTTGAAAAGAAAGCGAGAAAAAAAAAATGGGTCTTTAGATATTTTGTCCTGAATAATTATTAGTTAATAATTTTGAAATTTATAGAACTTACTTTATAATAATAGTAGTTTAGTATTTTTATTTTTTTAATTTCAAAAAAAAATTAATTTTTTATTGAAAATATTTTAAATAACACCTCAGTAAAACACTTTTATTAAAGAAAATGTATTTTTCTTTATTTTCTTGAGCCTGTATTTTTTTCAATAACATTTTGGATTATTACGCTGTCTAGCATCTGGACTTCTTCCATTAAAATTCAATAATATTTTATTACAGCTTTTTTTTTAGCTGCTAAGTTCTAACGAATAATGTTACCTAAAATTTTTCTATTTTTGTTTGACAGCATGGAAAGTTGCTTGGAATGAAAACTTACGATAATTTCTCCGACCTCCATCAAGAATATGTGGATACTGTTTTTTCTCCATGCTTAACTGTTGCGAATAGTAAGTTCTTAAAAATGTAATTTATTTTTTCTATTGCATTCAAGACTAAAAGCATATCATTTAAATATTACCTTAATAGTGCAACTGTCGCAGTTTGAAATAATCTTCTTTCAAATTCAATAAAACTTGAATATTCAATCAAGATTAAGTCGATTAATTTCAAGTGAATAAATAAGTCTCTTTGAAGAATAATTTTAATTTTTTCTTTTTTTTCTTAATAAGGTGTTTTTTGAAACGAACAATTTGCTATAATTTAAATAAGGAGTATTTTTCAAATACTTAGAAACAATTGATTTCATAACCTTTGTATGAAGAAAAAGCGTAATTCAAATAATATTCGTTCATAAGAATGAAATCAAGAACATGAAAATAATTCTAAAGAAAAATGGATACCATGAAAAATTCATTAATTCTAATATCCAAAAAATATAATACTTTCAAAATTAACGAATTAAATGAAGATAAAGAAAAGAAAAGGTTTTTCATTCCTTACCCTATCGAAATAGTTTAATATGAAAGTGACAAAAAAGGAGAAATGGGGACAGTATACAAAATAGAATGTTTGTATTGTGACGAGTTTTATCTAGGGGAGAGCAAAAGAACTATTAAAGAAAGGGCCCTGGAACATGGATACTACATTAGAAACAAATTATTTGATAAATCAGAAATGGCAGAACATTGTTCCACGAAAGCCCATTGCATTAATAAAGAAATTAAAATTTTATGTATTGAGAAAGATTGTAAAATGAGAAAAACAATTGAAAGTTTATATATACGAAATACTAAAGATAGAAATATAAATAGAAACAATGGTGTTGAGGTTAGTAATGTTATTGAAAACTTGGCTAGGGATTTAATTAGACAATCTCGATGTAATAATAAGTTAAGAATAGATGAGATGAATTGTTAAAGTGATAGTTACTACAATGGTGTGTTATAACTTTCACGATTTCACTTCCCATATTTGTTACGAGCCGTGCTGGCGTGGTCGTGCGGTCTCGGCGGCGGCCAGCCGTGGCGACCAGTGCGCCAGTACCTGGGTTCGAATCCCGGCAGTGACTTTGATGTTTCAATTTTCTTTCCTGTGTTATAAGCCTCTTCTTCACTTTCTCTTCGGTCTGACGTCATTCCGTAATGGCGTCCTGGGGGCAGGCAACGGGAAACCACCCCCAGTATCTTTCCCCAGGTGTTTCTGGGAGATCCATGTGACCTCCATAGAACTGGACCTGTCTTCGGACAGAAAACTATGGATGGATTGTTATGAATTATTGTAGCTTGAAGAAAAGAAAATGTCTCTTCGAAAATTCGCTTTGTAAATAAATGTATTTTTAATTTTATTTTTAATTTTACATTTATTTTGTGATATAGAGAAGAAGATGTTGATTAAAAACAAAGGAATGTTTGAACGAATGTTTGGGAAAATGAAGAAGATAGGCTTTTATGTAATGAAGGATGAAAATAAAGAGTAGAAAATGGAGGTAGATGCAGCGAGCCTTGTGTCGTTACAGTGAATAATACTCACACTTCTACATGATTTATTACATTGATACCACAACTGTTGGAGTCAGTGGTCCCGGGAAGATACTTTTACCAAAAGACAGGGGTCCAAGCCCTGATTGTCCATTGGAGAGAAAGATTTGCAGGATGGCCCTGGCGGATTCCAAGGCATCTGTAGCGGATGTTCGAGCCACATTGAAACTATTCTGAATCATCCACTAGAGATTGGTCTCCGCTCTAGGCGTCCAGTGGCATGTTTGCAGCTCACTCCTGCCAACCGTTCAATTCGACTTTAGTCTGTCCCGCAACATGTTATTCTGAAACTCTGAGGTATTCACGGATGAGAGCCGTTTCTGCCTCGGTACCACTGATGGACATACTGGATCAGGAATGAACATTTATTAGCAAGCTGCATCCATAGGCATTATAGTAAGAGGAGGGATTTCGTATGATAATAGGATACCCCTGATAGTTATCCCTAATACCATGATAGCGAACGTTTACAGCAGAATGGTGATCGAACCTGTTGTTCTGCCGTTCAAGTCTTAAAGAAGTCTGTTTCCACAGGATAATGCTTAGCCCCATATCACAGCTGCAACCTTACATGTTCTTCGAGATGTTAATGTGTCATCCTGGCCGGCAAGATCGCCAGATTTTTCGCCAACAGAGCATTTGTGGGACAAGATTGGATCCGGGTTCAGCCTCAACCCACACTGACCATTGCTGACTCTATAGGTGCAGCAGGCGTGGAACACTAAGATCGGATGCATGTACTTGTGGACGCCTGCATTTAACGGGCATTTAACGGGCATTAACTACACTGCGTATTGAGAAGGACGACATTCAACTTTCATACGGCGCTGGTACCAATCATCTCGACAAATATTCAGTGTAATTTTCATTCACCTAGCAGAACTCCTTCTTGGTGTTTGTATTTCCATTTCCATCAGTATATTATCAAAACGCAAAGAGAAATGTACAATAATATAGGAAAGAAAGAAGACAAAATTGAAAAAATAAAACCTATTTCTGTATTTATATGTATACTGTCCGGCCACTTTATTAGGTAGACCCCTGCTGTGCGCAGAAATGCTGCAACTCTTCAAGCCGGTGGGGGCAGTGTCATGGTGTTCGAGATGTTTTCCTGGCACACGTTGGGTCCATTGATACCTCTGGAGGCACGTCAGGATGCTAGAGCGTAACTAACCATCGTAGCTGAACAAGTGCAACCGTACATGTTAACAGTTTATCCTCATGCAGATGGCTACTTCCAGCAGGATAATGCGCCGGTGCACAAAGCCCGCATCACTATGGAATGTTTGAGGCACATAACGATGACATTTCCTTGCTGCAGTGACCCGCTGAGTCCCCAGATCTCAGCCCGATTAAAAATTTGTGAGATGAGCTGGAACGGACTGTTCACTCCGGGCCTATACCATCAAATCTTCAAGAACTGCGTGACAGACTTATGTCTGCATGGTACACAATACCTCAACAACGTTTTCAGCATCTTGTGGACTCGACGAATTCAGGCTGTTTTGAGGGCTAAAGGAGGCCCAACATGCTACTAGATAGATGTATCTAATAAAGTGGCCGGACAGTGTATGCTAATTTTACTTTTCTAAATTAAAGTACTTCTAATTAAAAAAAGAAATTTAAGAAGAACATGATTGATTTCTAATAGTATAGTATTCTATTTAATATTCATAACATTTTATTATTTTATTATTAATATATGATTACCTTCAATCATTATTTAAATAATTTTTTCACATATTTATTTATTTATTTATACAGCTGAGATGTTGATTTACGAAGGCATAGTAACTAACATTGTTCTGTTGCTCAATCTTGAATATCCTACTAAAGCCCTATTCAAGGTAATTTCTATTTCAGTTAAGTAATAGCTATATTCTCACTTTACCATAAACTAGTACATAATGATATAAAGCTGATACAAATTATGTAAATTCATGATACTATCATGTTACTGATTCTTAACCTAAATGTTATTAAAACATTTCATAAATCCATTCAATTTAAATGTTTGTTCTTCAAATGATGATCATCTCATCCTCCGGAGGCTGTATTCATTCTGACTCTACATGAGTTCGGATGATTATCTTTTTATTTGATATGAATATACAGGGAACCTTTACAATCGAAGAAAACAAACTTATTTTATTTTAAGTCAAAATTCGATAAAAAAATAGTAGAAAAAAATTCAATCAAATGCTTTAATATGAAATGAAAAAAAAAAAAAACAATTTATCATCTTTCAATTTCTTTTAAGGAATATTTGCTCACTTTCGAAATCTACAACAAATTTTGATAATGGTAATTTTGACAAGAATTTTTCAAAAATTCTTAAGCCTCTTAAAAAATTGCACTCTTCCAAAAATATTTAGAAGTTTTCAATGAATCTCTTAAGAAATACCAAGGGACAATATAGGAAAATCAACAACTGAAGTTACTGTGGTAGGAAGCCACTGGGATTTACAACTTTAGCTGTATTATAAATTCTAAAAAACTGTAACTAAATTTGCAAACGCTATTAGGAAACAGGTTGTTGTATTACCTTGAGGAATCTTAAGATAAATATCCTTAAAAACTGTATCTCAAACTTTTTTCAAACATTAACCAGCTAAATGAAACAGAGATCAGGATTTCCTCACAGATTACAAAGAAGCTTTTTGAAAACGACGAGAAATTCGACGACGAAGTTCTGAAAGAAAATTGAGTGCATTTCCTAGTAGCTCAAATCTTTCAAAAAATAATGACTAGAGAATCTACTGCAAGATATTTTTTTGTTGAAGATGACGAAACTTAAACCTCAACAAGGAAAGAAACCTTTAACTTTTTATTCAACTCTGTTGTGTTAAACAACTGCTTTTATGGAGATTATAACAGTCTTCATTTTGCAGAATTAATACCAATTCATTATATTTTCTTTTAAATGGATTAGGTTCATAACGACGTATCAAATTAAGCTCGTGCTGACTTACAATGGCGTGTTCTACAGTAATGTAAAATTTGTCCAGAATGTTGAAACTCTAACGTTTACTCCAGTATCTAAAGCCCTGCCAGTCTCTCCATTGTATGTATATCTGTGATTTTTTTGCACTGAATCCCATAAATAACATCATTGTGTGCCAACGATCTAGAGTTGGACTTGTCATTATATTTAAAACAATTCATAAAGTGTTCTGTGCCTCCGTTGTGACTTTGATATTATACTTTGACAATATATGAGCAATTTCTGAAAAAAGGATATCAGAAGGAATTAATAACGGCGGTAAGGAACGAAGATATCGATCCAATTAAATTGACACTTCAGGTGTTCAAGAAAACTTTATCTTTTAAAGATCCTTTAGCATTGTTCTCTGACTTGAAATTCTGAGGGATGTATGATAGAAATTTGCCAGTTTGTTTTCAATTGTTGGAAACTAAATAACCTTCCTAATATCGACTTTAGAGAGTTCAAAGAGATTTTGTCGAGTCTGTGACAAACATGTTCACCCCTGGATTAACGAAAAGGTGGAATGGTTTCAAACGAGATTATTATGGAACTTTTTTATTGGAGCAGCCTAAGAATGCATCAAACCAAAGAGGAAATTAAGGAAATTTTCATAAGCCATATAAAACAGAAGACTTATAGCCTATGTTAGGAAATGAATTGTCGCACAGTAAAGTAGTTCATAGTAAAAATAGTTCGTATTGCCCATGGCGGAATGTTGCCTTACTGTAATGGAAATATTTTCTTAGAAAAATGCAAAGATTCTCTTGGCCTTATAAAGCACGCAAAAAGAATTGAGTCCTACCGAGATTTGACAAGAGAGATCATGACGCTTAAGGAATCACATGTCAGATTCAAACTTATTTACTGTTTCCGATGTGGCAGATTTAGGACTTTTGTGTCAAATTGAGGTCGGAAAACTAGGATGGTTCCTGCAACGGGGCCAATCATTCTTTTGGTTTCTCAGAGAACATCGATGTGTAAAAAATGAGCAATAATCTAAAAAGTCAAGGTAGGCGACGAAGGAATCGCGGAAGAAATCATTCCACGCTGTCTCCCAGACGTCAGGAGCCAGCGCGAACTTAAATTTCCGTCGCCTAAACTGAAAATTCTGAACCAACCGTTCTCGCCTTGTGTGATTTTTTCTGATGTTCGTCTTTATCATTTGCTTGGGATTCTGGAGCGGACCCAAAATCTCTTGCTTTAATTCTGGTCATTTTAATTTTCTCCAGTCATTAGGATTTAAAAAAGATTCCTTATTATTCATCTATTATTTTAATTGATGGGAGTAAAACTGTTGTTAATCACAAATTTATCAATAATCAAAAATCATTAATCAAAAATTAAGCTGATATACATGCTTTAAAATTCACGATATTTAATAAACAGTAAATATAGAACACGACCAGGTTTCAACTTCAAATGAGAATCTTTTTTCTAGTGACTACAGAATACAAAGAATGTAAATATATAAGGTAAAGAACCAATCTCGACAACATTCACCGACTTATCGTCGAAATGGAAAAAGATGGCGTTGTAAGCCGTATTGAATTATGGTCCTTACCTTATTTTCTTAAGTACAAAGACCGAGAACCTCGGTTTATTATAGACGCTCGAGCTTTAAACACTATTACTACTGGATTATTATTTTACTTATTACAGCCCCCATATTAACGACGTTATTCGCCAGTTAAATAATGCTAAGATATTCTCAACCATTGACCTTCCAAAGGTCTACTGGCATATCCATGTGGATAAAGAATCGCGAAATAAAGTTCCTTTCAGTATACGGGGGTTAGGCACATTCTGTACGAATGTTGTTGCTTTCGGCCTAAAGAATGGAGCTTCTTGTCTGAATCACATTCTACATTAGGTTATTAGTGCGGAATGGAGTATTTTTGTCGTGTGTTACGACGACGACATTTTGGTTGCAACAATGAGATTCCTTATTGAGCCACCTTAATACTGTAGTTTTAATTTGCGAGTGAATTTTGACAAAACTTGTTTTGGTTTAGAGGAAGCTGAATTCCTCGGAATTCGTGTAGACCAAGATGGCTTAAAAACTTCATCCGAAAGATGAAATCTATTATTGATTTTTTCCAAACCCCTGCTACCATTCGACAGCTGCGACGATTCTTATGGATGTGCCAGTATTTTCGAGAGTTCATCCCTAAGCGCTCTTTCACGCGACGCGTCGCGACCATGGCAGCGCCGGCACGATCGCGCCGCCAGGCCGTTCACTGCCAGGCAGTGAAGCCTTTCACACGTGGCCGCTTGGTCGCTTCTGGCAGCGCTGCCAGGATTCTGGTCGCGACATGATGCGATTTTTCAAGCCGCCAGGCTGGCGGCGCTTTCACCGTCATTCTATAGATTTCAGTGGAGCCTTTCACACGAGACGCGATTTTCGTTGCGACCAGAAGATTGTTTCTGTTTATTTTCGCTTTGAGAAGTGTTGAAAAACACGATTAAAACGAAACTACTTTACAGAATGGGGACTTTTGACACTGAAAAATTTATATTAGAAGTTCATAAATATTTATGATCAAAGAACATTTTTTTTTTTTTTTAGAAATGATTTTAACAGAAGTAAAAAAAAAATTATTTCAGTAAATAACATATAACATCATCTTCAAAAATATATTTTTAAAAATATATTTTTGAAGAAGATGTTGTATGTTATCTATTGAAATGCAAATAAGTAGGAAGGAGATTAGAAGGAAATATGGACTTAAAAAATTTATTTCTATAAAAGAAATGCTTCAAAACAAATTTATTTTTGAAACCGAACAACATCCAATGAATCTCAGTGATATTTAGAAAATCTTAAATGAAAACGTTTTTTATTATGATTATTTGATAGAACGTAAAAAAAAATAATCTCAAACCATTTTTAAAACACAATTTTTATTTTTTACAAAATTAGGCCTAACTATTGCACTAACTTAAACACAAATCATTATTTTATGAATATGTTTAGCATTTAGGTGTTCGACAAGTTTTTTTAAGTTGACAATATCAAGTACTACCTCGACAACTCCCCAAAAAATTGCCTGTTTTTGAATTTAAATTTAATTAATTACAGAATATTTTGAAAATTAAAAACAAGAAAATAGAAATCCCAGATGCTTCACAAGTTCATATTTAAATTTTCAGAAGTTTAGGTGCATTGGTAAAAGAAATATATAAAAGAAATAAAAGGTTTGCAGTCGCCTGAATTACTTGAGTCCCTTTAATGAGCTTCTTCGATTGTTGGAGTGTTTGGCCGCGCTGCCGTGGTCGCTTCGTGTGTAAAACATGCGATCTTGGCAGCGCGGCCAAAAATTCCTGACGGCGCTGCCGTGGTCGCGTCGTGGGAAAGAGCGCGAATATTTCGTTACTCACTGCACCTTAGCGAAATCTATTGAAAAAATTCAACATGGAAATGGACGAGATGCCTTAAAGATTACTTTATCCGAAGAACCTGCATTGGCTCAGCCTGATTTTTCTAAGATATTTCACTTACATTGTGAAGCATCGAGAGAAGGAATTTCTGCCAACTTAATGCAGCCGCACGATCGAGGCGAATGGATCGTTGCGTACCCTAATCGAAGTCTCTTGAAATTATATCAAGGAAAATTATACCAAGTCTGAATTGAAATGTTCTTCGTTTTGTTTGGCATCCTTCACTTCACTTCATCCTTCTGTCAGAGGAACCCATTTCATTGTTTTCACTGACCACATCGCTCCTAAATGGCTTTTATCCCGAGGTGAAATATCTACCTACATTACTAGGTGGAGTTTGAAGCTCCAAGGATTTGATTTCGAGATTCGTCATAAGAGAGGTAAGGATAATGCTGTTGCCGATGCTCTATCAAGGAATAATTGCCGCTCTGTAATTGTTGACGGTAGGAATTGAGAAGCAATCTCAAGATACATCTTGTGTTAAAAAGATTGATATCCTACAAAATGATACTGGGAAGAAGAAGTTAAAAGATGATTTTC
This sequence comes from Thereuonema tuberculata, assembly GCA_023159025.1. Lineage (NCBI taxonomy): Eukaryota > Metazoa > Arthropoda > Chilopoda > Scutigeromorpha > Scutigeridae > Thereuonema > Thereuonema tuberculata. The sequence goes on along the minus strand of JAFIDM010010028.1, from coordinate 48,784,823 downwards.
TATCAGGAATAATATACTAGTTAAGAGAAAAACCATTCGGAAGAAAAAAGAAATTGTTGAAGTCAAAATTGTATCAAAATGCATGATTCGTGAGTTTTGGCATACTGAAAAACGTATCGGAGGACATTTAGGAAAATTCGAGACTTTAATAAAATTAACGGGAGTTCAATGAAGTGAGAATTTTAATTAGGCCAATAACTAGTAATTTTTTGGACAAACTGCAATTTGGTGATGTGGTAGAAAATTTTAGTGTTCGAAAATTGTTTATTCCAATATTTATCTGTGAGCACACCTAACCTCGATATTCTGTTTTCAGCATTTACGCAGATATATCGGAGAATTGTTTTCTTAATTAGTGTTTCCGGAGTCCCTCGATTGTGTTGGGGGAGGGGAGGAGTTGTGTGACGGTTTATTTTTGTTTATTTTTTTCCGTTGTTTTTCTTTTATTTCATTAGTATTTTCTTAAATATTTCATATTTAATTTCCAACAATCAGTTATTTAAATGAAAGTCATCCATTGTACTTATCTATCTTTTGATCTGTTCTTGTATTTTTGTTTTTCACTTTTATTGTAATTTATTACTTCTCTTATCTCTATATTCTTGTGAAAACTTTTGTACACTCGTTTTCACACGGCAATAAACCTGTCATTTATTTTCGTCTTTCGTCATCCGAAGGTCTCTCTGTTGGCTTTATCATGATTGGTTGTTTTATTCATGACGTCAATACATCTATTTAACCGGATATTTTGAGAGATTAATTAGAAGGAGAGAAGGAGACAGAAGGAAAGGAAAGTAGGAGAGGAGTGGTGGTAATAATTACAGTACTGAAGATACAAACATTTTTCTCTCCTAGTGAATTAAGCAAATATGACCATTTATGCTTCTATGTGCGAAATAAAGGATACTAAGCAAAAAATGGAAAGTTGGAAACTGTCTTCGATCTTCAAGTTTCGAGACCAACATGTGAGAGCGTGTGGTGACGGCGGTAGTTGAAGAGTGTGTGTGTGTTTGTGTTGCCGAGGATGTTCACACTTGTATTTTTAGATAGATTTTAATCTTAGATTTTATATTTAATCTTTGCAATTGACTTAGTGATTATTTTGTTTTCCTACTCTATTTTAGCATTGATCATGTTTTACTTGAGACACTTTTGCCTATTATCTTTTTCTGTGCTCAAGAACGCACAGTTGTCGTGAAATCATGAAGAAACTTCCGCACTTTAAATGGTTAATTTTTAATAATTTATTTCATTGAGACAAAAACATTTCCATTCATGTTAACTAACATAAAGCATTAATTTTTCCTGATATAAAGTTGCATTTGGTTGCCGAGTTTCTTTTCTTTTATTAACTTTTTGTTTTAGAAAAATTGTTTGAGGCTTCAATAAGCCATCGAGAATAAAAACTGTCTATTCAAAAAGAAAAGCATGAAACTACTAAAATACTATAAAACATTGGTGTTGTGTAATTTTCCTTACACGTTAACATTCTGTTTATTATTAGGTATTTGTTCATGAGGAAACTGATGATCCTTTGTTGATGGATCCGACATCATACATAATCAAAACAAACGAGGTGTCTATGCTCACGATAGAAGCAGTAAAGGTAAGGATCAAGTTAAAAATAGCAATGGAGAAAGACAGATATCTCATGAAAAATTTAATCCTGTGGTTATAAAATCGCATTCTGAAGTTACACTAATTCTTTTTCTTTAAATAATGAAAAATTAATAAATATTACAAAAGATTCCTAATTTATTTTATATCTTTTCGGAGTTGTATAAAACATAATTATAAAAGTTTTAAAGAAAATCGATACAATGCAAATTCATGCTCTATTTTTGAGGAGGAAATAAACAATTTTTGAAAAACTTCAATACAAGATTTTCCTTTTTATTTCTGAAAACTTATTAAATAAACACAATTAATTAATTGGCTTCAATTGATTACCTTACTTACTTTTTACAATTTGTTTTAGTTAATCTATATTACTAAAATCTTTTATTTCTCTGTCTGTCTGTCGGGCGCAGTTTACTGTGAGAATGAAAAATAGAAAGAATTTTTTCAATGAAACATCCGCGACAGGAATCGAACCTGCAACCTTCTGATCCGAAGTCAGACATCTTACCCATTAGGCCATGGGAACTACAACTCTCTTCTTATTGCTTTTTTGACTTATCTGTCAAAACTGAACTGACTTTGACTGAAAAGTAACAATTGTAATTAAAATGAAAGTCAAAAAAGAAAGACGCAGTACGTCATTAGGTAGAATTCTGAGAAATCAGTATTTGTAACTTAAAAACCACTGAAAAGTATCAATTGGAATTGGATAAACGAGATGAACGAGAGTGTCGATAACATCAATCGAATGATAAGTCTAAGAATACAAGGAGAGACTACAGAGCATACAATACAAGTGCGAATAAAATTGACACTTCTGATAATCCATCACACGAACATCTCCATATGCCCAAGTGTCTGAACGCATTGAATCTCAGCGGAATTCCTCAACATCGTTTGTCATTGAAGATTGGATCTCCAATAATATTGTTGCGAAACATCAATCCCAAGTTTGCATACTGCAATGGAACTCAACTTAAATGCTGTTCATTCGATAATGATCTCATAGAAACCGAAATTATAAAAGAACTCACAAATGAGATTTTGTTTTCATCCATAGGATGTCTATGGAACCATGCGGTAATCTACTTCCATTCACTTTCACAAGAAAACAATTTCCGATCAGACCTTCTTATGCGATATTTATCAATAAAGCTCAAGGACAAACTCTAAATAAAGTTGCCATATAATTGGAAAACGTTGTCTTAACTCACATACAACTTTAGGTCTTTGAGTCACAATTCAACAGAATTTGGTTATCTTCACTCTAAAGAATACTCACAATCAATTTGTTGCGAAGAATTTCGTATACAAGTTATGATCTTCATTTATCATCTATATCAACTAACGTCCATCTGAAATCTCCTCTTCAAATATCTATATCGAACAATCTGATAACCTAGCTAATAGATGTAGATAATTTTCACTATTTGTAACGCAAAAAC
>JAFIDM010010028.1:48767221-48778432 GCA_023159025.1 Thereuonema tuberculata | reverse complement strand
CTGGAGTGTTTATATTTGTTTGGAATAAAGTAAGCATTTAAATAGAAGATATCAAGTTGAGCGCCATCTCCCAGACTGAATTGTCCACCGTCATACTGAACGAACGATAGGCTTGAGGGTTTGGGGAGCAATTGGGTATCATAGGCGATCTCGGCTGCTATCAATTGTGGGCACTCTCAACAGCAACCGCTGTATCACAGAAGTTGTGGACGCTGAAGTCGTACCCTTTCTTCAGCACACTCCTGGTGCATCAAGACAAAGCCCAACCACATGTTCCAGAAATGTCCAAGCCTTCTTCGAAGCAAGACAGATACCTCTTCTTCCCTGGCCTGCAAGTTCGCCCGATATATCACGTATTGAACATGTCTGGGATACGGTCACTCGGCAGAAAGCCCCTCATTGTCATCTAGTAGCAAAACCGATGAACTGTGTAATCGGATAGAAGCAGCCTGGCAAGCAATGCCCTAGTAACACAAGTTTGATTCAATGCCACTGCATATAGTAGCTCTTATAGCAGCTCGTGGACGCTTTACAACATACTGATTTTTTTTGCAAGTATTGTTGTTGCATTGCTCTGAAACTTAATCGTTTGTTTGTATCACTATTAGTAATTGTGTTTAATAAATTTCCTTCCATTCTGATGGCTCCTTTATAGTATTGCAATTTTCACAAACATTAGTGTATTTGATATCAAGATCAGATGATTCGGTGCAAAGACATCTCATAAGCACAACAGCAAAATTCCCGAACTTTAAAACTTCTAGTTATTGCTTTTTAAAATGCAATTATGATCCGATAATTTTATCGACTAAATAACGTTGCCTACATGAAACACTGTATTTTATTCACACGTATTCACCAAATGAAAAAAAAATAAGAAAGATTTTGATAACGACATATGATTAAATATTGAGAAACATATCTTGGTAATTACAAAATTGTATATATATTTTCTTATATTTTCATTTCCTTTTCTTTTTACATCTATCATAGATTATTATGCACAAATTAAGAGACAGCATTTGAAAAAATAACATATATATATTCATGTACGGAATACGGAAAAAATGATTAAATAAAAATACAATGCAGAAGGGTTTAATTTTTATTAATAAAATCTTTTATTTCTCTGTCAGGCGCAATTCTTAATTTTCTGTGAAAAAAATTACTATAATGAAACGTTCACGACGGGAATCGAACCTGCAACCTTTTGGTCCGAAGTCAGACGTCTTATCCATTAGATCACGGAGACTACATTCTAAATAGTCTTTCTTATCACTCCCTTTGTGTGTGTGTGGCGCAATGAGAGAAAAGTCAGAAAAAAAGAAAATAAACTCATTAATTTTAGCCTACTAGATTAAAATTTCAATGTTCATTTTTTTTAGCTTCTTTCCATCAACAATGGCGCGCGCTATCAAATAATGAGTTCATTCAAAAAGGAATAAAACTTCACTTTTTTGCTATAACCGCTTGGAATCGATTTTTCTTGCATTATCTCATACTTACCAGGGGGAGACAGGGGGATGGCCTAGTAATCTTAAAAGAGCGCAAAGGTCTTATTTAATTAATAAAACTAGGTATTAAATTTTTCAAAGGGATTTCCTTTTCTTAATACTTAGGGCTATATAATTTCAATAAATGTTTTTTTTTTTTTTTCAAAGTTAAGCACAAATCACTTCAATTCCTTTGGGTTGGATATTTTCCATTCTAAGAAAACAACTGATAACAATTTACATAACAGTTGCAATTTGTCTGTATCTGAATAAAATAATCACATGAATTCAATGAATTTGTTTTTTGCTTTTTTTTCAGATTTATATTAAGCTTTTATCATTGTAAAAAAGTACTACTTTACTTTCCAGATTACCTTTTATGAAAACATCGAAGAAGAAATGGTGTAATGATTCGAGATCTTTGAATTTCTCTTTGACAGCTGCTGTGCATGCTTTAAGTGAATTTCAAAATGGCACAAAATGCAATTGTCCAATGAAAACTGAGGAATATCTATTCTTTACGTATTCGAGTAACAATGGCAAATTGTTGAAATCATTAGGCAATTTGAAGATACCAATTTTCTTTGCTGTATATCAAAGTAATTTATTTACTATTATTGAAGAATATTACAAAATTAATTTCAGTTCCATCTTTGCGAATGTTTGTGGAAATTTAGGTTTCTTTTTAGGAATATGTGTTCCTTCTATTTTCGAACTGCTTGAATATTTATTATTAATTGCTAAAAATATTTTCAGAAAAAATCGCGTGAATCCATTCTAAAACATTTCCAATGTTTGTGAACAGCGAAAATTTTCTAAATGTAATAAGAACTTAATTTAAAGGCTTTTTAACATCTTAAAAATAAAGGAATGTATATACAATCTCTATTTTTTTCCTCAGGAATTTAATTCTCATGTTAATTTTCTTTTTTAAATTGATGATCATTATACAATGTTTGATTATTGACATAGAGGATTATACAATCGATATGAAATCTTTGATTTATAAATGCATTATGGAAATGATGAATTCACATTAAAAGAATAAACAAAAACAAATTTTGTTGAAATACTTATTCCAAGTGATTACCCGAAAATGCAGCTGATATTAAAATTTGATCATTCCAGAAGAGAATCAAAGAGATTCAAAATGCACTATTTAGTATTTCAATGATACTTTTCGTATAGGACCACAGAAACCTTTAATGAAGAAACTTCATGTTGAATTTCACTGAACTTTGATTAGACAAAGTTTCTTTAAACTTATATTTTCACTTATATTGAATAATCTCCAGTTGACTGGCTTTAAAGTATACCTGCACAATTGTTGTTTCTAATGGTTAATCACAATAAACACTTCATTCACTTGAGATCATGAAGAAGAATTTACGAAAAAAAAATCTTTAATTCAGAAAGTAGATGAAAAAAATACAATGCGCTAAAGCTTAGGTCGACTTTTCACACCTTGACTTGCGTTCACTTAAATCTGGTGTTCAAATATCTTAAGACATTTTCTTTGTCACATTCAAAATTGCCGACCACACATTAGAAATCGTAGAATTATGTCTTTTGCGTAACACAAAAGATGCCCGAGAAAACATTATGGATGTGGAGTGTGATGTGTCCTTAAGCTCTATTAAATTATTGATGTTGTGAGATAAGATTTTTAAGATTATCCCACAGCTAGAATTTTCAAGTATTTATATAAGGTTACCTTGTTGGCCACTCGGTGGAGAGCGTGTTGCCGTCGGGAAAAATTAAAGATTTATGTCCTGATTTGTAATGAAGGGAAGTTTCAGTTAATCATTTTTAGATTAGTTTAAGTTTACAATGGTGTGTTACTGATTAATAGATAAGAAATGTAGATAGGGCTGAACTATAGAACTTCACCTCAATGTAATGGAGATTGGTCGAACGTGATATTAAAAGTTTTCTAAATTAATTTAATTTTCATCATAATATTATTACAACATCATTATAACAGAAATTTCATTTTTGTTTCCTTTGCTTGGATTTTCATCAATTCTAGAAAGGAAGTGTTTATTGATAAGCATGACTTACATTACAATAATCAGGGCCTGTATTTTTACTTTTTAAAACTTCACATTGTTAATTCTCGCTAATGGTTGTAATGCTACAAGAGGTAGAAAGAAACATCATTAAAAATGTTATTTCAAACGTTAAACTTTTTTTTTTACATTCTTTGCTTCTTTCCTATTCTTATTATTTATTTGCTTAAATTGTTTTTTTTAAAGACAAGCAATAGTTTTTATAATAATGTCTCCTCACAATATATGTTCTTTTCTTTTGAATTCTATAAGATAAATCGACTTTGATTACGTAATATAAAAATAGAAATGCTGCCTACTTACACCACTCATGGTTTTTAATTAGATCTTGCTTCAATGTACATTGTTACGAAAAATCATTGCAAAAGATAAAGTGGATCCGTAGGCATTGGACTGCGGGCTGGAGGGTTCAATACCAGGCAGTGATTAGAAATATTCTCCAAACGGGTCGTAAGGTTCACCCAGCCTTCTGTAGAATCGTACCTGATTTCTTTCCTGGTCTTAAAGACTTGATGCCGCGACTTCATTCCGATAGTCGAGAATCGACAGGACATTTATCTCCAACTCACTGAAGGTATCTTCCATGGCTTTTAACGATGTATCTTTTTAACTTTTAAAGAAGGTATAATATCAGAAGGTTCTGCAAGCTTGCAGACAGAGTTTGGATACGGTGAAAATTTACCCAATTTTTGCTGCAAAACAATTTCCAATTTCCATATTTTTTTTATTTTTTTTATTCAAAAACTTTCATCTACTGATTGATTTAACTTCTGAACTATTCATTAGGAATATTTAGTAGGAAAATTATATCAGTAAAAAGTTTCATTTCTTCTTAAATGTAATTTTTTTATATCTTCTTCGAAAATATGCTGATTATTAGTACCAGGCTTTACAATTACCCAAAGTTTGTTTGTTTTTTACCTTTCAATTCTAGCTTATTTATAGCCATCTGAGATGCATTGAAAACCACTGTGTCAAAACTCATTTGCAATTTTTCTAACCTTTAGTTTGAAATACGAAGTAGGAGTTGATAATTATAATAACTTTACATTATTAAAATAACATCAATAATTTTTAACAATAATAATAGCATATCCTTAAATTAAGTTAATAATTCAAATTTCCCATTTACCGTTTCTTTTTCCTTTTACATTTCTAATTTTAATATTGTTTCCAATGCTTAAATGTATTTTCAGTGGTAGAATGTAGGCCTTCATTCGATTTGTTCTTCTAAAATTTCCTGAAAAATTACTTAAGCAAGGGAATTTTATATATAGAGGAGAAGGTCCCAATGTAGGTTAGGATTTAAATATGGGTTTTTGAAGTACTCGGGTATGGGAGGTACTGCAACGCAGTACAAATAAAGTGAAAATGTGAGTAACAAAGAGAAATGAGTGGAACAGTTGGTCGCCTATAGTCAAGTTATTCAGAGGTAGTGAGGTGACAAGTGTTAATCAACATATTTCATGACCTTAAAATATTTCACCAGATACGTTTTGCTATTTTCTTAATCAAATTCTGTTGAATCAACAAAAGCTGATTTGTAAAATGCTTGATATTACTTGCATCATAAACTTGTTCTAGCATAGTTTATTTGTTGCATAGACCTACGTTATAATGGCGATAACCGATCTTAATGTTTCTTACCAAATGGTCTAAATACAGGCTACCTAAGGTCTAAATTTGGGCTAGTATATATTTAAACCTTTTTATTTATTTGGAGCAAAAAAAACCAATTGATCTGCGATTCCTTCTTTTCAGAATGCTCCAAAACATTATTATAGGATCTAGAAATTCCACAACGGGAGGGAACTTTGGGTCAAATGTATTCAGTGTTTTATGTGATGGTGCAGTGATTGTGCAGGTGCTGAAAAGGACGTTTATATTTATGACTTTAGAAAAAGATAATTAACATTTAATTCAGTTGTTTCAGCATTTCTTCACATTTTTTTTAAAAAAAAGAGGAAGGTTACCCATTTATATGTAATTTTGTTTCAATTATTAATGCGTACTAGAGATCATTCGATTAGATTGTCAATTTACTTTACCTTCTAAATTCATTAATTTTAAATCCATTTTTAAGTTATTTTCAGACTATAATTTAAGATATTTTCATTTTATTCCACGTTTTAAATAAAATATTCAATGAAACATTTCTTCTTTTTGATTCTGTAATCTTTCATCAAAGTTGGATGTAGAAATAAATCCTTGCCCAATTTTAAACCGAATTCAAGATTGAGCTTCGGATAAAATTATCTTTTGATTGACATTTTTCACTATTGCTTTAAATTGATGACATGACAGTGTTTTATTTTGATGTTTATGGAGACCTGAGTGAATACAGTCATTTTTTTACTTTTGAATGCTTAAACTTCATAATATCATATATTATCTTTCTCTATTTGCTGTTTAACATTAATCTATTATCTTTATTCATTTTTAAATTTGAAATTGTTGTATTGCAAACATATGTAAATAGATTTTTTGTTTGTAAAGTTGCTAATGTTAAGCAGTGTAGAATAAAGCTTTTAATAAGGAGAAGATAAGTTATATTCTTTTATCATTACTGACTTATGTAGTGATAAATATAAGAAATGCTGTAATAACTTTAACTCGAAGAAAGTAAAATTTAACAACTGATTTTTATCTGTGAAACTAAGCTTCATTTGATTTAAAATACTTTTTTCATTGATAAATCATTGTAGGTTTATTCTTATTACACAAAATTTTCTTAATATAAAAAGCTTTATAGTTTATAGGCTTAAATTCATTTTTGAAATCATACAATCTTGTTACTGATTATTAATAATGAAAGTTGAAATTAAATTCAGTGCTGTGTAATTTTTGTAAGATATAGACAATAGAAATGTAAACAATTATAAAGGAGTTTGTTGTTCTTATCTTTCGTCAATTCATACACTCAAATGTGGGCGATTTTTTTTTTCAAATAAAACATTTTATCAGCTGCAATTATCATCAGCTGCAAATCACTTAATAATAATGTTTTCTTTTAAATATATTGTTAAAGAATACTCAAAAAGATTCTATGATTCTATTTCCACCAACTTTAACTGAAATAGTAAACATAATATCTGATTTAAAAAATCACAATTCCATAGGATGTGATTTTATAAAGGTAAAGGAAATTAAACTGCATAAAGAAACTTGAGCTACGTTTATTGTCGAACTCTTTAAAAACATCATTATAACGGAAACATATCCAACTCTTTGGAAGACTGCTCATATTGTTCCTATTTATAAAGGAAATAATACAGATAATCCCTATAAATTTGATAACTATAGACCAATTTCGTTGCTATCAAATATTTCAAAAATTTTTGAGAGTTACCTCTATAAAAAGATATATAATTATATCAAAAGTAGGAAAATACTAAACAACAATCAATACGCATATCAACCTAATAAAAGTACTGAATTATTACTAAAAAACTTTAGTAACGACATAAATAGCAAACTTAATGAAGGAAGAATTATTTACATCGCGTTTATTGATTTCAAAAAAGCATTTGATAGTATTAATCTTAATCTGATGCTAGATAAACTAAATACAATAGGTATAAGGGGAAAAATTAATAAACTTCTAGAGAATTATTTGAAAAATAGAAAAATAAAAATAAAAATACAAAACCGTATAAGTAAGTTATACAATGTTAAATCTGGAGTTCCAACAGGGTTCAAACTTGGGACCGTTATTATTTAATATTTATATGAATTCCTTAAGCAATTGCATTGACCATTCAAATATTTATGTATACGCTGATGACATAGTTATTTTCACTGAAGATAATGAACAATTAAACGCTTATAACAAAATGCAGATAGACCTAAATAATGTAAATAAATGGGCAATGAATAATTATATGACCATAAATTTTAAAAAAAACCAAGATCATGATAATGAAAAATAAAAATAGAATAATTCAAAAAAATATATATCATGCGTTACATAATATAACGTGTAAAAATATGGAAAATAATTATCCTATTAATAATCACCAATGTAACTGCAAAAAAATTGAATATATCACTCAACAAAAATATTTAGGAATCTTTATTGATGAAAAATTTTCATGGAATATTCATTATCAGCATGTTATTAAAAAAACTAAATACATTAACATATTTATTCTATAATTTGAAAGAAATTATTCCTTTCCAACAAAAGTTAATTATTTTTAAATCCTTAGTTGATTCAATCTTAAACTATGGTCTGGATTGCTGGATTTTTATGAATAAGAAGCAAACGGAAAATATTAATAAGATCTTTTTTAAAATATTAAGTAATGTTTTTGTAGATTTAAATAAAAAAAGCAGAGATGAAAAAAATCGTATTAGAAAAAAATTTAAAATATTAACAATAGAAGAAAAATTCATATATAAAGTAATAATAAAAAATTTCTTTGAAGTAAAAAAAGAAAGAAATAGATGTAAAGAAGAAAAAAAAACTAGAAATAACTGGCTCAGCACTTTAAATAATAGTAAAATTAGAAATAATTATGGCTATCGATTAAATGGTCACATAATATACAAACTATTTAAACAAATTAAATGGGAAAATTATGAATTTCAAAGAATTAAAGATATAAAAGAAAGACTAATTTATGACATTATTAATGAAAATATTAAACTACAAATAATATAAGATAAATATTAAATTACTATAAGTCATAAATTATAATATTACTATAATATGTTAAAGTATTTACTAATATAATTATTGAATTATTATAAGATAATATTAATATAAAGATTACATTTCTTTCTTTGTACTTTTAATTAGCCTTTTCTTACTATTATTTTATGCAATTAAGCAATTTATTAAAATTAATAATCTAACTTAAATTATTTATTTATTTATTTTTTTTGTAATATATTTAAATTAAAAATATATTTAAATTAAACTATCAGTGCCTATAATTACAGATGTGCATTTGTATAAGCACACCTAATAGGACTGAGGAACATTAAAAAAAAAAAAAAAAAGAAGCCCTTTGGTGTGTTTCATGTTTATTTCGTTTAGTCAATTTAATGCACATTTTTTTTAATTGACTGAACTTTAATAAAGAAGGAATTAAGATATCAAATGTTTTCACCAAAATTCTAATGTTTTTATTTTCTATACTAATTAATTTTAATCGTTATTTAAAATGTTTTTCAGTGCAATAGTTGATACTGAAATTCGTGCAGTCAATTGTTAAGACAATAACAAAGATATTTTGATATTTTCTAATTTCTGGAAGATGCAAAGATATCATCCAGAAATTAGAATTGGATGTCTTACATTTCTATAGAATATATTGTTAGAATATATAGAATAAAAGTTCAGCCTACGCACATACTAAAATAAAATAAAATGAAAAAAAAAAAACGTCACGATCGATTTCGTTAGCGCTCAGGCTAACATCATCTGGTGAAGAAAAATAACACAAGATCCAGTCTTTAAAGACGAAGACACAGTTCCAAACCAATGATTATTGAAATGTAGATGAGTAAACTGATATTTGCAGTAGGGATGTAGGAAGTGAAGAACCAATCCATTTTTCGAATGGTTCAAGATTTTTAGAATGGATCTTGTGTTATTTTTCTTCACCAGATGATGTTAGCCTGAGCACTAACGAAATCGATCGTGGCGTTTTTATTTTATTTATTTATTTATTTATTTTTTTCATTTTATTTTATTTTAGTATGTGCGTAGGCTGAACTTTTATTGTATCAATTATATTTCACGCACATTAAACTTATAATATTATTAGAATAATTATATTTTTTTTTTAAATTTCTATTTTAGTGAAGTGTTTCCAGCTATGATTAAAGCTAGGGAAATATGATTGCTTTGTCACTTCATTTTTTAAATATATTATCTTAAATAATAATTTGAAAATGCAGCCACTATTAACTGTAATTTGTATTTTACTGTAATTTTGTAATGTAAACCAAAATTACTGTAATTTTGTAATGTCTTTCGTGTAATGTTATTTGTAAATATTAAAAGGATCTTAATATTTCATTAAAGTATTTATTTCTTTAGCTTATGTTGATGAGTTGATGAAAACTTTTTTTCTTGAACTTAATAATGAAAGTAAATGAAAAGGAACAGTGAACCAATTTACTGCCAATGAAATATTGAATATCATATTTTGAACGTATAAAATTACGTAATAATAAATAAATAATAAATAAAATAAATAAATAATAATAATAATAATAAAATTGCCGTAATTCATCTAGGCACAGATTCATCTAGACACGGAAGAAGTGCAGAACAAACAAAATATGGATGTTTTCAGTTTGACAACAAATAAGCTATGTACCAAATGTGAAGAAAATTTTACAAGAAAATTCGTGAAGCGCATATAAAAAAAGTAACACCAAATGAACAGACGAAGATTCGAGTGAAATAGTGAGACTTCGGATATTTCAGTAATTATAAACTATACAGACACCCATCAGCAATGACATGATATGAATGTCACAGTTTGATGGTCGAATGTCACCGAGTTGTACAGGATAACTTTTTCTAACATTAAAAATGGCAGTCATAGAAATTTAGGAGATTATTCGTGATTGATATTAATTATTTACAAGTTAAACCTGACCTCTAATTATCAATTAATTACTAAATGATCGATTTATTAACTAACTTTTTCGTTTCTAATCATTAATCAATTTAATAATTTGAAATGAAAATTTTCAAAAGTTAAGAAAAAACAACAGAATTACAATAAAAATCTCTGTCGCGCATCTACCACGTTAAGTGTATTCCGCAAAGATTAATTTCCTTCAGATTTGTGAATAGTATTTGTTAACAATGTTTTAATAATAAAGTTTGATATTCAGCCATTCGAAGCCAAGTCAAGTTCAGTTTTAGCTGAACAGCCCAAAATTTACAGCAGTTATCCACGAAACGACTTAGAGGTCACGTCCCATTTCTAACCTTCGTACCCAAAAAACCCGTGATTTCGAATTTTTTATTACTTATTTGTAGTTTACCCAATGCCCTAAAAGCTCTGAAAAGTTTGTGGCAAAAGATCTAAAAACAACGTGAGTACAAGGTTTTGAAAATAGGAAAAATCGTCAAGCAGGAATGTCTACGTGGCTTTTATATGCGTGATCTACGACCCCTGATCGACGTTTCTCACACGGTCCCGGGCTCATCATTCTGTTCAGAATGCAATAGCGTATTAACAGTGAGTGATATCAATAGTTTACGACAATTGCGATGTAAGAGCGCTAAAACCTAGCATATATATACGTATATAATGTAAAGATACAGACATACATACATACATATTATATATTTAAATGAGAATAGTTGCTACTATTAACTAAAAACCGAATAAAAATAATTCGTTTTGTTTTCTCAAAAAATGAAACTTTATTTTTATTAAAAATTAGAAAAAGCGATTAATAACAATATTGTATCAAATAGGAAGTATACATAGGATTCATTTATCAGTCGAAGACTGAGTCCAGATTTTTGGAGTGGTTTAACTTATTAGTTAAAAGTGTTTTTGAAACACTTTCATTATTAAAAAGTTGATCTATTACAGAAACAGTAAATATATTTGAAAGTCGAATAAATAAATTTAAATAATAATGAATAAATAGTAATATTGAATTTAAATCCC
>JAFIDM010010028.1:48718985-48747951 GCA_023159025.1 Thereuonema tuberculata | reverse complement strand
ACAAATTGCAAAAAGGAGAAATGAATTTTCATTGCCCATTAAAGCGTTTATTTAGTCTCCTTTTTTCCTTAATAGCTTTAATAATTGAATTTTTCTCTCTTTCAAAATTAAGGATCAAATTAAAACAGATTTAAGAAACACTTAAGGAAAACATTGACCTTTTGTATTACTTGGGCAAACATTATACTCTAAGTATATTACTCTTTTTTTTTAATTTCCTGTTCATTTAAAATTATCTAATCTATTGTGAAATTGTCTAATAAGTATATATGTGATAATTCAATTAACACAATATTGCATTTATAAATATAAAAAAAAAGAACAAGTTCCTGAAAGAACTCGAAGTCTAATTTCTTTAAATCTCACTTGTGTTTGTCTATTTTTTATTTTTTATTTTCTGTTTTTTTTAAATCATAATAAAACAAAAATCAAATGCTTTTCTAAAGGGATGTTTTTTTTTGTTAGATTCAAGGGCTTATTTTTCGACAACGATCCACATGGAAAATTTTTCAAAAATAAAAGTTATATAGTCAATAAGTATTCAAGCAAAGTTTTAACAGAATCCATCCAACGGTTCAAAGTTATTAGAAAGTACATCTACAAACCCACTCAGACAGAATGGCTGATTCGATGAGTCTGACTCATCTATTGGAAATTCTGCCACAAATGCTATCAAACTACATATTTGTGCTATTAATGAAGATTGTTGGTTTTTTACATAAATATCTTAGCATTATTACAACTATATTTAAGTTTAAATATCTGACTGTTACAGTAAGTTTAAGATTCAAGTAGAAAAATTGTTTTTTCTAATTATATGAACCTCCTATAAATATTGATTGAGCTTGTGAAGTCCATTTGAACATTTGTCTGTTTATTCTCTGTTAGTATTCGCATCCAGGAAAACAGCTGGACGGATAACATAAGCATACATTTTGTACATAAAAATTTTATACCTATTTAAAGTCAAACTTAAAACATTCACCCAATGAAAAATGATCCCAGAATTTTCTATCGTTTTAATGTTTAGATACATTGTCCTCTTATTAGTTCTATCCGTAGAGTTACTATATTGATAACTCTAACTAGAGCCATTGTCTAATGACATCTATTAAAACCCTTATCCTTAAAAACCTGAGAATATCAACTAGCCGGGCGTTGAGTAGACTCATGCACTGTTAAAATCACTTCCGAAAATTTGCATAATAAATGTATACATGTTATACATAAGTATATGCATGCTAGTGAGCCCGGTAGCCAAGTGATCAGCGCGCTTGGCTGCGGATTGGAGGTGGCGGATTAATTCCCGGCCTCAGCGGAGGGCAGGGATTTTTCCACGCTCCTTTCACCTCCAAACGGGTCCTAGGGTCTACCCAGCCCTCTGTAGAATGGGTACCGGGTTTCTTTCCCGGGATTTAAAGGTGGACGGGCGTCGGGCTGACCCCTCCCCGATCCCAACTTCCTCCCGTTGGTCATGAAACGCTGCGAGCCTGACCTCCCGCGCCCCGTAGGCCTGTTCTGGTGGTGGCGGGAAACTTTAACTTTTTAATATACACGCTAAGATTGAACGTATTTAAAAGTGACTAATGCTACGACGCTGTAGGAATTTTAGAAATTACAAATTTTTGTTTCGGTTTCAGAACTAATGGCGCTTTTGTTACGGCTTTTCTTCTGACTCTTTTCCAAGTTTTTAAAAACAAGTAATTCTTATAAAATTTACAGTTTTAAGTGCTTAAGGCACCAAAAGTTAATCTCGTGGATAATCTGAACACTACATCTTTTTTCTATTTCTATTAATATCTCGTTGCCTTAAACAATAATTATTAAATCCTTAATTCTTTCTGCGTTGTTTGAGACGATTAAAATTAATCCGATTTAGATGACTTCAATAAACAATATGGATTTAATTCTTCTTTTTTTTTTCCAGAAAATAGAACATATTGACTGTTTGCGTTATACAATAAACATTAAAATTTCACATTAAAATATGAGGTTTTCGTTTTTGTCATTTTCATTACTTAAAAAAAAAAATTAAGAAATAACATTTTAAGAAAATAGACTTTATGTTCTTTCACGCTTTTTGTTTTATATTAAGAAGGTGATCATTAATAATAATATTGTTTCATGGGATTAGACTGACGGACAGACAGACATGATGAAAGTAAAGATTCTTGAAAGAGATATCATCTAAAAAATACAATCAAAAGTATTATTTTGTAGATGTTCATTAAAGGCTTTGCCGAAAAGCATCCCTGTTGTTTGGGGTTGCTTTTGTAGAAGTTGTGCAGTGAAGCTTCCATTCGTTGTGGGGGCCGCTTTTACTTCACATAGGAGTTTAACTTCTTTTTTTTCTTTTTTTTTTTTTTTTATGGCCTCAAAATATTGTAATCTGTTAAAAATCAGAGAATGTTGAATTAATATTTAAAATAATAATTGCTGTAAATCGTTAATGATAAACGATATTTATCGTTAAGAAGAAAATTAATAAACATTTACAAACAAAAACAGTGACTTTCAAATCTTTTGAATTCTATTTATAACTTTATTAATGAGATATTTAGAAATTGTAAATATATCAAAAATTATATAATTTCTTGAATATGAAACAAAAATATCAGTTTATTTTTAATTGTAATTTTCAGATTAACATAAAATAAATTGTTTGAAGTAATAATTAATATTATGTTTCTGCTCACATTCAGCAAAACATCGGAGACTATAATTTCGGCGCCCCGTGAGCCAACGGATGCTCTTATGGGAAATATCTATCAATCTATGTGAAAAATAGGTAGATATGGATATCCCTATATTCATCGCAAAAAAAAGACTGACAAGTGAGTATGGAGTGTGGCGGATGTATTTTGAGGACTGCGAGAGCGGGTGGATACAAAAACAATCTTGCATTTTAAATTGCAAAACAAAAAAGAAAAAAAAAGAATCAATCAATCTAAGAATTATTTTAGCGAAGGATTTTGGGGATCATTTTTAATGCGAGAACTGGAGATAAAAATGAATGTGTATTTGCAATTATGTATTTCATTAAAGTCGTATAATTAAAACAGTGTATATTCTATGTATATTCCCTGCGAATGGGCCCGAACGGACCACGCACTAGCCTACCTGACAACGTCAGGACAAGGCTAGACAATTGGAAAGCGAGACGAGAAGTCACCGCTTGGGAGATAACCCTGAGAGAGTAAGTCCCAGGGGAGAAACGGACGAAATACAGAAGAAGAAAGAAACAGCCATGCCACGACCGGGATTCGAACCCAAGTGCCGGCATATTGGCCACACACGGCAGACCGCCGTCTAGACCGCTCGACCAAGCCGGCACGGCTATATTTCTATATTTATATTTTACATCAGATTGAAAATCTAAAATTTTATGCAATTTTTTCAAATATATAAATAATTTGATGAAATGAAATGTTATTTATTTGATTTCTCAGGCAACTTTTACGTTCGTCTCAAATTTTTCCAAATGTTAGTCGAAAATAAAAATAGATGCTAATAGTAAATGTCTTGAAATTTTTGATTCCCCCTTAAATCGATAATATTTCAATTGTCTGAAATACCAACTTTAAAAGCTCTATTTTTATCTTTGTAAAAAGAGCATAACAGAGATCACATTATAGAAAACTGAAAATATACATAAACTTAAAAATTGTAAGTAAAGGAAAATTGAAATTCTAAATTCTATTCTAGATTCAGAATTATTATAAATATTTTAGTTTTGAATTGCAGCTTTCGACTTCCTTATTTTTATACAATGATATTTCATAAATTATTAAGATATCTTATTTTCATTTTTTTTTATAGATCATTCAGTATTAACAGTGGTAATATTAGTTTCTTTAAAATATTTTTTTTCTTCTAAGTTCCTTTATTACTGTAGATCCGGCAGCCAAGTGGTAACGCTCTTGACTGCGGGCTGAAAGAGCCGGATTCAATCACCGGTGGGGGTCGGGCAATTTTCCACATTGACACAAACCCAGATGAAGGATATTCCCAGCCCTCTAAAGAATGGGTGTCAGACTGACCATCAGCTTAATTCCATTGGTCAGAAGACGCCGGGAGCCTTACCTCCCCGCGATCCAATGGTCCACATTGGCCTGTAATGAAAGACTTTAACTTAACTTTAACTCTTGTGAGTTGTTTATTTTGATATCATTTTCAAATGCTCACACCAGGTGGAGGCATTACAATTGTAGTTGTAAAAACGAACATGAGATGGCAATACTATCAGTTTCACCTCATTTACATACATCTATGATTGGTGGGTGAGAGTTATATAAACCCATTGTTCCACTGGATCGATCACTTGGTCGATGACTTGCAGGCAAGTCGATATGTTGTTTCTTTTCTTTTTGTATTTTAAAAAAAAAAGTTTTTAAAATATTTGTGCATTTGACCCACAAGAAATTTAACCATTCTTAATGAATTTGCGCACGTTAAATAATTGCAAATAAATAAAAAATTTAACTCTTTCGTTATTATTTATTCAACTTATTTATACATTGCCTTTATTTGTTTTTAAATATTACTATTCTAAAATTCAGTTAGCAAAAGAGCAGTTTTAGTAAGAAAAATTATTATTTCCTTATTTTATAGACAAAGTAAGATTATTTTATTTTTATTACATGACAATCTTTTTTTAATGTCATTTATTCCAATTGCAATTCTCCAAAAAGATTCTGCTAAAAAATATTCATCGTGTATCTTTAAAATATTAATCGTAATAATGTACAGGCTAATTAATAAATCTTGTATTTAGTTGAGTACATTTAAATGAATATAAATTTTGAGTTGTCACGTTATTAGATACATCTCCCATCTTGTTAAAGGTTAGAATAGATTCTTTCTTTGAAATTATTTAATTGATAATAATAAATATATATTCTGTGTACATCTTTAAATTTAAATGATACTATAGTATTTTGCAAAAAAAAAGGGTTTGCCATATATGGTCATTACGTAGCGATCGATTTTGTCTGGAAGAAACGTCACCAGTCACGACATCATCAACTTGAACTCCGAGCAGTCCGTCCAAGATGGCGTCGTTTTGTGATTGCATAAGCGTGACCAAGAAAAGATAAACTTTGCATAGCCAAGCAAGGGGAATAGTGTGGAACGTTGTTAATTATTAAAATAATAATAACAATAATACAGAAATGTTTTCGTAATTGTAGAAACTACAAAAACAGAATAGTTTCATAATGTTTATAAGATTTCAGTTACGAATCTTAGCAAAAGATGGCGCTGTTACATCCTGGAAACATCAATCCATAAGGAAATTATGTCATCAAAAGCTCTTCTTTCTTGAACTGAACTGTATATAAGCCTTAAATTAGTATTACCTATTTTTTTCTGTCAACAAAATCTTAATAAGAATTCGAAACGATAATTTTGCATCGATAATATCACAGTATCTACAATTGCAACAATATTGCCTCACTAATACATAATATTTGTTATAACAGGATATTATTAACATAATGTGACATTATATTACTGTGATATCGTTGTGATGTTTTGTTTCAGTGTAATTTATTTCAGCACAAAATATGCATTCTGTTACGGCAAATTAAGCAAGTTTTTTCATACATTCATTATATGATATTTATTTACATAAATTTCATGTTGCAAAGATTTATTATCCAAAATATGACTACGATTTTTTTACTGATCAATCAATAAATAACAGACCAATATTTTTTTCAAATGAAATTCATAATATAAAAAGAAACTAAAGCAGAAAAAAGACTCTTTCAAAAATTGATTAATAAACTAAACCTTTGTAGATTAATTTAATCTTACGAGGATTTTTAATCTGCACAATAAATCAGAGAATGAGGTTAATGGAGAAATAGAGGTAAGTATTTTCCAAATCTATTTTAATTTATGTTGATTAGGCTTAGTTTGAAATAGAAAGGGATGTAAATGTAAATAAGTGTTATTTCCACTATGTACATTAAAAATTCGTTCAACAAAGAGTTGGTAGGGAGCAGCACTAGACAGTTATTTTTATTTTATTTTTTTCAATTACATTCTTTCAACAACAAAAAAAGAAGACGAATTTTTATTTTACAATTTTTTACAAATGTTACAATTGTCTCTATTTTTCAAAATTCCAATTACTTCTAGATGAATCTTGATTATTGTTTTTTAAATAAAACTACTGTATTTAATTTAAGTAATTTTTTTTATTAGGAATTTATAATGAAAATTATTTCATATTATCTGAGAATATTTTAGCATTTTTTTTTTTCTCATATTTACATTTACTGATAGCATTTATCCAACAGCAGTAGATATTCATAGTATTCCCAGTGCTTATTTCCGAATTGTAATATATTTGCTATAACTACACAATATCTACAGTATTGCAATGTTCTTTTGATAATTCATGCAATGTTTATATAACAGTTACATTAAAATTCACTAACAAACTATGTGAATTAGAAATAATACTCAATTAAGTAAACAAAATAAGTTTTGCAATACTGAGTGATAAAAGTATTATATTTTATTATTTATTTAACTAAGTGTAAAGGATTTATTTACATATTCTACTAATTATTCAATGCTTTCCGTGGTGGTGACCAGGCTCAATGGAGTAGTAAGGTGAATGGACGTACAGGTGATACTGACTTCCTTTGATGTATTGGCGATTTCCGTGCTTGTCTGCGACATAATGAACTGATCGACCGTGGCCATGGGGATCGTGGACGTCGTAATGACCCTTAACATCATGGCCGTGTTTCACCTCTGTCTGAGAGTGTTTGTCATAAGTATAATCGTCATCCACTTTGTAATGAAACTTGTAATTGTGGTATCCCTGGAACAATTTGATAGAAAAATAAATTAAAATTAAAATCAACCTCTATAGAATCACAATAAAATAAAGCAAAATGGGATTCGTTAAATGAAATTACGTACATCTTGGGCATGGTAGATTTCTCTATGGGATCCCTTTCCTGCAGATGCGACAGCAACGCAGATGACAGCAACACACAGAGCAATTATCTACAAATTAAATAATACAAAGAATTTCAAATTTTCCCAATAAAAATTTTGTTAAAAAAAAAAAAAAAGATATAAATTCACTACCTTACATATGAGATTTTAATTTGGAAGTGTGCAGGGAAATACGTGTGCACTGTGCAATTTATTTAGGCAAGATTGTACTTTACGACGGGAAATGAGTGCTTGAAATGTATAGTCCGTAAAATGAATCGCCGTAAAGTGAATCCCTTTTACAATGGCATTAAAAGATCCTAATTTATATTTTTATAAATCTTATTCTAATTTTAATTTATAATTTTTAACTAATTTTAGTTAAAAGTTTTAAACAAATTTAATTATATGAGCATGAAACGAAACTTGCAAATAAATATACAATGTATTATTATTTGTTATATACAAATAAATAATTTCTCATTTATATAGGCCTCATTTGTATCTGCAACTTCATTGGTTTCAAACCCTATCTTCGACCATAAAGACTGAACCTTGTGCTTTTTTCTCCACCAGATGATGTTTGGCTGAGCCCAAACGAAATCGATTGTGACTTTTAATGTTTTTATTTTATTTAATTGAATTGTTTCTTCGTTATGTGTGTAGGCAGAACTTTCATCCCGTTAAATACATTTCACACACGTTAAACTTATGTTCAATAAATAATTTCTTTCTAGAATATAAAACAAAAGACTTTTCTTTAAAATTTTAAAATATTAAAATAACATCATTTAAAAACATTTTTGTGAGGAAAAATTTATGAGAATTACAAATTACAAAAATAACAAAATTAAATAAATAACAAATATTCAAGATCATAAAATTGTAATAAGTTTATAAACTAAAATTAAATAAATTAATTATCAAAACGATGATTTCGTCTTTCTAATAAATATATAGCGTATAGTTATATTAATTCAATTCGTAGTTCAAACTTTAAAGATCAAATTAATTAATAAAAAGGTAATTCATTCTTTTTCCTATTTATAATTTATTCATTTATTTGATTTTAAAAATACATTAATTAAATCGTTAATTTTCTACAAATTATTTAACCTAAGAATTTTGCTCAATTCTACTTTTATTTTTTATTTAACAATAGCAATTAAAAGTATTTTATTCTGTTTATATTCAGTAGATATTCGAATTTGAAAATAAACACAGACTTTTCGTTTTCTCGAAGAGAACAAAACAAAGTAATAAAGAAAAATTCTAAGGAATAAAATTTTTAAAAAAGTATGCTTTAAGTTCTTTCAGAAATGAATTCAAAATAAGAAGATAAGTTTGTTCGAAATTTCCAATGAAATCTAATGAAAGTTTGTTCTTAAATTAATACAGATAATTAACAAACACCCACGAAGGTCAATCCATTACAATTGAAACATTGCTATAAAGAACAATCCTGTTTCTTACCTGTTTCGTCCACATTGTTACTGTCTTCTCTCTGATTCCAAATGATGTAATGTAACTCTGCCATCTTATTTATATATACAGTGAAAGGTAGGAAGTGTCTCCGCGCCTTTGTTCATGGATCATGTCTTCACTTTGCGACAAGTGGTAGCAGACACCGTTTCTCCACCCGTCGACACCCAGCATTCAACAAAAGGTATCAATGGAATTAACCATTGTCTTTGTAGTGACCCATCTTATGCCACGCTGGACACCTGACCTGATTTCTGTACTTATTAATTAACACCCTCTGAACTGACGATTATGTTAAGTAAAAAGTATCGTTCACATTATAATGAATGAGAAGTTTGAAAGAACCTAAAGCCTACTTTCCTAAATATGTTATTTCTTACTTTTTTTTTTTATTTTTTTCATTACATGAAAACGACAACAATGAAAACCCTATAATTATTTTCAAATTATAATATCTGCTGACTAAGAACAATACGATTCTTTTATTTTCTGAAAAAAAAAAAAAAAAAATTAGTTCTTTACTTAAGCTGTCTACATCGGATTAAACAGTTCCAAATAACAAGAAAACTTAATGATTATTTAAAGGGAATTAAAATTAATTTTTTTAAGACCTATGAGATATTAACAGAAATTAATCCTTTATTTAGATTCCAATGGGAATTTTTTTGTAAACTTTCGCTTTATTTTCTCTCCAAATTTCCACTCAGAAAAAATTTCCAATGTAAAGCTGCCATAATATTAAAATAAATAAACCACAAACACCATCTTCTCAAATAATTCTTCAATAACACTTCAATAGTTCAACTCTCTTAGCGAGAGTTTTCATCAGGAAAATACGTAAGAGAAATATAAAAATTCCTTCTTCTATATTCAACAGAAATAAAGTATAACAATCATGAAATAAAACGTTACACTGAAGACACTTCATATATACAGGCCTAACTTCTATTGTTAACAATCGTGAAGATGAACTGTTACAATGAAAATATCACGAAGCACCAAAGAGTAGTTACTATAATAATCTAATCTCAATTTAGATTTAATACTTTTATTATTATTTATAATCTTTTCAAAAAGACCATACGATATCGCATTCCTCTTTAAAGATTTACCTCTGTTCATGCATTTAGATAAATTAATGAACCCTGATTCTAAAATAAAACGTTCCGACTCGTCATGAGATTCGTAAATAATACTGACAATAGGATCAGGGTTGTGTTACATTTTTAGTGCATGATCAGCCCAGTCCGAAACTCCTGATTTCTTATTCTTATAGGCTCGTATGTGTTCTTCAAGGCATTCCTTAATACATCTACCTGTACTTCCAATGTAGATCTCTCGGCAATTTCTACATTCTAGAGAGTATATTGCTCCCATCTTAAAAAGAATATAGATACTGTCATTATTCTGTTTCTTTCTAAATAAACTATTATCTTTGTAATAGATTATTTTCATTTTGTTTTCATCAAATATACTCTTAATATTCCTATCTATTCTAAAACCGATAGGAAGGCGCATGAACTTATAGTTACTATGATTAATTTCTTTAGATGTTACAACTTCTTTCTTTATTTTTATTCCAATATTGTTATATTTTATTTCTGTTGAATATAGTAGAAGGAATTTTTATATTTCTCTTATGTATTTTCCTGATGAAAACTCTCGCTAAGACAGTTGAACTATTGAAGTGTTATTGAAGAATTATTTGAGAAGATGGTGTTTGTGGTTTATTTTTTTAATATTATAATATTTAAGAAGAATTTTTATATTTTATCTAAAACTGCCATGTTTTAAAAAGATCTCTTGAGCAGCTCCAAAGATTGATTTGTTGTAAGATTGTAAGACCTGATAAGCCTCTAGGAAAATTAATCATTCATTTTCTTAGTAACTAGGCCATCCCCCTGTCTTCCCCTCGTAAGTATGAGATAATCCAAGAAGAATCAATTCCAAGCGCTTATGGCAAAAAGTGAAATTTAAATTTTAATCTAGTAGGCTAAAATTAATGAGTTAATTTTTTTTTCTCTGGCTATTCTCTCATTGCGCCATACACACACAAAGACAGTGATAATAAATAATAATTTGAATGTAGTCCCCGTGGCCTAATGGATAAGACATCTGACTTCAGATCAAAAGGTTGCAGATTCGATTCCCGTAGCGAACGTTTCATTGTAGTAATTTTTTCATAGGAAATTAACAATTGCGCCGGACAGGCAGAGAAATAAAAGATTTTAATAATATAGATTAAAAATAGACAAATTATGCAAAGCTGTTTTGCTACAGACACTTTTAGGAATAAATAACTCTAATTGTTTAAATAACACTTAACTAACATTTCATTGGATAAATTTCTGTTACTTGATGGAATTCTATCAAAGTTAAAATAAAAAGAAGACTTTTTTATTTAAAGAAAACAAGAAGTTCCTAAAAAACTTAAAGCCTATTTTTCTTTTTTTTTTTTGTAAATAATAACAAAAACGAAAAAAAAAACTGCATTCAATTTCCAAAATAGAAAGGAAATAATTTTTAATTAATTAAAAAAAATAATTAAATTCATATTTTATAATTGAAGTAAGAAGAGCTGATTGATTTTAATCATATCAAACCATTCGCAAATTAATGGATTAGATAAAATAATTAATACGCATCGTCTAAGACTTCAACAGAAATCCGTTTAGTTTCCAATGCTTTGTCATGGGTATTTTTGTCGTTTTTACGCAGTAATTTCAGGACAAGGACCCATATCTATATATATATATATTATATATATACGTAAATCTGCAACAGAAATCAACAATTTTCTCCTTCGATTTATATAATGAGTCACATGACACATTGCAAATTGATATTTATTACCGAAGTTCGAAGAATTTAGAGCTTACTTTCCTCAATATTGTTTCTTTCCCCCTCCCCCTCATTATATAAGTTGTCAAAATCGGATTAACTACTTATGAACTATTAATAGAAATAGGATGCATTGTTTCAATTCAAGTGAATAAATATAAAATTCATTAATGAAGAACCACTAATAAGCATTTATTTAATTATGTATTTCATAATTAAAATAAGTCTACTACATTAATTGATTTGAAATTCAAAAATATATTGCTTCGTACTTAATTAATAAAATATTAATGATATAAAGACATTTTAAAAATTCGATAATTTACAGTTTTAATGGTTCAATAAGTTATATCCGGTATTAATTTTCTTTTTCAGAATATTATTAAATATGTTTG
This sequence comes from Thereuonema tuberculata, assembly GCA_023159025.1. Taxonomy (NCBI): domain Eukaryota; kingdom Metazoa; phylum Arthropoda; class Chilopoda; order Scutigeromorpha; family Scutigeridae; genus Thereuonema; species Thereuonema tuberculata. Next base: position 48,736,276 of record JAFIDM010010028.1, on the reverse strand, counting down.
TATTGACGAAATAATTTCTATCTTATAATTAGCCCAATTCTTTTTTCTTTTTTTTTAACTTTTTTATTTTTAACTACTTTTTTATTTTAAAACTAAAATTAATTCCGAGACTATCTCAAAATGTTTAATGTTTTTATTTGTTTTGACAATGCTGCTTCATTATTATATATAAAAAAAAATAATAATAATCTTTCAAATGTTCGTTCGCTAAAACTTCGTTCTTACGTAAGAATTTCCATTATTAGACTGTGTTCACGTCGAGGTTTGTTACAGGTTCTGTTGAAGGTGTGATGCTGCATTTGATTTTGGTGTGTTCGTTGTATTGTAGGAATGTATTTTTTGATGTATTTGAGGTCTCCTAAACGATGATCCTATAGGTTGATTTCAGTCTTTTATTTTTAGGCCTAATGGATGGCTTTAATTTCATGGTGAGTTTAGCTGGATGCCGCAGATACCCCGATGCATGACGGTCATCGAAAGCGTGTTTCTCGGTTAGTGTAAACATCATCCAATCAAGTAAATGCAGTGGTTCTCAAACTTTTTGATTCGTCGAACGCTATAAAACATAAAAAAAAAAATTCTGACGCACATCGTGCACGGAATTAAAAATGCACGAATACATTTTAAACTATTTATAGGAAACTATTAATTACCTTATTTGAGTAGATGAAAAATGATCATGCTTTTAATTAATCCAAGGATGTAATAAATCTGTATACAAATGGGTTTCTTCTCATTTTGAGAATAATGCTTTCATGACATATTCATAAACTCTTGCGGTGCACGGTTTGAGATTAACATTTAAAAATACTCAATGAATACTGTGATCACAATATATTATAAATACATTTTTTTCCTTCTATTTATGATTCAATCAAAACAATTAAATAAACATAACAAATCTATTAAGATTCTAATTTTTATTGAAATTTCAACTTTCAGTTACATCAGTTATTAGAATAATAACAGGAAATTCTTTAATGATTAAAATCGTCCTCTTTCCTTTTGCTTTTTACTTAAAATCTTCAAAATAATACGAAAAGCCTCGGGGTATTTTATTTTTTTTTAATTGAATTGTGATTGTAAACACATAAAATATAAACATACACACAGACTGTCTATATAAGCCTCTCTTTTCTTGGAAAGCAGACTAAAAAAGGCAAATACTGTATTTTGTAAATTTAAGAATTTCTTAATGATGAAGAACACTAACAAGCTTTTATTACAAATAAGGAGTTACTCAAAGCCCCATTTTCCATAAATCTTACCACCCCTCCTTTTTTTTAAAAAAAATCATGTTAAAAAAAATAAAAAACATGTTTCCGTTTGTTTATAAATTAAAACATCTACTACTAAATACAAATTGTAGATTTTTTAATCACCTTTTAAAAAAAAAGTAATTGTAAATATATTAAAGTTATCTGAATCCAAATCTTTATTAAAACTCCAAAATACTGCACCACAGACCAATATTTCGTCCTCAAGGTTTTTTTGGTAACATAATAAACAAATAAATAAAATAAAAATTAAAGATGTAAATGGTAAGAGAAATAACCTTCTCAAACCTTACAAATCAATAAATAAATTCTATGATAATAAGTACATCAAATGATACTATTGTCATATAACAATAAAAATATTTGAAAACAATCAAAAGATTTGAAACTATTATTACTTTAAATACTACTAACTTACTGTTATTTACAATAATACTAATTAAATTTTAAAATTTTATTTAATCTTTTGTTTTTTATCAAAGATTCTCTGAAAATTTTCAAAGACATGTTATTCACTTTCTGTGATTTATCCCTGTTAAAACATATGCAGCAATTTATTAGACAAGATTCTAATGCATATCTTTTATCTTTTAATAACAGTAAGTTAGTAGCATTTAAAGTAATAATAGTTTCAAATCTTTTGATTGTTTTCAAATGTTTTATTGTTATATGACAATAGTATCATTTGATGTACTTATTATCATAGAATTTATTTATTGATTTGTAAGGTTTGAGAAGGCTATTTCTCTTACCATTTTGATCTTTATTTTTTATTTTATTTATTTGTTTATTATGTTACCCAAAAACCTTGAGGAAGTCTTTGAAAAATAAGACGAAATATTGGTCTGTGGTGCAGTATTTTGGAGTTTTAATAAAGATTTGTGATATCTTATAGAAGATCTAAGATTTGGTTTATCTGAATCCAATTAATTCTATTCATATTCAAGTTTTCGCAGATACAAAAAAGATTAATAAACGGATTAATATCATTTGTTTAAAATATCGATATGTTTTCAATGCTTTTTGTAAGGGAATTTTCACATGCTTATTCTCGACAAGGAAAAAAAATATGTCAAATGCAGATCGTCTCTTACCTTTAAATAAGCATGTCGTGTTTCAAGAAGATCCATGAAGGAGTTCAGGAGGGTCGAAACATACTTTCATCGAATCAGTCAATCTGTGTGATGGAAGTATTGAAATTGGTTGTTCTGTGTTCCCGTATTTTCATCTGATAATTTCATTACTTTCTTAACTCTCTGAACACCGCCGTGTTTGTTTAATTTTTAATATCTCATGGTTTGTTATTTTATTGCTTTTTTTTATCTTAACTTTCCTTAAATCCTGTTTTAATTACGTCGTTACTGTTTTAATAAAAATGAACCACGTTTCCGTAAATCAGAGAAGATTAAATATTATTTTTAAAGTAATAAAAACCAGATTAATTATCAAAATTACTCATAAAATTTTAACGAGGTTCTTAAGAAAATCTTTATTAGAAAACTGTAATGATATTTTAAAGAGGTTGTTCCTTGTATCCAAATATTACAAAATATTTCCTAGGAAGCAAGGCTTATGAGATCAATCAATCTGTATGTGTTTTCCCCAATAATTTCTGAACCTCTGAATGCATCTTTCTGAAACTGGTCTGCACGTGTAAGAAATCTTTGCCAAGTGGATCCTTCGCGGGAGGACGACTCCATAGAAAAGCATTAGAACTATGGAATTTTATCGATATCTTAAACAACTGTTATTAATACTTTTAGCTAATGCATTAATTTGCGCGTGATTTTGTATAAATAAAGTCGATTAATTAATTTTTTTCAGGAAATGAAACATTTGTGAATGATTATGTTCAGCAGATGTCATAATCTAAAGTAAATATAGGTTTCTGGGGATTCACTTGGATATGATTTTAAATATGAAATTGAGATCGTCTTTAGTCGATGCTTATCAAAGATGCTGACCATGTTGGTGAAGATCCATCGAGGAGTTCAAATGTTATTACAGGGATACACACACACACCGACTGAGTTATCTGATAAGCCTCATTTTCCCAGGAAAGTAAGTTTAAAACAAATTTCAAAATCGGAAATATTGTTTGGAAATAAAAAAGAAATTAATTTATTCCTCATTTCTTCTCCATTCTCATTTTCTCTCTTAATTTTTTTTATTTATTTATAGGCCTATTATATAAACTCTCCTCCACTTAGAGTAGCAGAAAATTAAAATTCTATATACGTGCGATTTAAATAAGTTTAAATTATCTCAGATAGATTTTGAAGAACCACCGCTTGTTACCTGGTATAACAAAAAATGGTGGTCGAATGTCTGCAGTTACTTTCTTAAAAACCCTCGGTATCTTTTGACATAAATCTAGATGAACCACAGCCCATAATATCCAAAAGTTCTACGTCGAATATGATTCTCTAACCCATAGATGAGAACATTTGCCACTTGAGCCATTAGTTCTACTTACAAAATGAAAAACAGATGATCAAAACTCATATAGCAAATTGGTTCTGGCAAACCACACTTTTCTTTAAGAATCAAGTTACTATAATTAATGAAGGAATTATAATTTAAAGTATTATTATTTAATGAAATTTATTTTTTTCATTCGTGGCTTCTAATGTAAATTAAAATAAAATGAATCCTAAACAAAATAACAGAAGAAATGTTATTGAATATATTATGACGTAGAAGGACACTCGAGCTAAAAGGATGCTAAGCAGCTCCGTTCATGTAGTCACCATTAAGTGATGACGTCGCTGATGTCAGTCCGAATCCGACGTCATGATTACGTATGCTAGGAGCGCCGCTCCCCGATTGGTTATAGGGCTCTGCGCATTGCAGACAGAGGTTCAACCACACAGAAGAGGGTGTCAAACGGGGTAGCAACAGAGAAGCGGGAAGTCTGAATTATGACCGTTCCAAAGGGAGTTGCCAAATGCCGGGTTCAACGAAAAGACGAACTTCAAGAAAAGTGAGTGATGTTTTTCATATTAAAGGGAACCGGGTTGGCGAAGATAGAACTTTAGAAATTTCTACGGGACAAGAGCAGAATTAAATTAGACGAATTAACATAAGAGGAGAATCTACTAAATATTAAATTGAGAACGGTGCAAGCTGAAGGTATCAAGTCAAGTGTGCTTCGATATCGCGAGTGAATTAGTGAAGAAGAATTAAAGTAAAATTAAATCAATATATTAGTGCTTCAAACTAAGTGTGTTCGACGAAAGATATAACTCAATAAGAAGATATTTCGAATACAACAAATAGTGATTTATTTATTTATTTAAAGTATAAATTAAATTAGTGAATAAATTATAGTTACATTTATCTACAATTATCCAATACCGATGGCTTCAAGTCGAAGCTAAATTATGGATCCGATATGTAACGAATATTAATGATCTACTACAGTATTCCAGTATTACTGTGTTATAGTGCTCCGGGATATCAGTGTTACAATTATTCAGTGGACATTGTAAGCGATAAAGAATTCCAGACAATTGGAAGTTTCATGTGGGACTGGAGATAAAGTGAAGTACACGATTAACTCAGTACACCAGACGCCATTGTAATCTGTGAGACTATAGGTGAATATTTTGATGATGTTTCATTCAGTGAACTATTAATGACCTTTAGATACTTACCTAATTTCTTTGTCGAATATTTCGATTTTTATGTTATTCCTCAATATGGATTGGAAATAAAAAAAAAAAAAAAAACCTAATAGTTTGTCTACAATTAACTATAAATTTTATATTACAATACATATATTATTTATATATGTCTATAAATACTATAAATTTTAATATCAAAACATTGTTAATAATAATAATAATAATAATAGAAGAAGAAGAAACTCTTGGAACTACTTGAGTATGTAATTCTATCTGAGTTTTTATTTATATCAGTGTTTTTATTTGGGTTTTTATTGTTTACAAGCATGTGAGGCTGTGACGGTCACACAAGAGAAGACGTTCCCTCCCTTTCTCCCCATTATAATAGGCTGTGAATTCCGTTGTAGCTTTTCTCCTTATTTAAGAAGGAGAACTTAAGGATAATATCGTATTACAGAAATTGTAGTCTAATAAAAGAAAATATAAAAGAAAACATATAGTGGATACAAAGTTATAATATGCAAAATAACAATCAAAAATGTATTCAGGTGTTTTTTGATTATTAAGTTAAATAAAAATTAATTAAATGATATTAAATAGATAAAATAAAGTTTATTAGTTTAATCAGTGAAATCCATATTAATAACGCACTTTCTATGTTTGCAACATTTCCATTTTTATAAGCCTACTTTCATTTAAAGGGAGGCTTATCTGATCACTCAGTCTGTCCCTCTAATAACTTTGAACCCATGCGCTTAGGTAAGGCGAACCCCAATCTCAAAATTATAGATTAGTCCTATTATCTTTTTTTTTTTTATTGTTTTTTTTTTTTTTTTGAGGGGGTAAATGTTGCTATTCAACTTGGTCTCCACACTAAAATTTTATATATACGCTTCTGTTTGAATCCCTGGATGGAACTTCTGTAGAATAGAACACAATGAATCTGATTCCAGAGTCCGCGGCAGAGATAATAAAATTCTTTAATCTTCATATCCCTTTCTGTAATAATCTCAATTTTTAAAATGACAAACGTAGACTTTAGAAATAAACTATAAGTACATTATTCAAGAATAAATTACAATGTTCGAATTAATCAGAAAGTATATTCTATGCTCTTTACTTTAAATAGCCATAATATTAATAAAGTTCAGTGATGACTTTTATCTTTCAATACACATGATTAAATTCAATGATAATCCACTATTATTTGGTTTTTCATCTTACAGTTCCTTGCTTGAATATCTTTAATTTAGGCTGGTATATTTCACAAGATCTTGTATCCGGTTGAAAACACTCATCTTTACGATTATTCTTTTCCTGGATAATTTCTCCACGATCTTTAAAGAATAACGCAAATTATAACTTACAGTTTGCATCTAACTTTCAGGGTAATTGAACACTTGGTATTAAGAGATGAATTCAAAATGGCGGCGCGGTTTGAACTTCCCGTTATTCGATAAAGCATCCATCTTGCGACGGTATTACAGGATACTCGAATTCAGCCTCCAATTAGTTGAATTTAACCTGCAATATATATATAATTAGGAACGTCTTCTAGTTAAAATCGATGTTCCCACAAATTAATTCAAGTGTACATGTTGAACATCTAGCCTAATAAATTTAACACTTAAAATATTCACTTAGTTCGGTTTAATGACAGCTGTTTCTTTTCACACTTCATTTTTATAATACAACAATTAACTATCACCGTATCACTGACAACAATCGGTTCAAGCGCTTCTATATTGCGTTGAATTTCACATCATCCATTCATTGTTATCCGTTCAGTGTGATTGTTCATCTGTTTTGAAGGACATTCTCTTTCCTGATTTACTTCAAATAATTATTTCCACTTAAATGATGTAATTTCCATATTACAAAAATTTATCACCACAGATAATCTAACATAATAATTTCCCAACTTCTTGAAACTTACTTAGTCTAGTTCTTTATTGTTCATACTAACTTTTATATTTGAAATCCTATCAAATCAACGCGAGAAAGCGACAAAAAGGCTTACAGAAAAACATTGGAATTTAAACAATGGATATCTATCCTCTTTCCATTAATCTCTCATTGTGTTAAACAAGCAATATTAAATGAATCTAACCTTTCAGCTAAGTTACTGCGTATGGTTTGAGAGGATTAAAATTCATCCGATTTAGACAACTTAAATAAATAATGCGGATTTAATTTTTTGTTTCCAGAAAATGGAAAATTTTGAAATGTTTGTTCCCAGCAGATACGGTCAGTGGCGTCATCTGCCGGTGAGAAAGTGAAACTCAAATGTAATTCTCATGCCTCTCACTTTGCCATATGATATATCACTCTACAATGAATGATTGATAAACTTATAGTTCAGATCACGAAAGAATCCGAAAGAGACGTGGAAATGAAAAAGAGCTTAATGAATCCAGAAATAAGAGCGACATCTATTATGGAAAAACTGAACTGTTGGAAACTATTTGTGAATGAATGCCAACAATATTGCAAAGATGTAGTTTATTGGATTTCCTTATATCCTGGGCGTGCATATTACATTCATCTTATAAATTCAATATTAACTTTATATTTGAATTATCAATTTTATTTATTAATTGATTTGTATTTATATTTTGAATAACATTGTGCGGGCTTCCAGGCATGATTAAGAGTTAGTTATTTTCTTATCTTACGGTGAAGTCCTTCTAGGAATCGTCACGACATCTAGCGTTAAAAAATGAACGTTTGTAAACTATTCGTGAATGAATGTCAGAAATAATGTGATATTGTTCATTATTGTAATTCCTTGTAACATATTATTATTATTATTTATTGATAAATTTTTTATTTATCAATTGTATTTATTTATTTATTTATATTTTGAATAACTGCTGTGTCTTGTATATTCAGGTATAATTTATGATCGTTTCCTTATAGGACAACCTTTCTTTTGTGGCGTTAACTAATGTAACTAATGTTTGAGATGTGTGAATTTTGTTTTCCATTTTTACTAATTTTTTTTACAGAATTTCAGAAAGACAACAATACAAAAGCATTTTTCATTTTTATTTTTGAAAAAATAAATCATTTTTACAAAGAATTACCTGTACAAAATTAAATGTATTTAAATTCCATATTTTGTAGAAATGAAAACTGTACAACAATTTCTATGGCAAAAGCTGTTTTACACGGGGAAAGGTATAACGTAGACCATTCATATATTTTTTACATTTATTTACAAAGCAAAATCATTTCAATAAACTTTATGGCAAAACTCAAATAACTTTTTTTTTTTAATTTTATTTTTTATAAAAAAATTATGTTTCTTAATTTCTTCTTTGATTATTATTTTTTCCCCTTTGAATTAATACAGGATATTAGAAAAAAATAAATATAAATAGACCAGTGAAGGTCGTCAAGAGTTTCACGGAAACTTAAAAATAAATTAAATAAACATTGCCTTTCCAGAAAGTATGGTATTAAAAATGACATCATTAACGCCGATGGATTATTTACAAGTGAACCGGTCTCCATCGAACGACGATCCACAAAGAAAGAGGGCCTGAAAATAAACAAATAATGTAATCAATCAATCAAATAGTAACGTTTAGTTATTGGTTGCAGTTTCACAGAGTGCTCTTACTTCGTTATATTTTGATTGGCTAAAATAATAATCTATAACTGTTTTATTTTGAAAGAGATTTGTGGAGGGTTAGATTAGGATCAAAATAATCGTGCTCGTATTTTATGTTAGTCCATAACAGCAATTCCATCACTTGGTTAAGAAAATCATCCAGTTCGTTTTTTCGTGGTGCAAACAAGCAAATAAGAAATCTTAAAGTTAAATAGCTATGTTTTATGTGTTCAGTAATTAAATAAAGAAATAAAGTAATATATGTTAGTTGTACTTCATCTGAAGTTGTACTTAATCTTCATCTGATGTCTGAAAATGACTAATATTTCTTAAACTACAACCGTGAAATGACATTTACCATTTGCTAAGATATTGAAATATTACGTGAGGAAAACCTCCAACAAGACAAAATGGTGAAAACACCTTAATAAGCGATGAGCATCATTATTCTTGGGATAAACATATCCTAATATTCTCGAATAGGTGACTGCTAAGGCTTGTCTTCAGAGATCACTGCGGGATTTTCAAATATCTTCGTGTTCTTGGAGAAGGAAACTCTGGATATATTTTATTTTTTTTAAAAAAAGATGTTATGTCCTTCTTAATCCCCTACTTTCCTTGTAAAGTGAGGCTCATCAGATCACTCAGTCTGTGTGTCTGAAAGTCCCTAAGAAATATTTGAACCTTAGTATGTGTATCTAAGGTCTAGAGATGTCTTAACTTTTACATCTGAATTGTTTTCTAATTAGATTAGAATTCCTTGCCGAGGAATTAGCGCGGAAAAGCAAAAACATTTCTTGTATAATAGCATTGGACTTGAAACGACCAATTTCTATCGAATTTCTATTGATATGCTTATATTAATATTCAACTTAAGCAATAATATTAATTCTTTTAATCTATTAATTAGTAGATGCTTTGATGTGATTAAAATTAATCCAAATTCTACAATTAAAAAATAAAAAAGTAAAATGAAAGATTTTCAGGAAAGTGAGCTTTAAGTTCTTCCGAAGGTCTTGTTTTCCTAAGGAAATATTTCTAAGTTACAAATTCATAAACACTTTTCCCTAACACTTGTAAGAATCGTACTTTATTACTTACCAAAAAGGATTTAGATATGTTGGTTAGTATTTGCCGTGGCCTGGTTCAATGCTGTAGTAGGGGGAGTGAACGTAGAGACCGTAATAACTGCCCTTCACGTGCTGTCTGGTGCCATATTTGTCAGCCTCGTAGTGGACATCGCGATCATAACCATAAGGATCCTGGAGGGAGTAATGACCCTTGACTTCGTAGCCATGTTTGCTCTCATATTGAGAGTGTTTGTCGTAGGTTTTGTGATCGTGAACGTTGTAACCAAATTTGTAATTGTGATAACCCTAATGATACAACAAAAACATTTACATTAAGAAATTTTGAAATATTGAAATTTCACAACTTTCAACAATATTATGTAATTTTTTTCATGATTTGTTAATGAAAGAGAATATATTTCAATTTATAATAATTTCAATAACTAAGTTTTTTAAAATAATTTTTTCATCTTTCTTTTTTTCTATTATAATTTATGATAAAATTTATGAAGGTGAAAATATATGAGGGTTTTGTTTTTACTAAATGAAATCTAGTCCAAATTATTTAATATTTTAAAAAAATATTAAATTAATTATTTATTTATTTAAATAATTATTGATTAATTATTTAATCTAGTAATGTAAAAGCATAAAAATTGTTATTAAAACATGCTTTACTTTCTTAGGAAAGTTAGATTCATTTATCCTTTTATTAGGGACATATTTTATTTTATTTGTTATTTATCCTTTTTGTTGTGCGGTTCGCACCCAAGTGCGATCTTCGTGACTGAAGGTCCGTATTCTGTGGATCTCTAATATTCCCAATATGGCGAACCCCTAGAAGAATCCGAGAGTTTCAAGGGAAAGATACTGAGGTGGTTTCCCGTTGCCTCAGAGAAAGATGATGATGCAGACAAACACAGGGAGGGGAATTTTTCAAATATCCATGGCAACGCCGGGATTCGAACCCAGATTTCAACACATCTGCCGCCACCAAATCCAGTAGGATATGCCGGAACGACATGTATCGTTTTTAGCTAATTCATTAATTTGCTTGAAGTTTGATATGATTTAAAATTAATCAACTTTAGATAATATTAATAAATAATGTGGATTTAATGATTTTTCATCAAAAGAAAAATTTGAATTCTAAGATATTTTAATTTGAAAATAAACTTTGACTCGTCATTTTAGTCGTTTTCCCAAAAATAAAATAGGAAAGAAAACACCATAAAAAAATAAGAAATAACATTTAATGAAAGTAGGCTTTAAGTTCTTTTTGTTGTAAGTTATTTGCTATTATTTAAAGCGGCAAAAACATTTCTGTAAGAAGGCTGCAATATAAGCGTTCAGAAGTGAAATGTACTTTTTTAAATTTGTACCAACACATTTCAAAAACTAACATTCATTTTAATAATTTCTGAAAAAAGGTTTTTTGGGTAATTTGTCCCTAAAAATCTAATAAACCTTGAAGAAACAGAAATAAAATTTTGCTTGAATTCTCCGTATATAGAGGCTAAAGTTTAGACCTCTAAATATGCCAGAATCTGGATTGTCTTTGGGGGTTATTTCCATGAAACATGCACAAGGTTATACACAGAAGCCGAAGTAAGGGGCTGAAGGAGCAGCAGCGAAAATTGTGGAAAAACTATGTTAATTATTTTAGTATAATTATTATAACTATCAAAACTATTGCGAAATATTATTTCAAAATTAAAAAAGTCTTCGTTTTTATTCTTTTAGCATATAAAAGTTCAATTTAGTAGAAAGTTAACAATTTGCTGACATGTTGATTAAATACATTGATTAAATACATTGTTGTTATTCAATGTTATTAAACCAATTCATTTTTTACAGATTTTTTTTTGTCATATTAATCATTAATATAAATTATTAATTTATATTAATTCATAATTAACATATGTATTGAAATTAAAAATAATAAAGCTAATCTAAATCAGTAATTGTTAATTTTTGTAAATTGTAAACTACTGATTTAGATTAGCTTTATTATTTTGATGACTACTGGTAGTTTTGTTCTGCGTATTACTTTATAAATATATATAAATAAAGTAATATGCAGAACAACACTACCATTAGTCATCAATCTAGATTGGAGAATTGGAAATAAGTAATTAAATAAATAAATATAATTTTATAATAAAAAAACAGCTAATTAGTATTCGTTTAGACATGACTTCATCAATAGGAGTACTTTGTAAGGATTCAATCGAAACTAATATTTATATTAAAAAAAAAAAACTTTGATAATTAAACTTAAAAATTAGAAGTTTTGTTTATAACTGACATACATAGCAAATTGGTTTTTATTTATATTAGTTCATGATGGGAGATTGTACCTTTTTTCCAACATTTCCTCTGCGTTACACTGCTTTTCTTATGATTAAAAATCATAACTTTACAAGACTCCGAATATTTAAGTCTTCCTTTTTCTTAAAATAAATTAAAAATAATTTCTGTTTTGCTTCGTTTTTCAATTTAAAATTTTTTTTGATAATTTAATTGTATTTAATTATTAAAAATTATCAGAAGTAATGTTTTCCTATTTTAAAATTTAAAATTTTAAAAATTAAAAGTCATTATGTTAAATTTTAATTTTATAATAAAAGATATTAAGAAATATTTTCATTACGAAAATTGTAAATGTAAATATAATTTCAGTAATATAATTGTTTTGGTAACTTAAAACTTTGTAGTCCTCTGGTAAGTTGTTAATAATAATAATAATAATAATAATAATAATAATAATAATACATTATTTAACTGAGAATTATTTAATTTGAAGCTAATTAAGAGAAATATGCCGAACTAATTATAGGGTAAAAATAAAAATGATATATGTAATTATTTTTTTCCTATATACATTCAAACAACCATAATTGTAAAAGCGTATCAGTAAACCACCTAATTATTATGTGTTCCATGATTTTTTTTTTTGTCTTCAAATGTATAACAACAAAACTCATGAAGCATAAACAGACTTAGGGTCAATAGCTCTTAATTGCAGTCAAGTATTGTTGGGAGAAAAAGATTCTCTTTATGCTTATCTTGCTTTCGATGTGTAATTAAAATAACTGTAAATTCTCCTCCATTGAACAGGATAATAGCACTGTAAACAAACTTGGCATTTTTTTGAAAGGGGAAAGAAGTTTAACAAGGGAAAATAACAACAAAAAAAGTTTCATAAACATATTGCTAGCAATCATAAATCATAGTCTTTTTTTTACTTAACTATATTTCCAGTTCTTTTAACGAGTTTGTTTTCAAGGTTAAATACCTCATAATTTAAAAAAAAATCAAAACCGGACTGAAATTTGCAGAAATTGATCTAAAAATAAGTCAAGTTTATTTAAATGTCTGTTTTAACCTAGAATCTATTTGCTATGTATGTCAGTTAATGAACTGATTTGTATACTTTTGATTTATTAATGAATATATTTAATTGTAGTGCCTAAATGCCTATTAAATTGATTAAAAATGCTATTGTTGATAATAATTAAGCTAATAAACCTGTTTAAAGCAAACTTGACTGAGAAGAAAACAATTTCAGTAAATAAGACTTTGATTTTTGACTAATCTTGACACAAATCGCAATCAACTGTTATGCTTACATCTTGACTGTGGTAGATTTCCCTGTAGTTTGGATGTTTTTCGTATTTATCAGCAGTTACTGCTACAGCCAGCAAACAAAGAGCTAGGATCTATAAATGAAAAATTGAAAAGGTGAATAAAAATAAAAATTTAGTTTTATAACATTAGTATCTTTGGATATATAAAGTCATATAAAAAATGATTAAACTTGTAAATAGACTTTTACAGGCTTTTAGTATTTAGCAGAATTTGATTTTCTACAAATTTCACGACTTAAATCCTATTTTTTTAAGCAGAATGTTATTATACCAATTATAATTTTATGTAATTTCAAAATATTTACAATTACATATTCAGTTCTAAATAATGTAATGTGAGAAATGTTATCAGACAAACTCACAATTGGTTTTAAAACTTATACGACACATTAAAAATACAAATAGAAGAGGGACAAATTTTTAATGGCTTATATAAATTTATAAATCTAATTGTATATTGTCTGATATATTTATCACATGAAATGTGAACCCATGAGAATTATTTACAATTTCTTCAAAATAACTTATAATTACATATTAACTTATTTTAAAGAGACTTCAACTCTTATAATAACTTTAAATTAACTGTTATAATTAAGATGACATTATTAAACATAACAATAATTATAAAATTAAATCCAAAGTTTGCAGAAATAAATAAGAATAAATAGACAAATTCAATTTTTACAGCTTGAATTTCAATGTAGCATTTTTTTTATGAATATAATATCAAAATACGGTTAAGCTTATACCATTAATAATTATGATTAATAATCCAGCTTGAATTTACAGGATTAACTATAATTGCATCAAATTTTCATCTGCAATAAGATGGAACAGCATTTTTTGTCTGATGTCATGATTAGTCATTTCCAAGACCGATTTTAGAAACCAAAAAGTATATACCAATTATAATCCATCATCGTAAACAGTTAAGCGCCATTGTTTGCTTTTAAAGATGAATTCACAGATGTTGTGATTTTTTTTTTCCTTGCTAGAAAGTATCTTCAATATCCAAGCTTATATCCCATTACTTTGTAAGTCCAGTGGTATAGCACATACTCCCTTACCTGTACGAGTGCCATTCTTCTGGGGAACTGCTAACTGCAAGAGAACCTGCGAATAGTGTGAAGTGGACAGTGGTTGAAGCTGCTTATATACGCTACGCCCTGTGAATCTCTTATATCGGTACAATTAGGTTCCTTTCCCTAAGGAGTCGTCATGGCCCAGTCCCTGGCGTCCACTCACTTCAACAGTCACAGAGAGGGCGACACCCTCAAACCTTTTTCGCTCTGGGACAATCCCCACCCCGGGCGAATCCACTAATGACTTAGTTGAACGTTTTAATTCTATAAACATTGGCGTGAAATTCTTCCCGCGGTTTTTTTTTTTGTCTCAATACCTAACGGGCAAAAGAACTCGGTGTGCGTGATCACATCATTTAGCAAATACAAAAACATAGTCCCATACAAACACGAAATCCTTTGTAATGTTGATTTATTAGTCTAATTCTTTTTTTTTTTTTTTACTGGATGAAAATGGAAGAAAGTTGAAAATAGAGAAAAAAGACAGCAAATAGGCAGAAAAAAAAATTTCCTTTTTTTTTTTTTTCAAACAAATAATAAAATACAAGTATTACAAAGAAACAACTTTTCCTATTTTCCACTGAGTTGGTGTTAATAGAGCATTGGACGGAAAATATTTCAGCTTTCCTACTTTATTATTCATCGAGATGTAAAACCAGATGATTTCAGTAAATGTTTAATTTCTCCACCAAAACAAAACAAAAAGTTTAGGTTCTTCAGAATGTTTTAAGATGTATTAAGTTTAGATAGATCTGAGATTCTCCAATGATGGTTACTATTAGCGAAGCAACTCAGCCATGAGATTGTAAGAAAAAATCATTACAGCATCGTCAATAAGTTGCTTTTTTGCGAATAGTTGAAGGTGTTTCATTTGTAGATCATTTTTTTGGTGACTACTTGTTTAACTTAATAATTAGGCCTAATCTTATTAATTACAATGGAATTTTAAAACACCATCTATTTCTATTCCGTCCTGAGATTTCGTGAATTGCTTTAGTGGAATAATGATATGAACGTAGGCTTTTTTATTATTAGGTCATCGCTACATTGAGTAGTGGTAAGTAACAGTTCTAATGGAAAGGAAGCATACGTGAATGTCACCTACAAATGATCGGAGACAGACTCTACTTTTCGTTCTCATCTTTAGCCTATGATAGTAAGGCTCATTAAATTGCTCAGTCAGTCTGTGTGTGTTCCCTCCCTAATAACTTTTGAATCGCTGGATGGATTTTCTTGAAACTTGATATGCATATTTAAGGACTAGAAACTTTTTATTTGAATTATTTGGGTGCTTGTGGAGAGTCAGAAGATGATCAAATTCTAATCTATTGGTCTCATGAGAAAAAATACTTTCAGATTTACTTAATCTTTAATCCCATTTTATCTCATTTTATAAACTTTTTAGACAGTTTATGTAGAAATGTTATTTTTTTATTATGAACATTAAAAAAAAATTAATGAATTAAAGAACCTTAATGTAAGACAATTACTTTAAGATTAAACTACTTTTTAATTTCTAATTCTTACTTGTAGACTAGGAAAGTGATTATTTGAAAGTCTGTGTCTGCCCCAGTAACTTTCAAACCTCTTGAGAAATTTTCTATAAAATATTGTCTCCAATTTAAAAACGAGAGATGATCTAACTTTTTCCAAGTAGGTTCTTATTGAGAAACTAGCGCCAGAAGACGACAAAATTCCTCAAAGAAAAGCTCTGGAATCTAAATGAATTTCTATCCAATTATCACATTTTCTGAAACACTGAAAATTATTATTAATCTTATCCTTTAATTAGCTCATGATTCGCAATGATGAAAATTAATCGATTTTACATAATATAAGTATAGGATGGGGATTTAATTCTTAATAATGAAATATTTGTATTTTTGGTATTCAGCAGATGTTAGAATTTCAACATAAATGTAGACTTTTTCTTATGTTTTCAGAAGTTCAAAAAAGGAAAATGAAGAATCTTTTAAGAAATAACATTTTAAGGAAAGTCTGCTTAAGTTCTTTCGATTTTCTTGAGATATATTTGAAATGGGTTTTAATATTTATTTTTTTTTAATTTTCTCTTTTGTTTGTCGAATGTAAAGTTACTTTATTTTCATCATCCAATTGACGTCGAAGTGTTATTAGTTGACTTTGGATAGAGTTCCTTTCGTTGAAACGCTGAAAAGAAATGTAGAAGCTGACTCATGAGCTTAAGATAACATTTGGTATTGGTTATTTTTACAGTTAACCCAGTGATGAGTTCCATTTTAGTTTATATTGTGACTCATATCATAAAATGTTGTATGAGAAAAATCTTAGATAATATTTTTATTTGTCCTAGATTAATATTTAAACATGAAAAAAAATTGAAACCCACTTTTCTTAAATTTTGCTGGCTTTTTTTGTTAAATCATAGAAAAATCCGATGCTTAAGTTCTAATGATATTCTAGAGGAATTTTTCTTTTTCACGCGCTTATCCTTCGATAAGAACCCAAATAAAAGTTTGATCATCTCACACACACACACGCACTGATTTTTAACAAGAAGTTTCCAACAGAACGGGACTTCTTCAAATCTTGCTTTTTAAAAAAAACCACATGTAAAGTTTCGTTTGTTTTTAAATTATAATACAAGATGGCTGCCGAATACAAACAATAAAAGTTAATTATATCTGCTTAATTAAGTTAATTAGTAAAGCTGAATAATTAATGAAATTGAATTACAGAAAAATTGTTGGTTGTAATAATTCTCACACCTTTTAGTACATCAATAGATAATAAATGGTAATAAATTCTCCATCATTTATTTAATATTATGATAACGTTTATAATCATTCCCGTTATTTATTTGTACGTTATGTCAGTGTTTCTCAACCTTTTAGTACTTGCGACCCAATTTTCAATCACAACTCTCATCGCGCCCCCCGAAAAAAAAAAAAAACCTCCAAACCTATCTGTTCAACCAAAAAAAAAAAA
>JAFIDM010010028.1:48695353-48715840 GCA_023159025.1 Thereuonema tuberculata | reverse complement strand
AAAAAAAAAAAAAAAAAAAAAAAAACCTCGTCTAGTTTTTTAATAACATTTTTTTCTCGATATGCTCGCGCCCCCCCTTTAGATTTATCGCGCCCCCCCTAGAGGGGCGCGCCCCACAGGTTGAGAAACACTGCGTTATGTAATTTGTTATTATAATGATAATGAAAGCTTTTATTAAAATTATTAATCTAATTTAGGATTAGATCGTTTCAATTTGATTTACAAATTCTAATTTAACGCAGCAATATTATTTTGCTGTGTTAATTAATAAACTCCATTATCCATTTATAGGTAAAGAGAATTTTACTTCGTAGGACTAAATTTATAAATGTTAATGCAAGCAAACTTTTATTAATAATAAAATAAGTACTCCTAGAAACTATTTATATATCTATGTATTGTATTTAATTATCTATATATATATATATAGATAATTATATATATGTATGTATCTTTATCTCTATATCTGTATATCTTTTGTATATCCAATAAACGTTTGTTGGAATAGATATTAACGACTGTATTTAGAAAAGAAAATTATATCTCGTAAAAAAAATTGCAAATTAATACAGCATTCAAAAGAAAACTATTGCCAATGTCAAGTCAGGTGTTCTGGGTGGGCAGTTCCAGTTTCCTGTAGATTATTATTCAGTACGTCTTAGAATTGAGATGATCAATCAGTGACTAACGCTGTTATACTAATTGCATTTAAAATACACATTTCATATTTTAGAAATGCGGCGTAGCTAAATTGACAAAATATATTAGATATATGGCAAGGTATGACAATTAGCTACATCATATTTCTATGTTTCAGTGAATATTCAAATATGAAATTTGTATTAGATCCAATATATCAAACAATATGTGGTTATTAGTATTTCATTAGTTTTATTATATGACGGTGTTTTCTTTTACCAGTAAAAGAGGAAGCAGTGTAGTAATACATCCTAAAAAATATATACACGGCTTCCAGATAAACGTTTTTTTCCCTTTACGGAAAAGATTTAAAATATTGTTACGTAACTTAGAGGCAAAGCAGAAGGAAAACAGGTATTATTGTAATCAACAGAAATGTAATAGTTTTCAAGGTTTCTTTTTGTTTTATTTCTGACCTGATTTATCTAATTTGATAAATATTATATATAAATACACCTTATAATGAAAAAATCATAAAAATAAAATGGGAGAACCACAGAAAAGTCATTTCTGAATTAAAGATTAACTCGCAGTAGTAACGTTTTTTCCAGTTACTAATAAATGTTTTCAACTTTCCTTTTTTCATTTTTTTTTTCATTTTAAATTTCCCGGCGTTGCTCGGGTCTTTTCGATTCGGTTTTCATAAACGAAAATACATGACTTCCACTTTGCAAAAACGGTTTATATAATTCCCATTTCATGAATGACATGGCTTCACTTTTGTACGTGGATTTGTAAAGCCAAGGTAGACAAAAACATCCTCAAATATCGCATTTGTTTACTTAGAACGTTGCTTCTATTATTAAAATCTTACGACATAAAACTCTTAAGATGGAACTTTTTCTTTTTTTCTTTTACACAAAGTCAAAGAAGCAAAGAGTCATCTTACAACTTATTCTTTCTTGGATACTAATATAATGAATAACTAAAATGCATAATAAGTATGAAATCATTGTAGTTTCAATTTTTTAATCTATAATTGACAATTTTAAGAATAATAATTCCAAATTTTTAATAAGGAAAAAAATCCTTGTCAATTTATGTAGAATAATCTACCGAAATTATGCTAACAGGTAAAATATAACTAGTTAAAAGTTGTTGAAAAAAATCTCTATTTATTTTCGAAATAGTTTTTTTAAAAAAAAAAAAAAAAATTAAGGGCCAGTTTTCAATTTTGAGAATTTTTTAGACTCCTTTTAGAATTATAATAAACACTATAAAAATCAGGAATAAATAAAGGTCATACTGAATCGTCTTATATTCAATTGCCAAAATATGAAAAAAAATAATTAATAATTCTATCCAATTTTGGGAAATACGCTACCAATGCTACCAATTATATTAAAATGCTTTTTAACAATTAAAAATACAATGATTTTACTTCTATTTACAAAGTTTCAAATTTTAAATTACAATTCTATTCAAAATTGTGGTATAAGTTGTAGACGAATCGAATATCAGAAGAATAAAAAACACAAGCTGATTTAGGTCCACCCTTAGGGCACACAAAATGTTAAAAAAAAAAGGCTGTATTTCAACCCAGTAATTTACAAGCTGGTTTCACCTGAGATTGTATCATTAATACAAAAAAATTTTATTTGCTTTATTTGTGTTGTAATATTGGCTGAATGTTATTCAGAGCCGCCCTTAGAATCGGACGGGCGGGGCGTTTTATCCTGTATCTTTTGGGGCCTCATGCTAACTAAAAATAATTAATAAAAGTTGAAAAATTTGGAGAAAAAATATGTCAACCTCAGCATTTTTTCTGTCAGAGCTACAATAATGTACAAGATTCTTTTTTTACTAAAATCTCGAGTTTTAGAAAATTAGGAGTCACAAAGAATATTTGCCCAGGGGCTCGCAAACGCTAGAGACGGCCCTGATGAATTTATTAAAGATTTTTATCTGGATTAAACATTTATTAGGATACAAAAATAGAAATAAGTTATTTTATATAATATAAGATTATTTTGATGAAAAATAAAGCTGATTTGTAATGATTTGAAATATTAAAAAATCATCAAAAAATTTAAGTAAACACTATTAACATCAATTTTTTAATTTTTGGACAAATTAAAAAAAAAAAAAGTTAAATTTAAATGCAACTTGATTTATAAGTAGATATACATAAAAGCTTAATTAGTAACAATAATTATTACTGAAGTGCACTATAACAAAAAATCCAACGTTACGACATTGAATAAATATGACTACATATATGTATTTGAAATACACATCAAACTACATATTTGAAGTATATTGCATTATTATGTTGTATTATTGAAATATATTTTTCTTAAAGGTATATTTATATATTATCATTTATGCATAAATATATTTGTAATAAATAAATGAATTATTTTAAAAATACTATATATATATATCATTGAATTATATTAACAGTGTATATTTTATTTATTTAAAAGTATATTTCGATGTTATCATTTACGTATTTATTAATTGTATTATTATTATTGAAGAATAAAGAGGGTATGTGTTTTGTTAATAGTTATATGTTATCATTTAAGTATTTGAAATATGTGACTGCATTATTTCAGTGTTTTCCTGGTTGTGGTTATGTAATTTAACTTTGAAATGATTTTTAAGCTCTTTTTTTTGTTTCTGTTCTAACCAGTTAGTGTTTGTAGGCGTGGTCCTTGGCATTGGTGGAGTGGGAATCAGGACTGCTTTACATGATTGTTCTCGTAAATAGATTCATTCAACTCTAGTCTTTTCCTTTTTTATTTAAGCCTAACTTAATTTGTTTTAATGCGTTTTTACTTGAGTGGCCTTCATTAAGCCAACCTGTAATTAAAAATGGCTTTTAAATCTGATCCCTTCATTTACTTAAGCGATGTCCTAATGTGAACTTATTCCTATGTCTCCAACCTAACGACTGTTTTCCGCGTAAAATTTACGAAGAATTTTCCGTTACTTTTCTCCGAAATGACCTTGACATCAAATACTCCAATGAGGTTATAATTAAGTACAGACGAAAATGTATTACAAGACAAGAAGCTTCGAAAGAACTTATAGCCTACTTTCCATAAGTTTATTTCTTAAGATTTCTTTCTGTTTTGAAGTCGTGAAAATGACATAAGTTTACATTTACTTTATTTGCTGCTGAATATAAACAGTAAAAAGTTTCTGAAAAAAAATAATTAAATCGATTTTACTCCTTTCAATTGGCGAGATTAGATTAATTTTTAATTATATCAACTCACGCGCAAATTAATGGATCTCCTAAAAGGATCAATATTCATTGTTTGATAGAAATCCAGTTTTTAGATTCCAATTCTTTTTCTAAGAGAATTTTTGTCAATATCTCGCGCTCATTTCTCAACAAGGACTCATTTGGAAAAGATTTCAAATATAAAACTTAGATCATCTCTAATCCTTAAATATGCATACCAAATTCCAAGAAGATTCATCTAATAGTTCAAAAGTTATTAAGAAGAACACACAGGAACAAACACAACTGGACTGCTTTGATGAACCTCACTTCCCAAGGAAAGTAGTCTAATGACAGAATCAATACAAGAATATTGAAGAGGTTTTGTTTTTTTAACAAGTAAAATAACAGGCTCCAAGTCCTATCAACAGTTTCTTAAACTTTTTTTCCCTGCCTCGAATGTTACATTGTATCCTTTCAAAAATAGAAATGTAAAAGTAACGAAGTAATTTTCGATTTTCGATTTTCCATTCCTACTAAAAAAATATGGTTCATTTTGAGAACGCACCACGCCTCACTATTTGACATCGCCTGAAAAAGTATTCCACAGTGGAAGTTCATTATCCCTCGAGAATTTTACTCTTTTAATTAATTCGACACGTTTCTTATTACTGATTTGGCCTAAATATATCATTATTATTCGTTAAGAGTTTTTAGTTAAGTCAACAGTCTTCTACTAACAGAGATTTTTTACGGTAAGTCAATATAAGAATATTGAATCAATAGGTTCAAATTAAAACTTACATATTTTGTACCCAAAGATGTATGTACGTATATCTGGAGGTGCAAAAATACTTAGATATATTCAAAAAAAATTACTATGAAATTTGCCTTAATTACATAGTGATTTTGTTTTCCATTTATTTGCTAGCTTTGCGCTCCGTCTCAAATGAATTAAAGACATATATCATCATCTCTTCCTTATTATTGATACGAAAGCAATTAAAAGCTGGGAAATCTCCCATGAGACATCACTGCCTGCGATACGTCAACGTGGCAACACTGTTATCTCGCTAACAATATGATGTAGTCATTGTATCTCCATAATTAATAATGAATTGTATCTACACAATTTTTTTGATTATATTAATGTAATAAATGTGCTTCCCATTCCACCAAATTTAAAACTACTCAAAAATCAATTGTTCAGCATTTGTTGTATCTAAAACTATATTTGACGAGATATCGGTTATATCTTTAATATCTTATATATAGACATTAGACACAATTCTAATAGGTTAAAATAAAAATAATACAAATAAAATGCTGTTTAATTTTAATCTTATGAGAGAATTTACGAAAACCTTGCAATCTACTTTCCCTAAATTTTCATTTTTTGCACTTTTCTTTCATTTTTTTAAGTTATAAAAATAATACAAATAAAATGCTGTTTATTTTTAATCTTCTGATAAGGATCAAATATTCCTGTTTTGTCTGTCTGTGGACAAGTATCATTAAAATATCATTAACAACAATCGCAACAATTGCGTCTTTTGCATGTGCAACAATCACTTTTGTAATAAAGCTCTTTAACAATCACAATAATCGCAACAATTGTGCCTTTTGCATTCGCAACAATCACATTTATAATAATAAGGAAATTGAAGCAATATCAATTACATTTTCTTATACGTATCAGAAGACATTGCGAAGCATTGTAATTGGTTTACTAATCGCTATCCCTACCTTGTTTTAAGTTGTAATAGCTGTTGCATGTAAATAGCACATAATTATTCGTTTTATTAGAAAAACAGTCTCTTCATTTACTTAAGTTGTCGGAATCCAATTGATTTTAATTAATTAAGATCATGCAGACATTAAGAGGACTAAAAAGCTGCTTAATATCCTCTGATTAAGATATGGATAGAAACCTGGTATTTCGATTAAAATGCTTTTAAATGTGGTGATTTATTTCTCGAGCTGATTTATCGAAAAGATTTAAAATATAAAAATAAGATTGCCTTTTGTCCCTAAATATGCATGCCAAGTTTCAAGAAGATCGAACCAGCGAATCAACGTTATTAGGGAAGTGATGGACACTGTCAGATGAGTCTCACTGTCATAAGAAACCATCCCAAAAAAATCTGATTTTTCAATTGACAATCAAAAGTTGGTCAATCAATCGTATTTTTTTTTCTCTTAAATCGTTTCCCTGCTCACTCAACCAAATATAATTTACTATTATTACATAACCTATTTATTTTTGATGATATAATGGTTAATTATTGCCGATATATTTTTTTAGCCTTATTTCATAAGGCCTTGACACACTGAAAACCTCCAGAAATCATCTGAATTTCAGCATTATTTGCTAATCGTGTTTGGCTCGTGCAGAAAAGCAGCGTGTGTTTTAAAACCTAGCAGAGCATGGCGAGGAATTCACGAAATTTTCACTTTTTTTCATGACTGAGAAATTAAAAGGAAATTTCATTAAGTATTTGTCGACCACAACAAGAGTGCGTGATACAAGTTCAAGGCACTTATTAGGTTTACAATTAAAGGTTATAGGATACATGAAAATAGGTCTACATGTCACTAGGAAATCGTGCGTAAATTCTTAGTAGCAAGAAAAGAAATAAATCTCTTATTTGCAAACCACTCACAATAATGGTAGCGAAAATCACGTCATGTTTCATATTATTTGGTGAAATTAAGTAAATAAATGTCAAGGTTTATACTTTGTATTTTTTTTTTTTTTTATTAACTTAAATTTTGTGTTTATCTTAATTATTTTATCTTTAACTTACAAGAGACATAAGTTAAAGATAAATAGACAAAATAAGGTGTAATTATAAGAAGTCTTCGAATTCACTCGAACATTTTTCTTGTCTTTTCGTAGGCGCATCACGCTAAAACAGTTGGACGGATTTCCATAGATTTTGGTTAAAAGCTTATTAAGTGCATCTTAAAATATGAAAACGATTATTTTTATCTCCAGCAATTCCTCCCAGTTATTAAATTACCTTAACGCATTAGAAAGTTATAATTTAATGTAGGCTACCTTTGCCTAATTCTAATATAATAGTAGGTAATGCACCTTATATAACAGTAGGAATGATTATTATATGCTTATTAAAATGTGTGTACTAAGAGGTGTAGCATTAGGCATAGTATACATATTTTAATGTACATATTATATAATCTACAATTATTGCATCTGGTTACAATTAAAATTTTAAATCATTATTTTTTTATATAACATGCTTAATTCACAATTAAGAATTAAGAAGTCTTTCTCTGCTTTTCTTATTCTAGAAGCATGTTTAAATCTTTAAATCTCGCAAACTAAGTCCATTTCGAGGATTACCTCCTGCATTTTTTATATAAATTCTCTACATCCGATTAATTTTTAATCGTAATCTAACCACTAAAAGGATTACTACAGATTAGCAGTTGTTGTTTTTTGTTTTGTTTTTAATTCAAAATGAAATGTAATAGAAGTAAGATAAAACTCCATTGTTCTAATGCTTTTCTATGAGGTTTTCATTTCATGAGGACTTGATTCTTCGCTAAGAACCCACTTGGAAAAGATTTCAAATACAAAAGTAGATCGTCTTCACTCCTTTAATATATATTCCAAGTTTAAAGAAGATTCTTTCGGCGGTTCAGAGGAATCAGAAGAAATAAACAGACTGACCGATTGATCTTCCTAGAGAAATAGGCTAAAAATTAAAAACAAACAAACAAACTGGTAAGTGATTTTTGCATAATTACAACAGCCTGTTCTACTCTGATGATTGATTTAGAAATGAATTTTAATTGGACTTCGTTATTCTTATGATCCGATTAACTAAAATGGGGGGATGGGAGCAAAGGCATTAAGATATTAGCATATTCCTTCATCCCTCAGTAAACACGAAGCTCCTTTATTTGGAGTTCACGGAGTAAATCTCAAGCAAATTAGCTTTTTTTTTTCCTTTATAATTTCTTAAAAGAAATTCAGGTATTAATGACTGGACATAAGTCTTAATATTCCACTTAAACATTTTTCTTATGAGTTTGTATTAGTAAATATAAACCGTTTATCTGTTTGGACGAGCATCACGCTAAAATTATTGGATCGATTTCCATAAACTTTCGTACATGTTTTATTTAAGGTCCAACGTCAAATACGCGCATAATTATTGTTACTAATATTAATAAAATTGAAATTAATATACTGTTTATTGTATATATGAATTACAACACAATTTAAGGCTTTTTTGATATATTAATTATAATTAATTAATTATTAATAATTATAATTATTAATTGTAAAATAGTTACAATAATGTAGACGCTCTGAACATCATTGCATAGAAGGGATTGATTAAGTTTAAAGACTATGAGACAAGGAATCAGACCAAAATGATAATGTCTGTATGTTTCGACCATAACTATGCATTATATCAAATGCTGAAGGAATTAGTCCAATCTTTTTAGCAAAAATTTTCAGGGATCATTTTTGAGGAATTGGAGAAACAGAGATCAAAATAAATGTGTGGCTAAATTTCAAGTTGGACCTTAAATAAGTCATCTACTAATTTTTACTTAAAGAAATGAAAGCGATTAATTATTTCCAAAGTAAGACAATGTGACAATGAATGAAAAATACACCAGTTACTGTACCTAGACCCAAAACTCACAAAGTAGAAAATTCACTTCAGTCAGTAATAAACTCGTTTGGGTCACCCACGCAACAATTAGGAAGGTTTGTCAGTAACATACTGAAGAAAATGCCAATGTATGCCTCTGAAATGATTCTTAAAAATACTCCTGATAATGATGATGAAAATGAAAATAATAATAAGAAAAAGATTAGACTGTATTCATTAGACTGAGAGGCGATTATACAAACATACCAGGTAATGAAGCACTAGAATTAATTGAGAAAATATGTGAAAAAAATCAGCATATTTTGAAAGATGCAATATTGATAAAGAAACAATAATGAAATTCTTGAAACTGATATGCAATAACAATTATTTTTGTTATAAAGGTAAATTTTTAAGCAAATTGTAGATTTCCCAATGGGAAGTCCAATTTCGGGAACTATGTGCAATATTTACATAAATTGGTTAGAACATACAACTATTTCAAAATGGAATAAAGCTAATTATAGCTACGTGAGATGTACTGATGATATTTTATTAATATGGAGAGGAACAGAGAGACAATTTTCGAAATTCTATCGTTATATTAATACTATAAAAATTATACATCGGAAGCGCAGTAGTGCCTCAAATGATAAAATAAACAATGAAAAACTCACCAATGGACCATTGGTGCCAGCATTGCGCAGGTCCCAATGAATTTTTTTAATGCAATAAAATTCAAACTGCGCATTTGAATTATTAATAATAGCAATGGATGAGACCAGACAGTGACTTCTCCTAACTGATGATCGCCAACGAGCGTGAAACAGCTGTTCCAGGATGTCACTTGGTCTCATCCATTGTTACTATAAAAATTAGTTTAAAATTTGCAGTTGAAAAAAGAGAAAGAAAACAAGCTGGCTTTTCTAGATGTATTATTGATAAATGAAGATTATAGGATTTCTTAAGAACATTATGAAAAGTCATCACAAAGTAACCATATTCGGAAATTTAATTCTGGTCATAATATTAGCACAAAAAAAGTTATTATCAAGAATTATACGAAATATCACGGATATTAAAGTTTTTTTAGAGATGTAAATGTGTTGATGTGAAGATCTTTAGAGCATTTACGTGGAGTTAATTTTTAAAGTACAGCACCTGACTAAAATAAAATAAAATAAAATTGCGTTTCGGATTCCTTCCCATAATTGAATCAGAAAGGCAATTTTATTTTACTTTAGTCAGGGCTGTTCTTGTTTTCCTTTCTTTTATTAAGTTACCATTGGGATTTAAAGGAAACAAAAATATTAGAGATGTTTGTAAAGAAAACAGTATTCGATTAGTTTTTTTTTTTAGTTTTTTATAAAGGTAATAAATTGTTTAAATAGAAGAAGGATGTTAATGAGAACATGTTAAATAAAATGGGGATTGTATAATAGTCTGACTTAAAAAGAGATTGTGGGGGCGTCTATTTTGAAAGTACTGGAAGAACTTTAAGGGAGAGATTGGCTGAACATATTAGAGCCTTTAGGAATAAAAAAAGTAGAATTTCTGACTGGGCAGATCACTGTGAGGAAGTAGGACACAACCCAGATCCAATTGTCAAAATTGAACCCGAAATTTCCGAAGAAAAGGAGAGATTCATGATAGAATCATGTTTGATTAATTGGAAAAATTGTATTAATAGGGTATGTTTGTTTATGTAGTGAATGTGGGTGGCAGAGAAGCCAAGCACTGCGACCGGAGGTCTATTGTACTAACCGACGGAAAGAAGGACAGATGGAGAGAAAGACTGAGAAAGTATGGTGGGAGAAGTGCAGGGGAAACGGGAGAACCCCGAGAAAACCTGCCCAGCGCGGATCATCCACCATCACGAAACCCACATGAGAACGAACCCCGGTACTCAGAGGTGAGAGGCCGATGTCATAGCGACAACGCCAACCGCGCGGCCATTAATAGGGTAACGATAAGTTTCTTAAAATGAGTACGCTAAAGAATTTATGAAAAGTAAGTTTTTTAATGTTAATGATATTAATTAGCATGAATTGTGAGAATTGTTATTTACGAACCATCATTATTAATAATGTGATATTTGTTTTCATTGTTAATAACAATGTTATTGAATACGATAACGTTTATTTGTTAACTTGAATACGAAAATGTTTCATTAGTTCTTATTTGTAATCGAAAAGAAATAGTGGAGGAAGAAGAATAGTTTTTTATCCTGTTACCACCTGATGAAGCAAAGAAGGATGAAATATAATGGAATATTAAGAATTTCTAGGAGTGTAATATTATTTTCTGATTATTATATGTAACATTTATATAAATTTGGAAATAATGTTATTGTAGAGTTAAATAATAACGTAAGGAAACATTAACTAATCAACAAACTGTAGTAACCTTTAACTTCTTTTATAAAAAAAAAAACTTTATTTTCTTTCTGTTATGTAAGTATATACATGGCCAGTTGAAATATGAATTCACGTTGTCATTATTTAGGTTGTCATTTCTTTTTTATTCTTAGACCTTCCTTCCTTATGTTGATGACATCTCATGTTCAAAAGCAATTATACGAATACATTAGGCTTAACTCTGAAGCAACTCCCATTCACTGAGCTTTACTGAATCTCCGCTAGGAGGAAGCAACTAAAAAAAGCAGTTTGGTTCGCATTTTCGACACCAGAGGGACCACTCGAACTAAAAAGAAAAAGCAGATTTATTATTATACAACTCAACTTTTACAGCGCACTTAATATATTAAGAAATAATAAACATAGTATTTCAACAGAAATTACACTATTTAAAATCACTAATTAAATTAATGTTAGTTCTTATTTTGTTTTGTTTCTTTATTTATTTTAAATCATAAAAATGATAAAAACGAAAAGCCTAATTTTATATATAAATTTTAAAATGTGATTAATAAAACAAGTATAAATGTACCATCTGTTAAAAAAAAAAAAAAAAATTAAGTTGTCATTATTTACTTAAATTGTTTGAATATGGTTAAAGTAATCGGATCAAACCATTGGCAATGTAGTAAGGATTTAATATTGGTTGCATAAAACAATGGAGTATTAACAGAAATAGGAAAGAAAATATGGTTTAGGTTCCATCGCTTTCTATGGAAATCTCTGTTACCGTCTTTTCTCTAATAATTTCTCGACATTTTTGGAACAAAAAATTCAAATGTAAAGATAGACCATCCCTAGCCCTCGAATGTACAAACAATCCAATGGTTCCAAAGTTTATTGGGGGAGGGGGGGTTGTGTAAATGCACGAGCTACGACAACAATTCACCTTTTTCTAAAGGATTAACTTACAAAGCTTACTCTTTTCTTTTTTGAGAACATTAGTAAACAGGTCATTTTTATTCTTGACCTTAAATTCTTTTCTGGTTAAGACAATAGTTTATGAGTCTTCATCCCAGACTCACGTTCTTTCACACATGTTGAGATCTAATTCATGTGCTTAGGATTATTCTACATTGAAACAATATTTTTAAAAGACACGTATTACATTGGGAATGAGTACGTGGTCATATTTAATACTTCATCAAATTTAGTTGTTCTACATTTATAATCTTCATAAGAACCATTTAAACAAAAGCAATTATAATATGTTTCTCTCACTTTTTTTTCCATCTAAAATAACCCACGTGGATAATGGCTACTCAAGTAGAACTCCTTAAAGATTGCTAATTCTCTATAAAGAATTGTAAGAAGTTCAAAAGCATTTCAAACCTAATAAAAATAAAGTTTAAAATTCATGTGAGTAACTTAAAAAATACAAATCAAAATCCATCAAAGTAAGATTTTTTTTTTTAATTTAAAACCAGTTTTCCTTAAAATATTGTTTTCTTAAAATTTTCTTTCTTTTTTTTTTAATTTATTCTTAAAATCGTGAAAAACGAAAGACCTACAATTATCATATTTGTTGAACAGCAAATTATTTTCTACGTTCTAAAAAAAATTCTTTAATTCTTCATTATTTCTGTTTTTAAATCAAACCTAGGACAATGATTTAGTTAAAAGGATTCAATATTCATTGTTTTAAGATAGGGGGATTATTAATAGAAATAGGATAGAAATCCATTGTTTAAATTCGAATGCTATTCTATAGGAAATTTTATCACTTTCTGGAGCTGATTTTTCAATAATTTGAATTGGAAAGATTTCAAATAAAAAAAAAATAGATCGGCTCTAATCCTCAAAATATGCATACCATGTTTCAATTAGGTCCAGACTGATTAATTTGATTAGCCTCACTTTTTTATTAAAAAGTAGGATAAAAAATAAAGTATTTGTATTCAAGTTAAAATTAAGAATAAGTTACATTCACTTTTCTGCACGTGTGTTCAGTTGAGATGATTTTTTTTTTCAAATACAATCCCAGTGAAAGTATATTGTAGAAAATTTACATTAAATAATTAATGACTGGAAATAAAATTTAACACTTCTATTAGCTTTTCTTAGTTTAAACGTTCTCTGTGAAATGCAATGTGTAGATTCAATAAGGGTTTTTTTTTGTTTTTTATTCAAATAAAGATGGAAGTTCAATTTTTTAAGCAGAAACTTACTCATTCTATTATAGAAATATTCAGACTGTAGATATCTGTATTTTCGATTAATAATATCCTCCGTGATGACCGTGGTGACCATGATGACCATGATGGCCTCCGTGATGGCCTCCGTGATGACCACCGTGGTGACCACCATGATGTCCATGATGGTGGCTTGGTTCAATTGAGTAGAAAGGGGTGTGGACGTAAAGTCCATATGGGCTTCCCTTGATGTGTTGGCGGGTTCCGTGCTTGTCAGCTACGTAGTCGACGTGACGGACGTAACCGTAAGGATCGTGGAGGGCGTAGTGACCGTGGATGCCATGGCCGTGCTTCTCCTCGTGTTGAGAATGCTTATCGCCAGTGTGATGATCATTTACGTGATAACCGAATTTGTAGTTATGGTAACCCTAGAATTTGCAAGAAAAACCAGAACAATAAATAATTCTTATAATTATTCAAACATATAAATATATAAATATTTGTTGTATATAATATTTATCAGCTCTGTAATAACTGATTTCATCATTTCATTTGAAGGTTTTCAAAAAGATAGCATTAAAAGAAAAAGACAAATATACATTTTACATTAACAAGCTCCTAAAAGAACTGAAACCTGCTTTCCTTAAATCTTGAAGAGATTTTTATTTATTTTAATTTTTTCTAATCAAGAAAATAACATAAATGTCAACTTTCTGTTTATTTTTTATTTTTATTTTTTAAAATTACTATATAGCTTCTGAATATAAGGATTTTAATTAATATTTTTCAGAAAAATTACTTAAATTGTTTAAATCCAATTACTTTTAATTGTAGTAAAACTCGAGCATTTTTTTCGTTTTCACGTTTCCAAAGAAATATAAAAACAAAGAAATAAGAAAATTTTAAGAAATAACATATTAAGGAAAATAAGCTTTAAGTTCTTTCGAATGCTAAATAGGAGGTCCTATTTATCAGATTCATAAATGACTTTTCTGTTTAATTTTCATTTTCTCCGTTGTTATTGTGACTTATCTCCAGGTCCACGTTTTGGATTATTAGACATACGATCACTCTGATGATTAATGGTGGTATTGTTACGATAACTATCCAGGACGCACCTGTAAAGTAACAGGTAAAATTATTATATTTATTAAAAAATATATATATATTGATAAATTTGTACTTTCGTAATCAATATTGAATAAGTTTCTGAAATTGATTTAGTGCTTTTTGTGTCTATATTAAAAAAATTACATAGAAGTCAGCAAGTGCATTCATATTTTGAATAAAAATCTCGTAGGCCTTATCAGAAAGTAATTAGAAAATGCTACCACTTATTTTTTTTCATTAAATATCCTGCACGTCAACAATGATGTACAGGATACAATGATAAATTATGTAAGGTTCACAGGACCTACTTTAAGACCTTGGAGTTGTATGAGTAAGTTGGGATTTCGTGTTTGGGACTTAGCTAATAAACACGTGCTTTTGTTTCAGTGCCCGGCCGTGACCTAGGGTTTATTTCACTTTCGTTTTCAACACGTAAATGACGTTAAGCACTTTTAGAAAAAAAAAAAATAAACCCTCCCTATCGTTCGGATTTAGAACAACCTTTTTTTATTTTTCTTTCACAATTTCAAATCTGAATTTCTCGGTGAAAAAATTACGGCTTTTTCGAAAATTAGCCTTGCTTTTAATATTATTATCTAATTATTTATAAACGATTGCTGAGAAAAAAAATTAAGTATTTCAATAATTCCATTTGATATTGACAAAGTTATTTAGACGTGAAATGTTATAGTGTCACTTGTACCGTATTTACGCTCATTTACGATGCAGCTCTTAAACTGGTTACACCTTCGAAATTTCATAATTCTTCGTTGAAATTTTATGTGATTATTCCTCAAAAATGATTCAAATTAAATCTTTAGTAGCTTTTTTTTATTTTATTTAATTTATCAATTTTTTTTTTTTCCATTTCAGTTAATAGAGCCTGATTTAGCAAAGAAGAACCGAATGAAGACATTGGTTCATTGGGGTTTAACCAAGCTTCTTAGCGCCATCTGTAACAGAATGACGTATTTATAAAATTGTAATTACTGAAGGGATTCTAATTCTTTTTATCGAAGTAAATCTAGTGTTTAGATCCCAATAATTTTCAATGGGGAATCTTCTCACCTTCTGGCGCTAATTAGACGTATTTTCGACAAGAACCCACTTGAGAAAGATTTCAACTAAAAAAAATGAGATCGTCTTTAGTACTTCAAGAACCAAGAAGATCCATTCTGCCAGAGGTTCAAAAGTTGTTTTTCAAAACCAAATAGACTGTGTAATTTGATGAATTCATTTTCCTTGGAAAATTAAGCTAAAAATTCTATAATAATAGAATAATATCTTACATCTTGACTGTGATGGATTTCTCTGTCTGCTCCTGGAGCTGCAGATACAGCAACCAAAACTACGCATAAAATAACGACCTGGAAAATAGAAACATTATTACAACAATTAATAAGATTAAAATAGAAAGAAGATGGATTTTATAAAATATTTGTCAGATTCTTCAGGGCTAAAGAAAACTTTAAAACAGCTTATTAAATTTGATAATGCTAAATTAAATAATTTAATTTAGTTCTAATTTAATATTGACTTAATTAAAATTAACTAGAAATTATAACTTTAAGAAATTAAAAATTAAATTAAAAAATAATTTTTTAAAAATTTAGTTACTAAGTTTTAAAAATAAAATGTGAAAATTGGAGGCTTTTCAAAACAATTTTTAAGTTACTTGAAACGCAGAAAATCAAATAATATATAAACTTTGTATTATTAGTTATTTGAGATTTTGTAAGAATATCTTATATATTTGCATTATTTTACAAACCATCTTTAAATTTTGACATTTCTATGTTAGCTATTCCCTTATTAACATGTGGTATTGTCACAGATATATCTTTAATATTTAAGTAGATATGTACATATAAATGTCAAAAAACTATATAATAGGTGATATATATACATATATTTCCTCTTTTGTATTTCGTCTAATACATAGCAGAATACAAAAGAAATTATGACTTTACCATTATTTTAATTACAGTAAAATTACCTTCTTTTTTTTTTTTTTTAACTACGACCTAGTTAAAGCCTAATTAAAAACGTTGAAGTAAATCATTTCTGCGAACATTACTTCAGATACAAAAGCTCTTGACCTGTCATTGAAGTACAATATTTACTAAACAATTTCCTTCTAATTGTTTTCCGTTCCAATGCTTGTTCGAATTTTACTTCCTGTTTAATTTCCGACCTTCTAATAAAGTAGCTTAATTGAATAAGTTCCAATTGATGCATTTCTTGAAGCCAGTAAAGCACTGTTACTTACTTTCACACCCTCAATGAGAAATGACTCACAAAACAATGAGCTGGTATATATCCCTCCCTTGATATCTTAGGCCTACTCAATGGAATTCCTTCTTTAAAGTCTTTGAGAACGGATGAAAGAGATTTCATTCTCATTGTTCTGTTCCGTTTTTCTTCCGTTTCCTTCTGTTCCTCCCAGATATTGGGCTTCTACAGCTTCCTTCAAGAGTTTTTGGACGGAAGAAGATGTTATCTTCTATACCAAGACAATGCAGACACCAATAGCGTCATTATAATCCATCTTGTCGCAGATTAGACATGGATGACTGATTTATTACCCAAACAGATTTTCAAAGTAATCCTACATTGTCTGGATGAATCATTTCTCAAATGAATTAAATCAATTAAAAATAGAATTAAAAATCTTAAAAAAAAATTTGTAATGGTTAGAGAGATGTAAATATTCTAAAACGCTCATTCCATTATAAGTAAATGTCAAATTAGATATCTATCCATCGCATAGTGGAGGCTGAGCATTCAGCGATGGAGGGAAAACCAATATAATCTTAGCCTATGTTTTAAGTTGGACAAAAAGTAAAAAAAAAAACATGCCAAATTTTATGGATATCCGTTCAGACGTTTGAGCGTGATGAGCGTAGGAACAGACAAACTAAGGAGTAAGGTTTTGAATTCTTAGTCATTAATAAATCTCTATAAAAAGAAAATGTTAAACTTAAAAAATACAAATTAAGAGTATCGTAAATACAGCAAGGTTCTTGGTCGAATAATTGAATCAATTTGGAACTCTTGTGTTTTTGAGGATTATCATCCAACCAAGAAAAAAAAAACATTCAATGATTCATCCCATTTAACAAAATAATAATAATAATAAACGCAGACCCAAAACTCAATCAGAAGATCAGGATAATATTCGGATATCGTAAATTTAAAAGAACGAGTTCGTTCATGAATAATTGAGAATTCTTTTCTCGAGTTAAATTAGAAAAACGATATTCATAAGTAAATTGGAAAGATATCCATTTGTAATAAGATAAAAAAAAGGCAAATTCAATCTATGTAATCAATGACGTAATCAACCTGAATGACAGTGTCCAACAACGTAAGGACATTAAAATTTCTTGTAATTTGCAATAGCTTCTCTTTTTAGTTAAAAAAAAAAGTAACATTGTAAGATACTGCTAAAGCAGCATATGAGCTTATTATTATAATTATTGCATTTTCAAGTCATCTATAACTTATTATATATTGAATACTAATGTAGTGAAAAATCTGAAACTTTGTCTAATAATGTAGTTTCAATTTTTCATTTGGATTTCGATTTATAATTGACAATTCCAAACTTGGGATAAGAAAAATTTTCAGATTTTTCTAAAACATTGAAAGCAATAATTAATATTTTTGAGAATTATTATTCTTAAAACAAAAAATTAATAATCAAAAAGCATTTTAAAAATTAAAACTAAATGATTTAACTTCTGTCTTACAATTTTTTCAGATTTTTTAGGCAAATAGTATTAAAAATAAAAAAGTTGTAGAAGATTCGTGGAACGAGAGAAGAAGAAGAAAAAAAGCACTAGGAAACTATTAAAAAACTTTAAGAAACTTTGATTATTATTATCAGAATCATTTATGCATAATATTGTCCGCAACAGTGATGCTGCAGTTTGGACATAAGCTTTTTAACGAAATTGAAAAAATTTAAGCAAAGTTAACAATTTGATTCAAGAAAGTAAAGTTATTTTTCAAAAGTATAATTTTTAGTCACTGAGATCTGTGTTAAAAAAAATCAGTCTGACAGATGCTCTAATGTTAATGGTATTACATAAACGGATGTTACATAAACGAGCATTTTGTTATAACGATACTGTGATTTAATACTGAGAAAAAGGCTTAATCATTTGTATTATCACAAATTGTATTCGTTGATTTTTCAAAAAGCCTGAAACATTTAAAAATAACATGCCTGGAATCTTCCGTTATGTGGTAGCAAACTTTTTGCGGATAGATCTGTGATTTTACAATTATTTTCATAAATCGAAATACATTCTACGAGTCGCCTAACATTTTGATATCATTTTCTATAGTAATTTTTCATGTAATTATAGTTTTTATACAAATGAGCCAATTGAGCTGAAATATCATGCACAATATTGTTATTGACTATGAATTCGTTTTACAATAAATCTTTGGGATTAAACTCTTGCTTAAAGAAACTATTCATTAAATTAATAAATTGTAAATATATTTCATTGGAAAACTGTTTTCCACTGGCTATTAAATTAGCCAAATCAGCTTAAATAAAAAAGTGTTACTCTTAAAACTCTAATAGATTGAAAAATGGCAGTTTCCGACATTATTGTCAGGAGATACAACATCTGCTTATCTTTACGCCCCTGTTTCTTGGTAA
The DNA here is from genome assembly GCA_023159025.1 of Thereuonema tuberculata. Lineage (NCBI taxonomy): Eukaryota > Metazoa > Arthropoda > Chilopoda > Scutigeromorpha > Scutigeridae > Thereuonema > Thereuonema tuberculata. The sequence continues at coordinate 48,697,001 of JAFIDM010010028.1, read as the reverse complement.
TAAATAATCCATGATTCGAAGGCTACATTGTAGGTGGAGGCCCAATGTTTTTTGTTTATATTTCAATGACCGATTTGGACTCCGGAAATAGCAAGTTTTCATTACGATTTGTGATTTTTTTCACTAAATAAATACATTACTTGCTTTATTTTATAGACGAACAAATCTTTAAACGCTATTTTGCGTATTTTAACGTCTTAAGAAAGCGGTTCACTTATCGAAAATGATGGGAGTCAGTTGTTTAGTGTATTTGTATCCCATTGAGTGAAGCAGAGACTCTTACCTGAGTGAAAGCCATTGCTGTGAATATCAGTCTGCCATTAGGAGGCAGCAGCAAAGGCTTATATATCAGCGCGACACATAAAAACGTGAGTGTGGGACCCTGTGCCGGCACATGGAGTCACATGTCCGGCATTCACTGGGTCACAAAGCTAGCGGGCGAGCCCCGCCATTGAAACGGGTGAGAACTTTCACTTGGTACGCTACACCCCCGCAGTCGAGGAAAGAGAGCACCTGAATAGCTCTGAAGAGGTGAAACCCTCTAATTGAGAGTATTTTTTATTTATCTTGGTGACTTACTAAGAGTGTGCCGGTGCCAGGTAGAAAAGATTTCAGGATCATTATTACAATCTCCCACATTGGCTCAGCAGGTCAACCTGAACGATCGCTTTAACTTTCGATTTCTCTCGTCATTGTGTTGCTATCGTTCAGTCCATTCTTTATTGCTTTCCCTTCCTTAGGCTGCCTGCGGAGTCAATAGCGTCTTCCTGTATTTTCAGTCGCCTTGAATAAATCACAGATTAACAAAATCCAACAATAAGTCTTATTTTAATTACGAACATGTATCTTTCCACAGCCAAATAATATTGGAAAAAATCTTTGTGCAATGTTCATATACTAAATGTTTAACCAATAACAAAAGAATGAAAAAAAAAATTAAGAATTATCAAAAATATTAACATTTCAGGATAAAGCCTAATATTTTCTCTTGCCATTTTCTGCAGCTTTTAAGTCTTTTTATTTAAAAAAAATATAAAGAAAAATAGATCTGATTTATCTTATAAAAGTAATTAGATTTAAAAATAAATAAAATATGCTGATAATCATGCGTAAAACACTGTGAATTTTCATTAATGAAATCGTGTATTATTATTGTTTAAGTTCAACTTTCAGACTTATTGTCAGTAAGCACATCACAATAAAACTACAGGACCAATTTTCTTAACACTTGGCATTATTCTTATTTTAACCAATGTAAAACGGGCTTCAGTCTTCTTATAAACAAAACAAGTTTGTTTTCATGATGTAGTTAAATCGCGTCTATATTTGAGTGTATATCAAGTGTTTTTGTATAAAATAATTTGTCAAAGTAAGTTTCCATCAAGGCTTTACTATCTTATTTTACTTTAAGAAAATGGTCATTAAACCTTGAGTTTCAGTCCTGTTAGACCACCTTTTGTGATGAATTATTGACCTGTATAACTAATCACATATACAGCCTGTATTCTAATCTGCCAATATATACGTATATTATCATTTCTAAAAGCATATATGGCCTGTATTGCAATCTGCTAACATATACGTATATTATCATTTCTAGAAGTATATATAGCCTGTATTCTAATCTGCTAACATATACGTATATTAT